>VZSC01013075.1:280849-375719 GCA_013398225.1 Steatornis caripensis
AAGGGAGCGGGGCACGGGGGCGCTGAGCCGGCGCGGGGGTGGGCGGCTCAGGGCGGGGAGCGCGGCAGCCCGCGGCCGGGCCGGGGCCTCGCTGCGGGGAGAGCGGGGCGGCGGCAGCAGGCCCTTGCGGGCCCTCGGGCCCAGCCAGCGGGCGGGCGAAGGGGGAGGGATCGCTGCCTGTGGGTGCAGCCGAGGGCGGGAGGGTGAAAATGGAGGCGCTGGAGCGGGCAGGACAGGCTGTGTGGAAATTTAGTCCAGGGACGGACTAAATGGTGGGGGTGGGGGGGCGCCCTGCGTGCTGCTCCAGTAGCCCCCGGCTTCACGCTGCCGTCGGGGTGGGCATGGCGCGCTGCTGCGCGGACGCCCCTCGGCTCCTGCCCCACGGGCGTGGTGGGAGACAAGGAACGGGCCCTGAGGGCTCGCCGTGGTGCGCGGTTTTTCGTGCCCGATGCCCGTGGAGTGCGCAGGTACGAGGGAGGGAGCCGCCCTGGTGTTCCCTGGTCTCAGGTTTTTCTTGTGTGCCAGCCCTTCAGGCCTCTTACCCCTTCAGCTGCGTAGCTGGCCTTGGTCTCCGTGCAAGCTTGACACTGTCAGCCTTCCACGGTTCAAGGTAGCAAGTTTGCCGCAGGCTGTTTTAAAACCCCCGTGACTCTTTCCTTGCTTTGTATTTTTCATACTGCTTCCCGTGGAAGTAAGTCTTCTGCCTCTCTGGGAGGCCTGCGTTTCCGCTATCCCCTAGGCTCCTTAGAACAGGATCATTAATGTCCATGAAAGATGATTACAGTCCTCAGTATTGTGGTAATTAGTGGCTGGGTACTGGCACACACGGTGGGACGGGTTTGTCTCCTGCACAGTCATCGTGGAGGTAGCAGGCTGGCCGCTTGGCACACGTGGCTCCAGGCTGACCGCAGTGCGTGAGGTTTCTTGTCAGGTAGCAGCGTTGGTAGGCAAAGAGCGAGCTGGGGTTGCTGCAGAGGTNCCTGCACAGTCATTGTGGAGGTAGCAGGCTGGCCGCTTGGCACACGTGGCTCCAGGCTGACCGCAGTGCGTGAGGTTTCTTGTCAGGTAGCAGCGTTGGTAGGCAAAGAGCGAGCTGGGGTTGCTGCAGAGGTGAAGGTGATTGGAGATGTGCGTCTGTAGGAAAGCAGGAACACTTTGTCAGCTCTGCTGTCTTAGAGTTCAGCTCCCCTTTCCCTCTGTTTCTATGGGGAAAGTGAAAGTTAATGAAAGATCATTAAGATCATAAAGATTCTTTCCTCTGAAAAACTGCGGTGTTAAACAGAGATGCCTTAAGTTGTATTCAACTTTTCCGTTCTCATAGCTCACTAAATAAGTTAAGTCCAGAAATGTTTTGTTTTCAAATTTATCTTGCCTTTTTTTTTTTTTCCCCAGCTAAAGCCATGGCACTGAAACAGGTTTCCAGCAACAAATGTTTTGAGGGTTTCCAGAAGGTGTTTGAACATGACAGGTAACACTACAAAAGCAACCTAGATGTTTAGCACGGGGCAGTGAATCCATGCTATCATTGCAGTCAGTGTTCTCAGTCTGCAGGAAAACAGTGTGTTCTCACTAGTATCCATATTTCAGTAAGGAATGCTGTCAACTGCTGTTTGGGCTGTGTTTGTATTTCTGTGTTAAAGTTTAACATATCTGGTAGAAACATAGTGCTGCAGACTTGAGACAGAAAGCGAGTATTTTTACCTTTTAAGCTGAAGCTCCATTGCTTTGGGTTGTCCTGTTTTGCAGCACAGAGAACTGTCATTGTATACAAAGTTCTCTTCACTCTACTGGATATTTGACTTTTATGCATTCTTAAAAAATGGTGTCAGCAGACAGATGCAGTAGATGGATTCTTGTTGTTTGATGAACAGAAAAACATTCCAAAGGAAAAAATCATTAGTTATGCTTAGATAAGCTTTTATTGACAATTTTCGGTATAAATTGGGCAATTAGTTAGTCTGTAGATTTAGCAGACTGAAAACACTTCTCTCTTGGTGGGGTATTCTGTGAAGTGTATGTTCTGCGAGTCATCTGCATGTGTTTTTCAGTAAAAATTACTTTCCAATTTAGTAGGCAAGGCTCAAGTTAAATATTGCTGGGGTTCAAAATTTAGTTTTCAAACTACTGTCTGTTAGCAACACTGCAAAAATGTGGCTTATTTCTAAGTCTCTGTTTTAAATATATTCACAATAAGGTAGGAGGGTTAGCCCTTGTCAATTCAAGAGGCTAAGGCTGAGTTTTTAAGTAGCTTTTCACTTCATTTAACTTCTTAGTTGTTATAATTCACTGACCAAATCTCTTTTTGAACAAAATGCATTTCATTCAACTTTCTTTTTTTAATGTTAGTGACCTTATTAATTAAGCAGTGGTGATAACAAGGAGTATTTTATTAATACAGTGCAGAACTAAAATGCAAAATGAAATTTGGAATCTACTTGCCTCCAAAAGCAGAAACCAGAAAGTGTCCTGTGCTGTATTGGCTCTCAGGTAAGTAACATTAATTTTAGTAACTTAAAAAAGATAATCTTAAGTGTGTTTAAGCTACTGTGCTATAGTTACTGAAAACCTGATGTAGAGGTACTTCAGTGGCAGCTCTTGCATTCTACAAAAGATCATCTTCTGGAACAGGTATTTACTTTTGAGTGTGTTGTCATAAAGTTGAACACAGCCAGCCTCAGGGAGCAGCGTACCAGATTGTGTTCTAAAATGCTCAATGTTCAGCATGTTCTACCCTTTCGTTGTGAAACGTACATACTTTTTGTTCTAAAACATTAATATTTAAAGGTTCTCTGGAAAGGCCTTGCAGTTGGGACATCTCCTGCTTCCCTTGTCTATACAGACTACTTCAGCTAACAGGATAGGGGGCAAAATCTAGTCCGTGGGAGCCAGCAAATTTGTCCTCTGGACCCTGCCTTCTTCTGCATGCTATTTTGCAGGGAGCAACTGGTGAACTTGGAAGGGGAGGTGCTGTTAGCTGCCTTGGCACAAGCACATCTAGAGTGAGGTAACCCTGTGGGATCAGGAAGGGCCAGGCGCTGAAGAGGGTTGTGTGGCAGGAGTAAAGTTGTCTCATCCACACCATCGTTTCTTCATCTCCAGCTGCTGTGGTGTCCTATCCGGCTGCTGTCTTGCTGGATGTAAGGCAAGCTGGGATGAAACTGTATGGACAAACATGTGCTCCCAGTTATCCTGGCTTTGTTCCTCCGCTCTGTTCCTGTCATCTCCCATGGCGCTGGGTCTTGCACCAAGTGCATAGATAATGTTAAGGCATTACTTTCAAAACTGGCAGATTTATGTTGGTGATAGCTCCAGCATTAATTAATTACATCTCTTTTTTTTTTCTGTTATTCAAAATCAAAGGGAAAAGCTCTGTCTGTTCTGTAATTTTAGGAGTTGCTTTATTGACACTTGTGTTTAGAAAGTTGGAGAATTGACTGGTAGTGTGGAGACTATATTCCTCGTATGTATTCCTTTCACCAAATAGCTAGTAGGTCTGATTTGTAGAATGACAGTGGAATGGGTAAAAACGTTTACCCTTGAAGTTGGAAGCATCAAAATTGTCTGAAATGCTGAGAGTCATGTGGGACATTTATTTTTTTAATCTAAACCATGCTGTCTTGGCTAGTGTATCAGTCAAATTAGGTTATTTGCAACTTGTCCTCCGTGAAAACTAGAATCATTAACCCCTCTCAAATGGCACAGAAAAGAAAAACTGAAATACTGGTGTGCATTATTATTTGTTTGTAATTGGACTTCAGTTGGACCTGCTGCACTACAAAAGACATGGATTGCTGTGGGTTTTGGAGCCAAGAGTGCTTATGGGCCTTTATCCTGCCTAAAGGATGTAGGATTTGTCAGACCACATGTGTAATTCTGTAATGCAGCCGGCTGAAATGTCAGTAGAGAGAAAAACGTAGTTGCACGTTAGATGTCAGGAGTTAACAATGTTAACCTTAGCAACAGTGTCTGTAGTCAGCGGATTTAAATACGCAGTACTTGGGGAAACTGTGTATGCCACATGAGTAGGTGTGCTCAGTGGGGTACAGAGTACGCATTGACCTGTTTTTGTTCAAATGTTGGTGTGAAAGTACAACTGTGTCTGTTCCTGTGGATTGTTAAGTATAGTTGAACCTAGTGAAAACCCTTTTCCATGTTTATGGAGATGGGAAACGCTCTTATTTTCCGAAATGCTTTCTGTCAAAAAGGTTTTTTGAAACTGGTATGCTCCGAGCAATATGTAACCAATGATATTTTTATTTCTCTAGGGTTAACTTGCACAGAACAGAATTTTATAACGAAAGCTGGTTTTCATCAAGCCGCAGCAGAACATGGCCTTATTGTAGTTGCGCCAGACACAAGCCCACGTAAGTTTTAACAAGATAACAGTTGTTACATTGCAATGCGCTGTCTTTATCCTCAAAGAGTGGAGTGCTGCAGTTTCCTACGCAGTCTGTTGCCTGCCTGAGTCAGAATATGACCTCACCTCTATGTCTTGCTTTGTTTGCTAGATTATATTATCTATATTATTAATAAGATGGTAGTGAAGGTTTAACATTTGAAATTCTTTTATTGTCATGGCACTAAAACTAGAACAAAGGGTCCATTGAGTTCAGCATGAAGGAGGAGGGTGAAGAGAAGGAAAACAAGAGGCATGTGTTACCAGAGACGCTTGCCTGCACTTTGTGGCTTGCTGAGACTTAAAAAGATCTGCAGAACTGTGTTGTCATGCAGGGATGTAATGTTTACTCTTTATTGTATTCTGTCTTCTAAAGCCTATTAAATATGTGTGTCCAGAGGATTCCAATACTTAGAAAAGCAAACCACAAACCCTCCTCCCCCGCTGCAGCTGCAATAGACTGCTGACGAATAGCGTTTTTTAAATGATATGCTGTTATTTGTATACGGCCGAGCTTGTGTGTAGCATGGGAAACCTGAAAATGGTGGCTCTGCAGTTACTGGAAATACAGTCTTTTGGGGAGTCAGTGTATTATGTTTAGTATTTGCTGGATTCTGCCGAAGTCTCGTGAGTGCTGTAGACAAAGGTGGCAGTCTTCTAATATTTCCCAAGCTTTAAGTGGGTGAGATCTGAACACAGGTAATAGGAGGATGAAGTGATGTTCTTTCCAGGAAGTATTTTTGACATCTAGGTTTTGAAGTTGTGTCAGGTCAAAGAACGGAAATACATGTTTCTAATGAAGAAGAGGGACAGGAGAGTAAGACTTGTGTGTTAATGAACTTTACACTTCATTGTTGCTATCTGCTGCAGACTAGAGATGGGCAACTAGCCTTTGCATTATTCACGTTATGTCAGGATGAGAATTAGCCTTGGGTAATTATACTGGGACTTGGTCTTAGTGTTGTCTGTGAAAGTTGTCTCTATCAATGTGAAATTGCATTTGCGTAGTTCATTGCTATGTCCATTTTCTTTTAAAAACCTCTTTGAAGCTTCTCTCATGCCTTTTAGTCTAATAACTGATCAGGATTGCTCCACTATGTAGATGAATTTCGGTATATGTTTCATATTATCCTCTTAGATTTTTAGCTCAGACACCCCAAATGTTCTTAAATCTCTTTGAGCTGTTTGGAGAAATAAGTGAAGAGCAGTTCAAATATAATCAAAAATTAAGAGATCTGAGCATATGTAGAGAATGTTAACTGTGTAGCTACAGCTAACTGTGCAGTTACCTTCCAGGAGCTAGGAGATGTATCTGGATGGGGAAAAAGACTGCATGAAAACCTGAAATACCTGTCACTACAGACCCTCTGTCAGGCCCTGATAGACTTTACTTTTCCTTCTGTGTAGGAGTTTGCTTTTCCAGACAGGTGTGCTGAGCAGTATTTTGCAGGTTCCTTTTCAGATTTATTTTTTCAGGATTTCCCTGAAGTTTCTTTCAGCAGAATCAGTGTTGCCTTCATTGCTTGGCAGGACTTTCTGAGTTTTTGTCCATCTCCAAGGGACAGAAGATAGCAGACTTTCTATATCCAACATGTTGTGTAAGCACCTCCAGTGCCTGTGAGTGCTGGACTGCTCAGTTACAAAATCACTCTGTGCTCAAGGGCACGTCTTTAGAACAAACTCAACTTTGATCCTTGCAAAAATGCGGTTTCGCACCGTGACAGCGTGGCAGGTATCTCTGCGCAAATTGCCAGGGACTGTCAAATTACACGTGAGTTTGCGTTGTAATCTGACAGCGGTGAAAGCCCATGTAATTTTGGATTGCAGAAACTGGGAACATTTTGGAGAAAGGGAGGCCGTTATTTCCTGTCACATATACCTTGAAATATTACATTCTGTTCTGCAAACCAGGCTGGTAAATCACAGGCTAATCAAAGGGAGAGTAAGCGAGGACTGGATGGGCTGTATTGATTTTCAAGGAGACATCTGCAAATTTAGTTTGAAAGTGTAGCCTTGGAACAGAGGATACAGCGCTGCAGTTATTCAAGGAAGAAGTTACTTAAGTTTTATGGAGAGTTAGAGGTGAGAGCGATGAATTAAGTTGCAGAAAAGGTAGAGTTATGTACTTAAAAAATGATAGGGACAGTAAGTGTTATTATGCTGTTGCATGTTAAAAAGGGAGGTGTAGCAGATGTTATTTGAAGCACATAAACTGGTCTGGGCAAACCATTTGGTGATATATGGTTCTGTCTTTCTCGGGGAAAGAAAATTTTTTACAGTTTCTATTTCTCACATAGTTTCTTGTACCTGATAGGGTGAGGTCTAATAACTGAAATAAGCTGATAGCGCCAATTAACAACTGCCAACTTTTTGACTGAGTCCCTGGGTAAATTGAACAAGGCTTTACAGCATTAGTTGAGGAGAGATTTATATGTTATGTTTATTTATGAAGGGACACTGAAACAAGTTAGAAGTTGGATACATCTGCAGGTAATATGTAAGTGACATTTTGAAAGTGTTGTTGAAATAAAACTTGAAAATGCTGTACTAATGAATGAAGATCTGAATTGTTTTACAGTTTGAAGGGTAGAGACATGTTTATTGAGAAACTTGTGTCCCAAGTCTGACTTGTATGATAGGTTTTCCAATTCTGAACGTCTAGTAAAGGAAAGACAGTAACTATAGAAAGAATTTTCATGGTAGGTGGCTGCAATATTGAAGGAGAAGATGAAAGCTGGGATTTTGGCACCGGTGCTGGGTTTTATGTGGATGCCACTGAAGATCCTTGGAAAACAAACTATAGGATGTACTCCTACATAAAGGATGAGGTAACTTTGCTACTGGGTTCTCCTGGAAGGGGTATGGTTCAGTCACGCTCTGATGATAGCACCAAACTTGCTTGATAGACTATAGATGGTTGGTTGTTGTCTTGCTCTCCTCTTTTACAAAAAGGTTTATTATTTCTTGGTTATTCCAAGTTCCAATCCTTGGTTATTTCAGTGATTGGATTTACCCAGTTGTTGGGCCATTCCTCCACAAACGGTTACCATAGTAGGACTGAGGAGGGAGGTAACAGAGGTAATAACACCCACCTGGGCCTGAGCAGGAGCTCCCTGAGTCTGCTTTCCTGCTGGAGATGCCACAGGGTCGGCCTGCGCTTCTGATCTTGCTTCGTTAGTCGTTCAATCTCTGTTCTTGTAAAATCTCTGCTCTGCTACTTCTGGAGCAACCCACCACATTTCACTGCACCAGTACTTCAGTTGTATTGCACGTTTAGACAGTTTTCACTATTTGTCCTGGGACGGTGGGGTAGTGGTTTTAGGTTTTTTTTTTTTNCACCACATTTCACTGCACCGGTACTTCAGTTGTATTGCACGTTTAGACAGTTTTCACTATTTGTCCTGGGACGGTGGGGTAGTGGTTTTAGGTTTTTTTTTTTTTAATTTAACTGGGTGTAAAAGGAAATCCTTGAAATGTGTATTAGAAAGGTGAGTGTCCAATTTGCCATTCTGGTCACTTAGAGGAGCACATATTTATGTATCTATTAAAATGAGACTGTGTTTGTTAGGAAATTCCCACATCTTGTGTTACAGGGTTATGATAGATTTCTATGGAGATACTTTGAGTTACTTATCAGATTAATCGTTTCGTTTTGTTTTTCCCATCCTGTTCAGACTGCTTTCAGGCCAAAGATGTGCCTTTGGTTTCAGTGTCTTTCTGGCATTAAAACACACTAGTTATTTGTGTACTTCTTTGTCTAAACATACTCAAGTTGCTTTAATGTCTTTATGCCACTGTTGTTCTTTTACAGCTGCCTAAACTAATAAATGCCAATTTTCCAACTGACCCTGAACGGATGTCTATTTCTGGCCATTCCATGGGAGGTCATGGAGCTCTTATTCTTGCTCTGAAGAATCCTGGAAAGTACAAAGTAAGAGATAATACAGCTTATGTGAGGTATACTAAGGCTTGTACAGATTTCTATAGAAGTGAAGAAAGAAAACATAATACCAAGTTCTGTTATAGTATTAAATATATAAATAGTTTTAGTTGTAGCAGTTCATTGATACCTAGTATCAGAATATCAAAAATTGCCAGAAACACCACTGTGGAATGTGAGCATCAGTGAAATGGAAAAAAAAAAAAATCTGCAAATTTAATAGTTAAGAAAAGTGCTGTTTCTTTTGGATGACGCTACAACTCTTCCAAACCATTTAAATTGTTACATTTAAATGTTAACTGGGTCCTTCTAGCTCTGGAGTTGTGTGATTTGCTATGTCTTTCAAATCTTGTCTTGTTCCTTTGGGAGCTTTTATTACAAGCAAACCACTTCATCACCATTGTATGCCTTTTGCTTAGAATTTGCTACAGAGTCTATTAACTCCCAACTGATAGCAATGTAACTGTAAGAACCCGAACTTCACATGGAAGGATATCTGATGGATGTTTTCCCTGCTCCCCCTTTTTGTCCCTCCTGCTGAGATTTGCATGTCAGCTTTCCTAAAAATTGGTTTTTGGAGTATTTGAGGTACCTGAAGTTGTGTTCATTTCTATTCTACTTGACCCTAAATCAAACATGCTGGAACCGATTTGCCTTTCCTTAATCCTCCTGAGAGTTGAAAGAAATGTTGTTGTTCCCTTTGGAGATAGGCTTGTGTAAAATGCATTTCTGAGGGAGAATCAGGCATTGGTGTTTGAGAGATGAGGGGCTCTGCCTTTGTGGATCAGTTCTTACATGGGCTGTACTGGCCCTCCTCTTTGTGGTCAGCTGCTGCAAAAGTGGAACTGCGTGTTTGAAAATAGCATAACATTTGCTCAATGTCATTAGCTTGGTGCTGTAAGAGAGGTGAATGTAGGACAAAGCTTTATTTTTATCTCTTCTTTTTATGTTTTGGAGGCAGTAGTTCAGAAATGTCCATTTTCACTGTTGGCACTTAATTGTTAATTGTATTATCTAAGAGAATTGAACGTTAAATTGAAAATGCCAAAATCTAGAAGAACTGGCAGTGGCTCAGGTGGTTTGTTGCTATTTCTTGCAAGAAATAAGCAATAAGTAATATTGATGTCCCAGGGCCAAATCCAAAAGAAGAGTGTAAGAATAGGGCTTGGACTTCGGACACCAGTACCTGGAGTTGTGATCTGAAATGCGCTTTTCTTGACCCCTGATCCTGAGGTACCCAAATTCGTGAGACGCGGTTGCATGCTTAGCCTGGCTGAGCAGCCCCATTCCTCAGGCTTTTGCTGTGGTCTGCCAGAATCCAGTGGGAGGTGAAATGGTCCCACACTCCGACCATGCTGACCCAACAGTGGACTTGAGATCCTTCTCTGCTGCTTAAGGGAATTCAAGCCAACATCTCCCAACAAGGAAAGAAATGAGGCATCTTGCCGTGCCGTTTGGAGCTTGGCTGGTGTGCAAGAAGGAAAGCAAAACTGGGGCTAGAAACAAGTAATAGGGAAGTAGGATGATGGTTAGGGCACCTAGCTCAGAGGGCTGGTGGGAGAGTCTGGGTTCTGGCAGTAACTTCAAAGCAATTTTTGAAAAGGCTTTTGGTTTGCTTGTTAGTTAGCAGAAGTAACTTTTCTTAATTCGTACTTTTGTTTTTCATGCTTTCTTTCTGAACAGTCTGTATCAGCATTTGCTCCTATCTGCAACCCTATTCAGTGTCAGTGGGGGAAGAAAGCCCTTGGCGGATATCTGGGATCAGATGTAAGCAAATGGGAGGTACGTGTTGCTACTCACAGTCCTTTAATAACGCATGAATGAGTGATCTGTAGAAACATCGCAGCAGGAGGCTGGAACAACACTCCGGGATGCCCCTGAGCTGGTACTGCTTTTTTACTACTACACCCCTAAGCATGGATAAGCATTGTGTGTTTCTGGTGGGTGTGACTTGCTGTTGCCTGATGGTGCTTGGAACAAATTTAATGAGATAGAAGGCTCTCATCAAATTGACTAAATTCCTGCCTGTTTTATGAGATCTTAAAATCTGGGATAAGAAGTATTACAAGCAGCCAGAGACTTTCTCCAACACATGGAAACAGTGAGCAGTTTAAAAGAGTTAGGCTATGGCCTGTTTCTGAAAAACTCAATGCTGTATATACAAAACAGCTGGGTTTTGTAGTAGCCTGAAAAGAAGAGTGCTAGAAACTGTTCAGAGACTGATGAGCCTTGTGGCATCCGCAGGGGCGGCCTGTTGGAGGCAGCCCACTCGATACTTGGGAATTGGTATCCAGGCAGAACTGGATTAAACCCAAATAAGTTAAGTTTTAGCTCCAGGGCCCTAGTTTTGAATATAGGTAGTTGTATATGAATTGCTAAGATGATACAAAAATGTTTGTGTGCGTGTTGCTGAGTTATTTGGGCAGCCCTTCAGTATCTTCAATCTCCACATAAATATTGCACTATAACCCTAGAATTAAGTTAAAAGGGATCATCGTGACCAGGTACTCTTATTTCCTTGTAAATAAACACAAGCTGCAGTTAAATTCCTTGTAAATTGGATTAAAGTATCTGTTAGGAAGAGTACCATGTCTGATTAAAACATTACAGGAATGGAGAGCACTAGCTGCTTTCACAGTTGTTAGTAGAGTAGTTTGTATATGTAACAATCACCAGTTAAACTTGCTTCTCTTAACATCATAAATGTATTTTGCCAAAAAAAAAAAAAATGTTTTCTGGCCCCCTAACTTGCTTTGGAGCAAGTTCTGTAAACTCAGTCCACTACATCAACAGGAGGCATCAGGAATAGACTTAGACTTGCCTTTGGCACAGATATCACCAGCAGTGTCCCTCAGGGCTCAATTCTAGAGTCAGTCCTGTTCAATGTATTTATCAATGATCTGGATGCAGGAGTTGAATGCACCATTAGCAAGTTTGCTGATGATACCAAACTGGGAGGTGCTGTTGACTTGCTTGAGGAACAGGAGGCCTTGCAGAGGGAACTAGATAGATCGGAGCATTGGGCTACGATTAATGGGATGAAGTTCAGTAAGTCAAAATGCACGATTCTGCACATGGGATGGAGGGGCACAAGTACAAATTGGGAGAGGAGTGGCTGGAGAGCCGCCCTGCAGAAAGGGGTCTGGGGGTGCTGGTCAACAGCAGGCTCAGCAGGAGTCAGCAGCGTGCCCTGGCAGCCAAGAGGGCAAACCCCGTCCTAGGGGGCATCAAACACAGCGTGACCAGCCGGTCAAAAGAGGGGACTGTCCTGCTGTATTCAGCGTTGGTGCGGCCTCACCTTGAGTGCTGTGTGCAGTTCTGGGCCCCACAATTTAAGAAGGCTGTGAAGGTCCTTGAATGCATCCAGAGGAGGGCAACAAAGCTGGTGAGAGGGCTGGAAGGCATGTCCTGTGAGGAGCGGCTGAGGACTGTGCGTTTGTCTGGTTTGGAGAAAAGGAGGCTGAGGGGTGACCTCATTGCTCCCTGCAGCTTCCTGAGGAGGGGAAGTGGAGAGGGAGGTGCTGAGCTCTTCTCCCGGGTATCCACTGGAGGTTCAGACTGGACATGAGGAAGGATTTCTTTACCGAGAGGGTGGTCAGACACTGAAACAGGCTTCCTAGAGAGGTGGTTGATGCTCCACGCCTGTCAGTGTTTCAGACGCGTTTGGACAATGCCCTTAACAACATGCTTCAACTTTTGGTCAGCCCTGAACTGGTCAGGCAGTTGGACTAGGTGATCGTCGTAGGTCCCTTCCATCTGAAGTAGTCTATATGCAACCTCTGATCTCCGTGTTTCTGCTTAAAATTGCCATGTGTTACACCAGTGTTTTGACCTGTAGCTGTCAAAATAGTTACAAGAAGATACCAAGTTATTTTGGCAGGATCTAGTTTCTGTGCAAGCATGTGAATCAGTACTAGGTTATATTGCTGTTCTTCAATTCTATATGGATTTAGCCCTGGGCTGAACGTTCTGTTTGGTCCAGAAATGATGTCAAACTGCCAACGTAGTAATTATTTAGATCATACCATTTGCCCTTTTTAAAACATGGGTATAACTTTTCAGTTGTCTGGAATTTCTTCAGTTCTTTACTTTTCCAAAGTACAGTTTGGTGTCCTGATCAGTACCACCCAGTACTCTGTATATGCCATTCTTCTATTGCAGTCAGCAAGTTTGACCCAGACTAACGTATGTCACTGAATGTTGTTTCTCTTCTATTCCTGCAGGCGTACGATGCTACACAACTTGTGAAGTCCTATCCAGACTCTCACCTGGACATCTTGATTGATCAAGGCAAAGATGACCAGTTTCTGTCAGCAGGCCAGTTACTGCCTGATAATTTCATCGCTGCCTGCACAGAGCGGAAAATCCCAGTCGTCTTTAGACTGCAGCAGGCAAGTTGCTTTTGCAATCCATGATTGTTGGGTTCTTGCTTTGTGATTTTTGAGTTTATGCATCAGGTAGCAAAGAGGGTGTCTCTTCACTAGGCATGCTTTTACTTACTTGCGAGTCTGTCCCTGCCCAAGTGAGGAAGAGGATCAGAAGTGATGTTTTCCTTACCGTCAGCCATCAAGGAGTGCAATATCCATCAGATTCAGCTGCGTTTCACCACTAGGTGGGGTCGTGATTTTAGTTTCAACAAACCGATCTGTTGATGGTAGCTCAAGCTGCCGGTGGACGGCTGAAGAAGCAGCATTAATGGTTTTTAATAAGTATCAGAGTTCCTGTTCAAGCAGTGACAGGTACTGGAAAAGGACCTGGGGGTGTTGGTTGACAGCCGGCTAAATATGAGCCAGCAGTGTGCCCAGGTGGCCAAGGCAGCCAACAGCATCCTGGCTTGTATCAGAAATAGTGTGGCCAGCACGACTAGGGAAGTGACTGTCCCCGTGTGCTCAGCACTGGTGAGGCTGCCCCTTGCATACTGTGTTCAGTTTTGGGCCCCTCACTACAACAAAGACGTGGAGGTGCTGGAGCCTGTCCAGAGAAGGGCAGCGAAGCTGGAGAAGGGTCTGGAGCAGAAGTCTTATGGGGAGCGGCTGAGGGAACTGGGGTTGCTCAGCCTGGAGAAAAGGAGGCTGAGGGGAGACCTTACTGTTCTCTACAGCTACCTGAAAGGAGGTTGTAGTGAGGTCGGGGTCGGTCTCTTCTCCCAAGTAACAAGTGATAGGACGAGAGGAAATGGCCCAGAGTTGTACCAGGGGAGGTTTAGATTGGGTATCAGGAAAAATTTTTTCACTGAAAGGGTTGTCAAGGATTGAAACAGGCTGCCTGGGCAAGTGGTTGAGTCACTGTCCCTGGAGGTATTTAAAAGACGTGTAGACACGTGCTTAGGGACATGGTTTAGTGGTGGAGTTGGCAGTGTTAATGGTTGGACTTGAGGATCTCAAAGGTCTTTTCCAACCTAAACCATTCTATGTACTTTTGCTGGATTCCTTATCCGTACTGTGGGTGTTGTGTTCAGCATAAAACTTTGTGATTTAGTTTGCATGCGTTTGTGTAAATCAGGAAGGGTGTGGAATTACTTGAAATCTTGGATTCATTTAAATGCTCAGGTGGAAGGATTGCTCTTCCCAACAGTGCAGTGACCCAGAGCAGCACTGTCCTGAGAACACTGGAGTCTTTGTGAGCGACCGACAACTTCAGGCCAGACCCAGTGAAGGGCCCAGTTACGGAGAGTGAGAGGGATTGTCCTCTGATTAATATAAGCTCTCCACCAAAAGATACAGTTAGTACTGGCAAAGGGGACTAGTTCAGAGGTTTACATGTCATTTTAGCATAGTGTTGGAGCAGTAATTCAGACCTGGGCTGTGTTCTCCTAATGCCTGTGTTTTACGAGTAGGGAAGTGTTTTCTCAAATTGCATCCTGCTCTGCAGCTGACGCTCAGTGTTACCAATCTCTAACTTGCATGCCCAGATTAGGGCAGGTTAAGGTACTTCCTGTTCGTTTAGCTTCCTAGTGTTCATACATACTTAAGCTGTTAGTTAGGTATCCTCTACAGTTTTTGTATATAATGTAGGTGTCTTTGATTTCTTAAACCAGATCAAACCAGAAGAGTCATTAACTTTCCTAGAAAAGAGCTTAGCATGATTGCTTTGTCATGAACTATATGTATTTGCTGATTTCTTTGTTGTTGTTCCTTTTTAGGGTTACGATCACAGCTATTTTTTCATTGCTACCTTTATTAATGACCACATCAAACACCATGCAAAATATCTCAATGCTTGAACCATTTGGATGGGAGCATTTTCTGCCCAGTATGAATCAAGGGATAGAGGTGAACTGAACAAAAATCATGTGCTAAGTAGTGTCTGTAAAATGGAGCTCTTCTGATTGTACTGCTAAGAAAAATAAAAGCCCTGCTTAATTTGATGTGTGTGCTTTAGAGTAAGTATTTTGAATGTTCTTGCATGCTTTGAAAACTCTCTCAACACCATGGAGGTGCATGCTGCATTCTAGGTCAAAATTAACATTGGCAGGTGAGTTAGGTTTGGACTGTGAATGTGGGGATGTACTTGGGAACTCAAGACGGTTTCTAGCGCAACTGTGCAGACACCATGAATAACAACAGCGTGCCTCTTCAGCTAATTAGATACCAGGGTTCACTTCATCACTTAATGCTGAAGGAAGTTGGTGGCACAGCCAATCAAGCTGCTTACTTAATCTGAAGTGGTTGGTGTATTTTTCCTTGCCCTGTCTAAATCCATTCCAAGGACATCATTTCAAGTCTGGTGGAGAATACAGACAGAAGCTTGCTATGCAGAGTGGTTCAGTGTCCCATGTGTTATTAACATCAAACAAATAATCTGTAGAGTATTTCATGCATATTTCATGTAAAGACAAGACCTCTTACAAACCGCATGAAGTGGTCTGTAGTAAAGGAGAGGGGTTTTTTTCTCTACTTGTCTTTGTTGCCGAGTGCAAAACGCTTATGCTGTGTTCATGGGTTTCTTAGATGTAACAGGACTGAAACTGATAAATAGCTCTGAAAAAAGCATTCTCTAACAATCATCTGTAGATGATCTGATATCTCATTGTTGAAAAGGAGTATGCTTATTTTACAGAAGATGGCAGAATTTAGGCCTGACAGTTGTAGATTTAAAATAGTTCCCAGTGGTGTAATCCTGCCAGCTGCCTTGTGCGGGGCAAGAACACAGATTGTTCCAGTGAGCCGTTTATCTTACGTTTAAGCAATCACTTGTAAACTCTGCTTCCCCGTGCTTCAGCTGAACCTGCCTCATTGCTCAAACCTTGACTTGTTCTTGCCAGAGGAAAGATTAGGGTAGACGTCGGAGCGGTTTGCTTTTGTTGGCAATGCTGGAAGCGCTCCTGTTGCTCCGGCCCCTGCTAGATTCTAGGCTGCAGGGAGGCTGATGCTGGGAGCTTAACGTTTCTGTTCGTGCTGGCTGGCTTAAATTATGTATTGGCTTTTATCGGTCTTGCACCTACCCTTTTCTGCAGTAAGTTTAGAAGGCTGGGAAGATATGACTGTACGCGTTGCAAGAGTTCTCTGAAATGCTGAACACAAGTTTTCCACACTGTGTAAGTTTACGACAGACACCAATGCCTCCTTTCTTACAAAGCAGGGCACTGACATAAAAATTTTAAGCCACAAGTGCTAAACATTTCAATTTCTACACGCCCACAACAGCAAAATTAGCTGACGGGCTTGTTTAACATGTGGCAGCTTCTTCAAGTTGTTCCTCCCTGCCCAGCAACCCAGCACCTGCGCTGCCATAGCCAGCAAATGAATTACTGCAGTGTAGCTAACACGGGGCTGGAGCACAGGTGTGTGGTGCTTGTACTGCAGCCTTGTGCCCAGTACCCCAAACGCAGTAGCAGTGGAATCTGGGTGTTCAGCTTGGTGCAGGTAGCCCTAGCAACAAACATTTCCATTTGTTACCTAGTGTTTTTTGCCCAATGCATTCTGATAATTGTATTTCAGGGAAAGGGGCATGCCGCTTTGGTTTTTTTAATTCCCTAACAAACAGGAGTGCGTGCACCTGCATGTTACCTTAGAGGAGATGAAAAAGCAGGTTTAACCCTGTAATTTACTGTAAGTGCTTTTAAACCACCTTTTTAAAGTTGCTGGGTTAACGGTAGAAAACAGCTTGCCCTGCGTGAGGAGCAAAAGCCCTCTTTCATGCTTGATGAATTTGTACAGCTTAATTCCAAGTGTCCCATTACACTGTGGATAGTTGCGGGGAGCTTTATTTCCTGTATCCTTAATTTGCAGTCTGGCAGGCACTCAATTACCGTATCAGCTTCCTCAAACAACTGCCCAGCTACAATTCTGGAGCTGAAAATACCTGCAATATTTTCCACTCAGCACTCCTAGTAAGTGACTGCCCTCCCACACGGTTTGCTTTCTTGATGAAACTTAGCATTTACATGCACTGCTATCTTCCTCCCTGAGAGGGACTTCCAGTTGCCTCGCATGTGAGCGTGAGCAGGAGCAGATTCAGGTAAGCTGGGCTCCTGTGAGTCCACTAGAACTCACTTCAGAATTCACTAACCTCAAGGCTTTATAGAAATCACTGTGAGCTCTCACAAAACTGGTGTTAGAGGGCTGACGAGGAAGGGGCCCTCGAACTGCCCCTGTCCACAGGCTGCAAGTCCAGGACAGTGCAAAGCTTGAAGCAGTTGTGCAGACAGGGGCAGACACTAAGTGTCTCTGCACCATCTTGATGAGAACTGTGTGAGGCTGTTGGAGCTCTGCTGTTGGCAGTGCTCAGACCTCAGCTGGACAGGGCCCTTGGCTGCCTGCTGTGCAACAGGCTGCGCTCTCAGCAAGGAACAGCACAGGCGGACCGGTGCAGGACTTGTCCTGCCTACACTATGCTGCTTTGAATCGCAACAGCCACAAGGGCATTCAAGCTTCCTCAGCAATCAAAAGCAGCATCGCCTCAGGAGATCACTGCAGAAAGATCCTTTCATTCCAGAATCTGCTACCAAAAGTGAACAAATACAGCCATAGAATCACCTGGCTAAGGTAAAGACTGTTCATTAGAGAAATGACAAAATAGCAGAATCTGTACTTGCGACTTCCGAAACCTACAGAGGCAAGAGAAGGCTCTATGCTATGACTTACAAGCAGTAGTCCCTAGCACCTGTTTCTGTGTAGACACAAGGACAAAGGAGCTTGGCACAGCTCTGCCACATCGGGTTATCCCCAGCTCAGAAACTGTTACGGATTCATCTGAATAAAGAAATCAGATTTTGTCTGCTAAAGCAAAAGCGTGCAGAATAACCTCTGCACTTTAGGAGAGCAGGGAGGAATAAAAGCTGCACCTTGCAGAGTAGTGGGAAGCAGTAAAAAAACAACTCATACAGCGATGTGCGTGGGAGCACGCTGAAGGTGGGTTCTCACTTTTCCCAGAGCTGATCCCACCGGGTCACCCAGTTAACACAACTGCTGCTGCTCCCTCCGTGCCTAGCAGGGCATCTTGAGCAACAGGAGCAGCAAAGCAGCAGGAAGTTTATTTGCAGGAACTGACACCACACCAACAACCCAACAGGTACCAGCTGGATCCTATTCCTAGTTTAGGTGCAAAACTCTTTTATTTGGGTCGCACCATCATCTTTTCTTCATCCCCAAATCCTCACCCGTCATTCCCAGTGGTAAGCTCTCCAAACACCATCTCTTTTACAAGAAACTCACCAGTCACAGGGGCAGTCATTAAAGGGTTTCTACAAATAATAGAGTTTAATTGTAACTACAGTAAAGATTTTCTATATACATTATGTTCACTGCTTAGGGTATTATAGATTTGCCATGCATGTTTTATTGCACATATAAATAGTATACAAAGATTCATGAAGATTCTCTTTTTAGCCATACAGGTTAAGACTGCATAAAAAAAAGCTGTATTACAAAATAGTTAGAGCTATTTATTTACAGCCAACGTCAAGCAAATACTGAAAGACACTATCAGGAGAAAAAAAAAATTAATTATGAAAAAACCAGCATTTGTCAAAATAATAATTACAGAGCTTTATGTTGCCATATATACATTGTAAAAAAATACTCAGGAAACCTGCATTTTATCACTCAAGATGCAGAAATCAATATTCCTATTTTTATACTTGATCTTTGAATGCTTTTAAAATTTGATAAACTCTGACTTGAAAACTTATTTTCTTTACATTGCTCGTGCTTTTTGACAAAACAGATATTTGTGCAGCTCTGTAAAATATTAAAATACATTTTAATTTAGTGTTAAAGTGCACAGTACATTTTATAGGAAACAATATGCTAGCTGCCAATCAAAATTACAATTTAAGTCAATGTTCCCTCTATGAAATAAAATGCTTTTGCTTTGGTTGAAGTAACTGTGGATATTCCATGCATGCCGTATGTCTCATTGTCTGCGAGTCCCCCTTCCTCCTCCTAACACGTTGCTGTCAGTACGTACCAGCACGTTGGCAATTTGTGGTGTTAAAACGCATGGTCTGTTTTCAAATATGATCTTAACCATTACGAATCTGCTGTTGGAATACCGGTGGTTTTAAATGCAGTGGCTGTGTGAACATGCCTGTAACTCTGCCTGGATACGAAGTAGTGACGAGTATGACTGTCCTTCCAAAAAGTCTTTATACCATAGTTCTCTCCCCATTCTCTTGCTTAAGTTCTCCCACCACGTTGCCTCTTTTTTGTCACTGCGCGTTTCAAACTACCTGCTTGTGTGCAACACTGACCCCTAACAGCTAGCCTTTTCACTACATGCAGCTTTCCTGTCCCGCTTGCCAAAGTTACATCCCTAGCTTCTCATCTGAAAGAAAAATGGATGTTCCAGATACTGTAAGAATAGCTGTGCTGAACTTTTTGATCTGAAATATGTGATGTTTTAATAATAAATTATGCTTTTGAAAATATCTTCAAAAAATTTAAAGTTGCGATAAGAAAAAGAACCTTATTTCCTATTGCTGACTTGGCATTAGAGGTCTGATCCTGCAGACATTCACTACAGAACACTGTGCTTGATTCTGGGGGAAAACAATGGAGACACTAAGGAGACGCACTGTACCCAGCAGGTTGTAATGGGAAGATCAGGTCTTTGTGACTGCCTTTGGCAATTTTAATAATTTTCTCTCCTCTCAAAGGAATCATTGAAGAAAACAAGTAAAATTTTTTGGCTACCTGGTAAGTCTCGACGATGTTCTTGTGCTATTTTTTACTTTGTTCTGTAGTGCTGTCTGTAGTCTTTACAAGAAACCAAGTTGCAGTGCAAAGTTATATTTCAAGACACATGACCCTAATGCACATCATTCATTTTGTTGTGGCAAAAGTTAAATGTCTTGTGCATAGTAAAATAAGCAATCAAAAATATTTGTTCACATTTATTCTTCAAGTTTACATATTTCCTTTCCTTTTTTTTTAAGCATCTATATACAAATAAAATGGGTGTGCTCTCGGTTTCAGCCAATTCAATCTAGTGGGGGAAACGTGCTACTGGAATGTAGGAAACTCAATGGAATGCAGACAAATTTTTACCAATGTTCAACAAATTCTTGAAATAATGAATGCCATTCCAGCTAGCTGTTCTTTTAATAAAAGCACCTATTTTGTTTGCTTTTTATCTTACATATTAGAAAATACAATTTACGGAGATCTCTAGCTACTGCACACCAAGTAGAATAAAAATAACTACATATTTATATTAAAATAAAGTGTTTAACCACAAAAAAGCAGTAATAAAATACAGTTTCCTAATTTACATCTTGCATCCAAAGGATGAATAACAACTCACTAATAAATAATATTTATATAAATATTTTATGTCCGGATATTTTTAAAAGGCAATAGCCTGAAGCAACTGCAGAAAAACCTAACGTGGTAGAAGTCTGATTTACTCTCCCTCTTCCCCACCCCCCTGCAACTGATTACAATGATTCTTGGTTTAATAATACGAAGGTATCTTGCTGCAAGACAGCTGTGTACTCCACACGTTTCTAAGTGGCAGAGAGGTGGCTGTTTTAGTAAGTACTGTACAAAGTGAGCTATAAAAGCAGTGAAGCGCCAATGCGCTCTAGAAAATGTTTCTGGTTAGTTTCTGGTTTGTAGTTCGACGCACATGTACGGTCTGAAAAATGATTTTAAAATCAGAAGTACAAAGAATACTCTTGATGCAGTGGGTTTTTTTCAATGCAGTTTTGAAAAGACGGGCAGTATTGTGATTCTTTGATGGCACAGTGGAGCTGGTAACAGCAGAGAGAGTAGTTTCATGTGAATAAAGCTTGTTTCACTGTGGTTACATCTAGCAATGCTTGAACTGTTATGCTCACTTTTACCAAGCCCTTTTCTTCTAGGATGTGATGTGGTAGGCAGAGCTTCTCCTAGAAAAAGACAAACAAAGGAGTAAAGATTAGGATATTCAGTACTGCAAAACTTTGCTTTACGTGATCACAGTTGGAACACCAAGCCCAACAAGCAGGAATTGTTTCTTGTTTTCAATTAAAAAGAACTTCCTGTGATTTTGACAGAAAGTCTCTGATTTTGCTCTCATTATGCCTCTGAATTAGTGAGGGAGCTGTTAACATTCTGGGCCTGAGAAACCAACCTGTTCTGTGGTCGTTACAGTGCATACACTTCTTAACTAAGAGTGTGGATCAGCAAGCGCACACTGAACTGTCACCTACAAAGCGAGGTAACGTGGCATTTGCCCATTATTACATAGGAATTAATTTGGGGACAGAAGGCTGGTTTTAGCAGTCCAAGAAAGTTCTACAACTCAGCTCTAGTCTTGGTCCCCGCATACGCACCTTGAAAGCCACCCATTAGCATTTACAGAAAAGCATGCCGAATGTTGTGCATTCAACGGGCGAAGCGTTTCCTTCCGAGTAATTAGCAGCTTATTTTGAAACATCCAGGAATCTTTATTCACCATAAGGACACAACAATCGTGGCCAAGAGGAAACCTTCTAGCTGTCCACAGAGGCTCTTACACCAGAAGACAATCAAACAGTAAAAACTCTGACTCCTACAGGTCACAAGAACCAACCCCTCCCTGCCCCCCACAGTGAATAATTACAGAAAGCTTTGCTTAGAGAGGCAGCCTTGTGTCATGATTTGCTCTATCTTTGAGAAGAAGTTTTTCTTAATGTAACTGGGTATTCCCGTTAATGAAATCCATGAAATTATGAAATCAAGCAGCAGGTTTATAAAAAATAAATGGAAAGAGTAGACTACATCACATAAACCATAATTAGAACCATGAGACTCACTGCCACAACATGGAAGCCAAAAGTGTAAGTGGGATGACAAAAATATACAGATAGAAAAAAACCCAAACAATGCTATTAAACACAAACACGTGGATACAGCATCCAGCTCATTAAGTCCTTAAACTGCACGTCAGATTGCTTAAAGTCTGAAAAGGCACCATCTATGTGACCTAGCCTTCCGTTCTTTCCCGAAGCATCTGTACGTGACCAGCAGCAGACACGGGATACTGTTTTTTTAGAAGACAGGGTTGTTCTGATATTCTCTGTACTGAATCTCTTTGCTGTTCAATAAACTTTTATCTTCTAAAACTACTGATGCATTCGAGATTATATTTTAATTAATTGCCTGTCTTCTACTGAATATTTTTCTTGCTTATGCAATGTCAACTAAGGGTCTCTAATTTTAACTTTATGCAATCCATGGTCCTTTGTCACATTCCTCAACTGATGTTGATTACATCTCCGATTTAAACATCACTAATCTCTTTAACCTCTCTTCTAGTGATACGTTTTGTTCGGCTCTAGTCCCTTCCCTGACCCCTATAAACCCTTAAAACTAAATATAATATTCAGGATGATGGAACAGGAACTGGTACATACAAGAACCATTAAGACAGTTTTTATGATGTTATGCACCTACGTTTAATTGCTTTTATTGGCTTCCACTGTTGTCCAGTCTTTGCTCAGGAAATCTCCTCCAGTGGGCCACAGCTCCATCATAACCAGTATTAAACAGCTGCTCTGCTGCCTCTGATGTTTATGACTTTGTTTTGTTAATGAGTAATTTCCTTTATGCACAATCAACAGTTAGCTTGCTTAAATTTTTTTGTGGAGTTCCTCACACTCTACTCGAGCCTCGGTGAGAGAAAAACTGCAAAACTTGCCTATTAACTACTGAACCTAAAAAGTGAGAGCCGAACTTTATTCACAATTATGGCATCTGATACCGATAACTGCAATTAAGTTATATTTTATGTTTACTTTTTATATTTACTACTTAAGCTGTTCTAATATTTATTACTTTCTGCTTAAAAGTTTTTTTTAAAACTCACATTTGTAATTATTTTTTTAAGGTTCATGGTTATAGCCCAAAACACCAAACATACTGTCGATTCCTTCTGCATACACAGACCCAAGAAACAATTTCAGACAGGCAATTTTCAAGCAGCTTCGCTGAGTAGGTCTGCAATAGCTGGACAACAAACATTTCTCCATATGGAAGATGCTGCAACGTTCCGGCGATTTGCTAACGCTGCGTTTCCACTTACACTGAGGTTTTGGATTCTGATTCACATTACTGACCAAACAGCTGTGGCAACTGCCTCCCATTCCTGCCTGCTACCGTGCAGCTCTCTGCTGGAGCTATTTCCCCAGTCAGCACAAAGGAATAGCCCCGACTTGCAGCCGTTCCAGCTCATCACCCAGATTTCCATTCCAAACCTACCCTAAATCAGTCATTAAGGTTAAGACACCGGGTTCTGCAGTTCATTCTTAATTCATTCCTCTGACTGAGATATTGACCTGCAAGCTGTCAGAGAAGATTCTCCTCAGCTTTTATTCCTCTGGAAAAAAGTGCCTTTTCCAGAGAAATATATAAATGTATTTTAGGTTGCAAACTCCTAAACTGATACCCGATTAGCAGTGGAGTAGCTACGAAAGAAGGCAGAGATAATGGCATCAAATAAAACGGAAAATAAACCCCAGAACATTTCTACTTAAAATGTAGGATTTTACTAAAAATATTTTGCCAATATAATGTCCTGGGACGCTGTTCATATAAAAATCTACAATACCCTGATTCCGATAATTTTCAAAAAAATATATTCATCTTTTTTATTGAGAATGCAAATCAGACATCAGAAGTGAAATGTTATTCTCCCCACTCTCGTCTACTTCCCTTTTCAGTGCCCTTGCATGGTAGGCTCCTCTTGTTTCACAGATTTGGTGGCCCACAACATGCCAATATTTCATTAGTCTTCCACGGTAGACAGAAGGCATTAAATAATAATGCCTGCAGAATCCAATGTCTGAAAACTAAGTGATTAGTGTTACAAGGCTGAAGGGTAGGGATTAAATCTAAAAACCCACCTCTAAAACAACCTACCTTGCTAGATATTTATGTTTGAGAATATTCTGAAATTTTCTACTGACGCCAAATTTGCTGAAAAAGCCACAGTTAAGGGTGTTTCCTTTAGAAAAACTTAAATTCTAAACTTACCATTTTTGTGGCACTTACAGCACTCGCGGAACCATTCTGTAGTGCTTTCTTGCTTGGAATTTTGCAATTGTTTATAAGCACATTTTCACTAAAAGCATAAAGGAGTGCATGCCCCATTTCATATTAGAACTCCATCCAATATAATTTTTCTCCTTTTAAAGACAATGCATTACCTAATTCTTTTAAATACAGTATTGTAATCCAGTTTGTACAAAGCACCCTCGCTCCCCCTGCTGTACTTACAAGATACATACTCCAACAAGGAAAGCTATTTAACGAGGTCTCTAAAAAAACAGGACTGTACAGCCATGTTCTAGGAGTGAGAAGTTTCACAGCATGTTCCTTTTTAATATTATACATCATTCTTCATTCCTCCTTGAAGCATATACAACTGACAGTCTTCTCTTATTAAGCAGAAGTTGGAACTTGGTTAAGATTTTATAATTCTGCAGTTAAACACATGGTTATGATGAACTTTCCAAAACTGATGATGAGACCAATACCATCTCCTAAAAGTGACAAACTTTGTCTCAATGTATCGTTAATCACTTCTCTTGTCTAAGCCCTGATCACTAACGTCAAAGCTTTGGAAATGGCTTTCACCAACACTGCCTCATCACATACTTTTGAAATCACAGCTTTAGAGTAATACGTTTAACTCTTCTCACAGTAAGAAAAATCAAATGCTGCCAAGGATGGAATCCAGAGCACACTGATAATCAGCTCAGCTTTCTGCATGACAACAGTTCCCTTGGGCCAAGGTCCCAGGTGTCTCAGTCCTTACGTTCGGCCGCTGTCCCTGCAGCACAGTCCATTACACATGCTCTGCCCCACTCTCTCACCCACTACAGCTGCTATCTAGAAACCACGGAGAGTAGAGACAGGAAGCTGCGAACCATCAAGATCTCAAAATTTTTCTTAAATCCTGGCATTTTGAGACAATATGCCAGACCAACCATGAGAAAAACTCATCCATGACTCTGAGAAGACTCAACCTCACTAACTTCTCCTCACCTTTGATAAGATTTCTGTCCCTTTTCCATTAGCATCAAACCTGTAATGCTTCGATATAATAGTATGAATCGCCTCTCTAAAAATACCCCTGTTGAAACTATCACTGCGCAAAATCCAGACAGACAGACAGAAGAACTGGCTACTAAGTCTCAAGACCAGTCTAAAAAAATCTTTAAAAGCAATTGTAGAGCAAAGGGCTGCTAGTACACTCAGCAGCATGAATATCTCTCTTCTCCATCTACTACAAAAATGAAGATCTACATTTTTAATGTAATTTTTCTCCCTAAGAACACAGAGGGACTTGATTACTTGTTGCAAGCAAATCACTTTCTACAGATGCATAGCCATTTCGAATGGATAAAGATACTTTCAAACTCATCACAAAGCAGAAGAACAAACTCTTTTTGATGGGGGGTGGGGTGAGGTGGGAAGGCCCAAAAAGGAGGCAGCAGCCAGGATGCTGAGTCACAAAGCAACACAAAGACAGTACAACAGGTGTACCCGCAAACGTGCACGCGTGCATGTGCTTGCCAGAGCAAGTTTCTAATCCCAGAACAAAACGTCTGATTTAGCTGGTGTAAAGGAAAAACAGGAATACGCAAGGACACTAATCCCACAGAGATACGTGACATGCTACACATACACAGCTATTTTCTTCAACATCAGATGCCTTCAAAGGCAAGATAACTCTTTGAATTGGTTTATGCTAGGGCAATGAGCTTCACAATTCAGACACAGCAATTCATTACCAAAACAGCAATTGTTGCCATTATATCATATGGGCAAGTAGCAAAATGACATCACGACATCAGGGGCCAGCTACATTTGTTAGCAAAAACACAGAGAAATTGAATTCTACAATTTGGCAACAGTCTTTCTCTTTCTTCCTTGTATTTGTAGAACAAGAGATTTCAGATCCACAGGAGGAAAAAAAATACTCAGAAAAGAATGAAATACTGGAACGTGCAGTTTCTCCACGTACAAATTAAAAAAATAAGATCGTGTAATGCCCATCTCAATTTTTGGAGCCAACTACTGTGAAATGGAAAGTCACCAAAATAAACATCAGGGCTTTACCTTTAAGCAAACTGACGTCAAATACCTAAAACCTTGACATTTTGTTAAGGTCAGGGTCAAGTTTTCTTTCTAAAGAGCTGAAAAACTATAGGAAATATTTACTTTTTCATATATCTAAGACAATTTAAAATTATGTCTTTTTATATGTATTTTCCTTATCCAATGTTATTGATCTTGTCTGTATGTGTCCCAAATGCCCTGAAGTTACCATTAGAAATACAAAAGAAAAAGAGCGGAACATCAAAAAGCACAGTAATTCAGGCTATAGGTATATTTAGTAATTTTTTTCTTTTAATTTACAAAGGAAAGATGAGAATGTTTTGTGAAGTATACACTTATGACCAGATTTGACAAAGGAAAAAACCAACCCAGTACTTCGATACTACAGCTGCAATTCTGTATCTGGAGTTATAGCCAGCTAGATACCTACATACATGCATCTTCTGAATATGTAGTGAATTGCAAATATTTACAAAACTGTACTTGCAGATGGTGGGCTTTGGATCCCTTCACAGATTCGGGCCTCGAGCCACAGAATTTTAAAAGTGGACCACATATTTTGCCAAAGCCCCTCACATGTTTGTTCTAACATGCTATAGGAAACAGTGACCTGAAACTGGAGGGAACAGACAACTTAATGAAGACAGACACACATCGAACAGTAAGAGAAAATGTATACTTACACTTGAAATATCAGTTACACCATAACCTTATACATTACACAAAGTGAAGGAATGAGAATGCAGCTTACGTGCTAGAAATGAGGGAAATGGCAAATGGTCCACAAAACCTGCTCTACCATTTTTTTCTAAAACTGCATATATGACCGCTTTCATTTTTTTGTAATGGGAGTAAAATGCCAAGAACAATTTTTTTGGTGAAAAACAATTACGTGGCAATAATGTGGAAACTTATGTCTACGGAGTAGAAAACTGGACTGAATATTTTCTCAGGTCTAATTCAATCCCCATTCCCAGTAAGTGTAGCCTTTCAGAAGACTTGTTAGGAACACAATGGGATCCATATACAGCTTCTGGCTGTAAAAGCTTGTTAATACACATTTGGAGAAAGAGGCATTTGAAGGACTACTACACTGCGTTACTCTGCACTTGAAAACATTTATCTGTTTTCTGGCTCAAGGAAAAAGAAAGCCAAATTCTCACATCAAAATGCCCCTTGTAATCCAGTGTAAACACATTTTAGCTGCGTGCATATTAAATGAATTCATTACAATTTGTGTTTATTACTTTACTGCAGTAGTGATGACAGGGCCCCCACAGTACAGATCGGAGTGGACCAATTTATGAAGAAATGACAGTTTGAAAATCTCTGATGACCATGGCAATGGAAAAAACTGAATGGCAAAACAAATGGAGGAGCAAATATAATTCATGTTATTAATGAATTTGTGGGTAAACTGCAGCCTACATTGGTTTTAAACCGAAGGTCATCAACTGAATCATGTGACTGGCTGTGAGCAGGAAGCACCAACTGCGTTTAACTGAATGTCTCAATACTGGGACCTCCTCAGAGGTGAAGAGCCACCAGTCAGCTGAACTGTTGGTTTCCCAAGTACTAAAGCCACAGGAACAGAAAGAGGACTCTGAGTTTAGCAAAGAACCCATTCAAGCAGATTAATGAGCTACACATTTGTTTCAGTTTCCACCTCTCCATTTAGTGGGAGAATGATTGGCTTCAGGGATGGGCAGACAGGTATTTTTCACATTTGCCCTATGTTTGAAATATATTTTGAGAAACATTACTACATTCACACTCAGATAAACGTAAGGGTATGTTTTAATATATTTTAATATTCCTTTCCCTATAAGATTTATGTGTATTTGGAAGTGTTATCAGTAACAACCCGAAAAAATACAAAACCAGCTAAGCTTCGTGTATGGGTTAGTAAGGCCATACTTGTCACAAAGCAAGTATGTTCACATTTCAGTCTGGTTCAAGATGGCTTCAACTCCATAACTACAACAAAGTGCTTCTAATATTATACTTTAATTACTGTATATTGTCATAGTTGAGAACAGTGAGAAAATGTACTCCAAGTAACTAAAAGCCAACTCTGTTTGCATGGCAAGCATATGTAAAGTTAAAACTTTGGACAAGTTTGAGAGTTACGTGTCATTATGGCTGGGATATAGTCAGTTGGGCTGCACTGGCACAACTAGTTCAGTTTCTACCCGGTGTCTAGTCTGACAAAACACTCAAACACTGAAAACATGAACTTTCACTTCTGCACACTGGAAATGCAAACCACACTGATCTACTCTTACCTCCCTCCCAAAGCTATTGGGTACAGTGGATAATCAGACATAATATTAGACAACGAGACAGATGTGTACTATAGGATGGCAGCAACAACTTTCATCATCTGATTCTCCAGTTTCAAAAAACATACTCATACATGTACATCAGTACTACATAAGGAGTAGACAACATGAAGCATCGACAGGAGACCAGTTTACCACTTACGGGAGCCGAAGTAAAACCCCAGCCCTAAAGAAGTCATCACTTTTGTCTCAAATACTAACACTGGATTATTAAAAAATCATACAATTAATAGATTCTGAACTGATTAAAGCTTTAAGTCACTTTCTTAGTTTGATGAAAAAAGCAATGTTGTTAAAACAAGACAACCAAAATCAAGACAAAGATCTGCTGAAAGCAAAAGCTTAAATGTCAAGCTCCAACTCTGAGCAAGCAAGAGTGGGCTGCTGTACTCACTGAAACTAGGCACACACTTAAGAGACAGGCCTGTGCAGGATGAGGGCACAAGTCTACAGCTACACACTCAAGTAACTAGTACATTTTCCTCAAGTATAAAGAACCTAGAAGCACTCACTGAACTCATGCCTGGTCACAGAAGACACTCTTTACAACAGAGTTGTTCTATGTACGCACTGGAAGCTGCTAGACACTAAGCCCTTTAAAAAAGCCTTGATTCATCCATCATCTGAAATAAAATTTTCCATCTTAAAATATGTATCTAACTATACATTTCATCCTTTTTATATATGTATGTATATATTTAAGCCATGGAAACCAGGAATAGAACTGCATTTAGAAGTTTTTAAATAAAATTTTACAAGTATCTATGGAATGGGGATATTTATAGTACATCACTATGTAATAACCATATGGCCAGAATAATCAGTAACAATCAAGTCCTCATGCTAGTTATCCTCTAAAAGCCTACAGGTAATGTTTTTATATACTAGGCACTGAGAAATGAATGTATTTATTTCACAGCCATGAAACTGAGGTCATTTGGATAGCTAGTCTGAGACTGAATTACAAATTTAGCCAACAGCATCTAGGCCAATATTGCAACATCAATGTAGGATTATATTTGAGGTTTTATATTTTTCAATCAATTTCCATTTGTATAGTTCACGTTGATAAGGAGTAAACCAAAAAAGCTTGTCTTATTCAAGTTTTACAATAGATTAACAGAACACAGAACTGGCGGGGAAATGGAGGTCATCAGTCCAGCACTCTAACCATAGGCAGAGTTCAAACATACCAAAACGCCTCCTGGCTAATGTTTGTCTGGCCTGTTCTCTAAAACCTCATAGGATGGAAAATCTAGAGCGTTCCTAGAGGATCTATTTTCCTAGATGTGTTGTCTTTGTTACAGCTGTTACACAAACAAACAAACATTACCTGCATTTTCACAGGTGATGAAACAGAGACAAGGTAGTGACGTGACTTGCTTGATGTCACACGTAAGAATGGCAGACACAGGCATCTAACAGCTTATTCTCAGACTATCTTATTGCATCACACCGTGCTCCACCACCTTCATCCTGAAACATTCTAAAGTCCCTGGCATATTATGGGTTGCTCATACCCACTACTAATTTACAGTCATCTTTGGGTTGTTAACATAGCAAGTGTTTAAAAGCAGTTCAACGCTGCTTTGTGCGACAGAAGAAAAAGATTATTCTATGGAATCTTGAGAAAAACAAAATGTAAGTAGGAAAGCATAACTACTCCAATACAGAATTTAATTGGAACAGTAGAGATGACCAACAATCTTCAAAGTTATACTCTTGTTAATCTGAAGGATTAAAAAATAACAGTAATTTGAAAGATAGTGCTCTTAACCCAATGTATGTTGAGATAATTGGCACCAACTCAGAAAATACTATCACCTGTTAAAGTGCCACCTCAGTTAATTCAGTATCTGCAGCATTCTTTGATTTTCACAAAAAGTAAGAGGCTCAGTTCAGTTTGTGACACACATCTAGCCTACACCCGAAAGTGGGGTAAGAGTAGCTTCACTGCTTTAACACATTTAGTGTGCAGTCTAGGCAACACAAAAAACCCCAAACTATAAATAAAGAGGTACATAGGGTCTTAAACTAGAGCTGGAGGGGGGCAAAAGACGGGACTTGTCTTTAAGATGTTACTCCCTCTCTCCCCTATTTGAAGAGATTAATAAAGATATTACAAGGAAGGGAAGTGAGGGAAAGGGAGAAGTTTGTAAGACAAAGCAAGGAAATTAAGTACCTGTAATTTGTCAGAGACAAAGCAGAAAGTTTGTGTGCACATGCGAACAGGTTATGCTGTTAGCACATTCCAGTGATAAGTTATATACATCAAGACTATAAAAAGTATGTGGAAAAGACAAAAGCCTATTAGATCCCAGGAGCGAAAGGTAGAAGTTGATTGTGGGGTTTTCTCCCCGAGGGCGAGCAGAGCGTCAACAGTCTTTCGAATGTGACGAATATCCGACTGCAGGATGTCATACGGAGAGCAGAGGTCAGCCTATCCCGAAGGGCAGCCATTAGAACAGAAAAAAAGTGCATAAAATTAAAAATACAAAAATGGAAAGATATTGATAAATTATCACAATATTCTAGCATAAACATGTAGGAATAGTTTCTTCCTAGTACTGCCTTAGTCACTAGACACCCCAGCTTTCTTTTGTTTCCTCTAAATAGTTAAGCCATGGTGTAATATCAGAATATTAAGATAGAAGAGCTCAAGCCTTCAAATCCTTCTAAAATTATGCCCAGATTCACAAGGGTGAGGAGGTGCATGTGATCCACTTATTCCAATGAGATCTGCACACCTTTGTCCATCTGGGCCTTATTCAAATGCTTAAATGGAACCAGTTGTAAAATCTAACTTACACAATAGCAAACAGTGGGTTAGAAAGCTGTTAAAAGCACAAGCAGCAGCAATATGAAGTCTCAAGAAAAAGTACTTAAATAAATTGTTATAAGTATACAAAATTCTCAAACATAATAAGTAATCTCAAACTTGGTATTCAAATATAATCTTGAAAGATACCCTGGGACTGAAACCGAAATAGTCAATTTAGCACTAACTATACTTAATTTTAATGAAGTTTCTAAACTGAAGAATTTGACACTAAATCCCTTAGGTAGCATTTTAAAAGTTATTAGCAGGTTGGATTCCCATACATTTTTTTTGAAAGTACCAGTGACTTATTGTAGCAATTTACTCTAGACTAGCTATACAAAATGAAGTGTTATAGGTAATAATAATATCAATATGCATACACAGTATTTAACATCAAAATTAAACCAAACAACAACTAGTACTTTCAAACCACAAACTAAGGTACATCGTTTTACATTGCAAATGAGGCCTTACTATCAACAAAAATGGCAAATATTTACGGAATAAAATGATACGAAGTAGGAAAGAGATCCCCTGTTTCAGAGGAACACTGTGTTTCGTTAGTAGCTTTTCCATTTCACTTGCTTAGTGACCTGACGGTGCACCCAATAAATGAAGACATGAAAGTTGAGATGTCTGTTTTCTGTTAGTGCAAAGTTTCAAGGTCCAGTTGGCAATAAATTAAACTCTAAAATATTTAAAAGGCCCTTCTATCCTGAAAAGTGATGAGTGAAACCAGAAGTCAGAGCTGTCATTCACACACAAAGTAACACTTTTTTCTGTTTCTTTTTTGCTTGCCATGCTTGGTTCTAGCTTTAACAGGAGTTAAAAGCTGCAAAATTTTAATTTTGTTACTTAGGCCAGGAGATACACAGAAGAAAAACGCCCTGCCTAGCAACAACGCTGCCATTTTTACAGTCATTTTTCAGAATTTTTTCAACTCAAAATTCTGCTGCGATAATGAACTTCAATGCAATTGTATTTGGCTTTTTCTAAAGGATGAAAACTCAGACAGAACAAAACATCCTGATCTTGTTTAAAAATGGGATAGGACTAATACTGCATTCAAGAACATCCCCATCCATGAGCTGCTCACTAGAAAACTAATTTTAGGGCAAAAAAAGAACTCACTCATGACTATCAACTATGTAATACATCACACTCTTGCCAAAGACACCAATAAACCCAGCAAACGCTGCATTAATTTTAAAATAGTATACAAGACTCAATTGCTACTTGTTGCAAATATACCTCAAAAATAAATAGCTAACATATATTGAACGAAAATTTACACACAAAAAAATTTATAGAACTTTAAAACACTGACTTTTTAAAAATTTTTGTCCAAAAAAAACCCCCCTTAAGAGTCCCTCCTGCAGTCAAATGGAGAAGGAAGCAATTTCAGAGTAAGAGAATGAGAGTTGGTAACAGGCCAAATTTTTACAGAGACTGAAGAACTCGCTAACCAGAGATTAACATACTAAGCAGCATACAGGAAAAGCCAAAGCGTACAAAACCAGCTAACACATGCAGAAGAAACTCCCTGTGGGAACCACCACACTGTGCTTTATTGAAATTCAGTTAAAAGTGGAGAAGCCTGAGAAATGTCTGATCATTTTTGCTTATTTTTGTGTGTTCTGCGACAATGATAATTTGGTGTTACATTCACACCGTATTAAGTAAAATCTTTATATTACATGTATTTTAAATTTCTGTAATGTAACTCTAGATAAAAAAATAATACAGCTTTTCAGTAATGCTGAATGTATTTCCACTTAAATTACCAGAATTTTACAGAAGCTGTGAATTGAAAATATCAAACTAAAACATGACATCACGAAATAGTGAACGAGTGTATGACTCCCACCTAAAGTCTCAAAGACAACCAACCAACCACACCTCCACCACAAGCACTGCTCTTCTCATTTAGGAGACTGAAATTATTACTAGTAAGAAGTAAACAGATACAAATACTTAATCACTAAATTTATGAACTGACTTGTTATGTCTATAAAGCTACGTGATTAAATCATACAGCTGCCAAAATCATGCACGCAGAATAAAAACAGTAAGACAAAAGTGGAACGACAAAAGCATAACCAGCTGTTTGTGTGCACAAAGCACCCTCACTCTACATGGTCCTGCAGTGGCTGTGAAAAGAGACAGCACTGCAAACCCAACCTCCGCAAATTTTGACTCTGGTAAAAAAAGTCAAGTGTAAGCTTGCAGAAGCGCATTAAAAATGAAGTCTGTAGTGCATATCCACTATGCTCAAAACACTAACGAAAGGAACCTCAGAATTATGCTTTCAGTACTCTAACTGACAGCATACTGAACAACTTAAATCCATACCATAGGCCAAATAGTGTACATGACCGAGCACAGAACAAAACGGCGGAGAAAGGGGTCATACCTGATAAGACTTACTGCAACTTCATGGATGCCTCGTGATGAAACTATGGAGAAGTAACTGATTATGTGAATTGATCAGAAAACAAGGGTAAGTGGTAATGAAAAAATACCTTGCATTAAACTGAGAAACACGATTACGAGTTGAACAACTAATAAGTGGACAGAAGATAAAGCACTTGACACACTGCTTGGTTGCTTCTTTTACTTTGTTCTGCCAGGTTTAGCACACAAAAGCCTCCTGTTTGTTTCACTTAGCTAGCAGTTCCTACGCTAACACAAATCATATTGATTTTTAAAATAATTCTGGCTGATGTTGCAACATAGTGGAATTAGTTTTCAGAGGAAGAGGTGAGATGTAGTAATACCTCCCATTTGCAGGACTTAAAAGTCACAGGAAGGGGCAGAGCTAAGACTTTTGTAATCTGAATCTTCATATGATGATCTGAGATCAAAAAAGCCATTTATTACCATTCATTCCTTTTTGTTTAGTATGCGTACACCAAGGAGCTGACTGAAAAACTGAGACACATGGCAGAAGTCTTTCATTTCTACCTGAGAAATAACTTGTCCCACTAAACCACTACTGACATGCGGGACCATAGAAGCTCGATAAACCCGCTGTAACAACTGGTGTGAAAGATTTCATTTTATCACTACCAACAGAAATTACCATTCTAGGATTAATAATAACTTACATCTATCTTTTTTTCAAGCTGCATGAAGACTGACAAAGTGTCTCTGTATGTGGGGAAAGTCTTTCTTTCCTTTTTTTAAAAATAACTCTACCTAATTTCTCTGACCGGAAGAGGCCCCATAAAGGGCCAAAAGATGCTCAAGTGCCTAAACTGTTAAGATATTACATTAGTTTAAGTTGCACATCGTAAAAACTAATTTGTGTCTTTGTAAAAAGAAACTTCCGTATTTTGCCTCACAAACACTGAAAATACGTCTCGGAATTTCTTTTTTAACAAAATGCTTAGGAGGTCCTACTTCTGATACGTCGTATTTGTTCATAATTGAGAAACGCAAGAAATGCAGACCAAAGCTTGTAACTTTTGCCTTTCAAATAGCTCACTGCATTTACAGCTTTGTTTTGGTCTAAACCCCACTTACGATGATGTATCATTCAGCTCACCACAAATCAGTTGGTTTTTTCCTTTTGACAGGAAAACTTGTTACTGAAATTACATAAGAAAAAAAATGCTCTGTGGTACGGATTACCAAGAATAACAACTACCAAGAATGAAAGCTAAAGCTTGATTAAGTTATTGATTTGCAGGTTAAAATGGGGAAGTCTACTTCTTTGCTACTCGTATCAATAGAGATTCTAATGTGGTAACTGACAAGCTGAAGAAATGTATATGAATATTTTTGTCTTTATTTACATATATCTTTACTGGTTTTATGAAACAGCAGTTGAAACCAAAATACTTCTATAACTTTACGTACATACTCGTGATAATAAATCAGACTCTCCTGATCGTTTTTAGTACCTCTGGGATGAGATGTCACTAAGAAGAGTAAAACTGAATTAGAACTGGTACAGGTGACACTCTGGAGGCCACACAAACACAAGGAGAAATAAATCAAAAAAAAAGCTTTATTTTTTAAACCCAGAAAGTGTGAAAAAGTGGGTGCGATACAGGTGGACAAGCATTACAGGCGGTGTCAGTAATGGCTTCATAGGACATTAACAATCTAGTCCAAAAAATGGCACCATCGAAGTACTGCAAGTGATTCTGAAAAATGAAGTAGGGACAGGCACCCCTACTTATCACACATCTTGCTTATTCAATCTGTATCAGCCAAAAATTAGGAGTGTTTGTCATTCTATAGCCATTACAGAGGAGATCAGGCATTTTATAGTTAACAGTAAAAATAAAGTCTTCTTTCATAGTTTTCTAAGTGACGATTCTACCTTTTCTATCATATACCTCCTGAGGGGCACAGCAAAGATATTTTCTGAATCTTCAGGCTTTCAAATGCTTACCTGCCACCACGCCTTTCTCACATCAAACAAAAATTTTGTTTTGCCTCAAAAAAATATAATTTGCAAAGATCTCTGATACTTTGGAATAAAAGAATGCTCTACAGGAAAATTTAGTGGTAAAGCTGGATATAAGTTGCTTGTCCAACAAGCCTGACACTTTGATAGCCTCCCTGTGTAATAAGAGCCTTGCTATTTAGTTTTTTATTTAAGGGTCGGAACTATACACTTAAAACATCCCTTTTGCTTATGATCCAACACATCCCTTCCACATATGATCAGGAGCATCGCGTGGCTGTTAACAGAAAGTGATTTCAACATGGCACCCATTGCACTGAAATCCCCACCTGACAGGTAACGGCTTTCTGACACCAGTTGGCACACAATTCCAGAATCATCTACGTACCAGGTCATTATAAAGAGATGCTAATGTTCCTGAATTTTTTATTTGCGATTCTTTGGTCAAAGACACGAACTCCTGATGCTTATTAAGACACATGTGAATATGGATATCAACTGCATTTTTCTACACTTGGATGAAGTTTCCCAGGACCATTCTGGGGAAAGTAATTTTGACCCAAGAATTGAATGCTGGAAGCCACAGAAGAGACCCTGCACATCAGCACCACACAGTAATTACTTAGCTATTTTCTTGTTTTCATTTTACATTATTTGACAGGATATTATTCTAAACCTGTGGAGTTCAGGAAATAGCATGTACACTGTTCCATTCCATAAATAACTGAAAATGAACCAACATGAACTATAACAAATTAAGATCCTTAAAAAACCCCATGCAGTAGAATTTCAAGTCAATTCTCAGGAACTAAACACGGACATAAGTATCACAGAAAAGCCTGACACCTATGGGTATTAGGATCCATAAGTGGAACCTATCAATTTCCCATAAGATACTTGTTTTAAAAAAAAAAGAAATAATTCACTAGCTTCTTTTTACTGGTTTGTCCAGAGGTAGTTGGGCAATGTACCCGAAGCATCAATCTGAAGGAGCACTGAACACACCATCTGTAGTTCTTTAAAAACTTTAACACTCATCCATCATACCTGCTGTCATACACCTTTGTATTCCAAATATACATCCCTCCAACATGCAGCAAAGTTCTACCATCTAGTTCCGCAACACAATGGATTGTCACAATATATAGCAAACACACATATTTGCAAATTCCCAATAGTAATCAAAAAGAATATCCTCAGAGTACTTAAAAACTATCGTAAATTTACAACTGCAAGCCATTCATTTAATGTTTAAGTGAATGAGATTCTTCCCCTCAAGAAAAGTTAATGCTTATTTAGATTCATAAAGACGGTTAGTTTATGAATCAGATTGGTAAGATCTGGCCTTGTGCCAAATGCTCTGTGCAACTCTGCAAAAAATATACTTTAATATAATAAAAAAGAATCATAAAAAATTCTACACTAATTTTGATAGAACCATGAAAGAGAAGGGGTAATAAATATATAAAAATATCTATTCATAGAAAACGAAAAGCTATTTTTCCAGAAAGCTTACTTATAGAAATCCAAAACAAAAAAACTTGGAGTAAAGGCTTAGCTTATCCATCTGTAATATGGCACTGCAAGGATCTTTGTCAATTTTTCTGTTTTATTTCCATTTCTGAAAGATCTCTTGACAACAAATGAAAATAGCTCGGCCTTTTCTTTCCCAACAAGATGTATCCAGAAAATCTTGACTTGTATTCTAATTCACTGAATAATTTATGATGCATCAGAAGACAACGAATTTTGGGTCCGCTTAAGAAACACTCCACGTCTACAAGCCCATAGCACTGAGAGTTTGATCTTCTCTGAAGTGAAATTTTACTTTTAGTATGAAATCACTCTAACATAACTTACATAATTACAAGAATTAAGTCAACCATTACGACTTAGATGTCCAGCCCTTAACAATGAATTCTCATATTCCATTTATGATGAACCATTCGTTGGAATTGTAAGATAAAAGTCTCCCCCTCAAAATTCCTACAAATAGCAAACATGAAGTTACTTTTAAAATATAAATAACATATAAAGAATTCAAACTGGAATTCTTTCCTAGTGTGAAATCTATGCATAACCATCTGCTCTCCAAGGTGCAGGGTGTGGGGGAGATACACATAAACTCAATACTAAAAAGAACTCAGTCTGTATATTGTCAAATGTAGGCAACAACACAGGGAAAATACATCAGGCAACTTTCATGTTTTAGATTAAAAAGACCTTGCATAACACTTTCACCTTCCTTTAAGGGTCATGCATTTGAAATTAACTTTCTCTTAATTGGTACTTTGAGACCATAAGGGAGTCTTTGAAATATTCCCAGTGAAACTCCAGAATTCATTACATTAGTTATAAAGATATTTTTCCTTATTAATATGAGAATTACATGATGAATGATGAATGCTGCCACTCTTAAATGAAAAACAGAAAACACCAGGCACTGCAATTTCCCTATTTCCAATTTCTAAAACACTTATATCTACAGTATAGCACAACCTTACTCATACGCACATTCCATACTTAACACACAATGGTTTTTTTCATATCACTAAAGAAGTGTTTCAGTGCAAGAGTGTGTTATTAGTCACTTTTACAATGCATACTACAAAGTACTTAATATTGTTAAAAAAAGGAAAATCAATATTTAAAAATAATTAACTCCATATTCTAAAAGCAGTGGGTAAAAATGCAGTTATGTTGTATAAAGCAAAAAAAAAAGCAAACTTTTGCCTAATTACATATTACCTAATCACCATATTCCTTACTTATTTTCCAAGGCAAAGATAAGGAGGTATTGGAGATATTACTGAATGACTAGTTTAAGATGAAAGTTGCAATTTTTAAGTGCTATGACATGAGCCACTTAAATGCACTATAGCAGTATTAAGTCACATTATTTAAATATTTTTTTTTATTATATGTCTTTATGGCTGAAAAAATGTAGTTCAAAAGTTATCCTTCAGCTTTAAAGCAATTAATGTGTTTTGCATTTTTGATCATCTAGAAATGACAGACTTAATTTTAAGTTACCTCTGGTATCCCCAGTTTTCTACATGCATCCAGAAAGTTTTCCACGTTTCTCCTGCATTTGGCCATGCTAAGTTTAGGCTGTTAAAATACGAAAAAACAGTTTATGGCAAAAGAAGTCAGTAACATTCATTCAGTCAATAAATTCATCTAGTGCATTATTCTTTTACTGATGCATCATTTCCGTATTTCTCCTGAAAAGAATGCATATAATTCTGCTCCATTTTTTTCCCTACCACTCTAAAAACATCATGACTACAAATACGATCTGATGCCACGTGCTTTTACTTAGTTATTAAAGTCACCAGCACATTTAGATCTCTATTTCTTTACATCCAGCTTGTGAGGTTCTAAAACCTGCCTCTTATGATGATTTGTGACAGACAACATTGATTTTCTGGACAGTAAGTAAACTGATGAAGGATTTCCAGACACATCATAGAGAACAGACTTAACTGTAATTAAATATAATTAAAATATTTTATGTATCACAAATGTATAGTAACTATACACAATTTTAATGTCTCCGATGAAGAAACTTCTTATTACTGTAGAATTTCAAATACTTCCATAATTTCTCCCACTCATGACCATTCACCAAGTAGTTAATGAAATATCATGCTACAAAAAAAAAAGCCCCAACAACTCACTATTTTACTTTTTCAATGCAAGATGTGCTAATTCCTGAATATCCACTTATAGCAAGAATTCACTATAGTATCAGGGACTTTAAAGATCTAATTTTCTAGGCTAAAGTAATTTGAAGGTTGTTTCAAACAAACCATCATCAATATAAAGTTTAAACAAAATGAAAATGGATTTAAAATATTTGTTTTTTGTTATAGAAAACACAAGATTTTTATCTTAAAAAAAATCAGCGACAAAATTTAAGTTTTTTCCTCAGAAATTCAAGTTTGCAATATCATATTTTTACCAAAGACAGAAGTAATTTCAAATCAAGCAACAGTAAAAGAAACTCCACTAGACCATCTGAGAAGTCTTTTTCTTAATATCTGGCTTCTTGGAAGTTCTTATAGATTGGCTCCGAAATCCACATGCTATTCTCAGAACGGAGTATCAGGTGGTACATGGCAAATACTCACCGAGGTGTACATTAAAGAAAAAAAAAGGAGCATGTAGTCTATAAACATACAAAACCTCTTCAGAACCAGACTGGTATCAGAAATCTGATGAGAAGATCTGGTCAAGAAGACGATGACATCAAAAAACAGAGACAATACTATGAAAACTAAGTTTCAAGAAATGCACACACACAGATTACATAGATCTTATGTTCTGAAATTTTCAGGTCCTTAGGTTTGGCAAGCCTATACCAAACCACTACAGTGCATGTTTCTATTCCATTCCGTCTGCAAATAAAAGGAATAATTTCTACATTTAACCCAACAGAAAGAATATACTAACAAGTGCTGTAAGCGCTTTAGTTACATGACATCTGCTATTTCAGACATTGCTAAAGTTAACCTCATATTTCTTCAATGGACAAACAAGGGGCTAATTTTCTTTTAAAGAAGGTCTCCTACAATAAAATCTTGTAGTCATAGAATTTCACAGTGTACTGAACAAAAAGGTCATTATGAAAAAAATCTGGTCTGTTGCTAGATCAGAGAGGGGCAGGATAACTTTGTTTATAGATGTGTATATATGTACACACTACATATATATATAAATATATAAAAATTAATGACTATTGGAATTCATAATAGTGTAAATGTTGCCCCTAACAGCAAAGCACATTCATTGAATAGTAACCTGGTTTATGTCACCGAATATCAAGCACAGTAAAGCAGTGTTTTTTTTAAACATTCCTCTGCCCCCACCCCCTATGAAACAAGAAACATTTAACTTACTACTGCTGGTGAAGGTACATGAATACTTCCTACAGACCGAGGACGAACATGGTTTACTAAATGGCAGAGAACTACACCATCCATTAGAGCAGACCCCAAGTCCTCAGGCAAACAAATCTTTAATCTTGTTTCAATGTTCTAGAAATGAAGAACACATACCCACTTTAATATAGAAATGGACAAAGGGGGAACAAAAGGGAATGCATACCCTCATCTTTTCCCCTGCTGTAGACACATAGCCTGTTTTGGGGCTTTGGTTTACCAAGAAACACACTACCTTTGTGTAAGTAATTCTTTAAAAACTAAAAAACAGTCTCCTCTACCCTATGTTGGTCATTGAATTATGTGAACTTCTTCAAAAGAACTCAACACTGCAAATGCTGCTGTCATAATACACATTTATTTTTATATATAGGTGTATATATATTTATAAATAAAAACACATATGCATGCAATTAGCTATATGATTACACTACATGTGGCTCCTTCCTTTCACTATTCCCTCAAGTCTTGTACTTACGCATCTCAAATTTTCATCATCAGCACTTTGAATCAGAACTACACTGTGTTAATCACTGTACAAGCTGAGAGTAAAAGGCAATCTTTCCCTAGTAGCCTAAAAATTACTTAGAAAGCATTAGAGTAATCANTATATATTTATAAATAAAAACACATATGCATGCAATTAGCTATATGATTACACTACATGTGGCTCCTTCCTTTCACCATTCCCTCAAGTCTTGTGCTTACGCATCTCAAATTTTCATCATCAGCACTTTGAATCAGAACTACACTGTGTTAATCACTGTACAAGCTGAGAGTAAAAGGCAATCTTTCCCTAGTAGCCTAAAAATTACTTAGAAAGCATTAGAGTAATCAGAAAGACAGGTAAGGCAAGGTAAAACATTCAGATTTAAAAGAGAAATTTTGGCTGCTTGTTAAGTAAAGGTCTCTGAAATCTCATTGAAAAGAATTTGATATTGCAAAATAAAACACTTTGAAAACAGAGAATTTTCCAGAAAAAAAATTCCTACAATAAGACTGTTACACATGACGAGTTTCCTAAATTCCGCTCCAATCCTGAAAATATTCCAACACTATACTTAAAGATAACTCTTACATTAACTCTCAGAGATAATTACTTCCATTATCTTAAAATAGGTATTTCTTAGTCCTAGTTGAACCTCCTTAATGTCATTCTTCTCTATTAATACATTACCTCAATCTGTGCTGGGTGTTTTAGATGAAAATAGATTATTCTCTTTAGAATCAAAGGACAATGTAGGTTGGCAGAGATTTCTGACGGTCACCTGGTCTAACAAATTTGAAATGAGATCAGAGCCTTGGTTTGCTAAGTTCTAGACATCTGCAAGCAAGGAGATTCCACAACATCTCCAGGCAACCTCGTTCAGTGTTTCACCACCCTTACTGCAAAGAAGTTTCTTCTTATAGCTACTTGAAATTTCTTTCTCTGCAATTTGCGCCACTGCCCCTCATTCTTTCACTGTGAATCTTCGAAAAGCCTGGCTTTATCTTCTCCATTACTACCCTTCAGGTAGGGTGGTTATATAATATTCTCTACTGAGGCCAGTCATATGACATTCTCTACTCTTTTCTCCAAGCAAAAGAAATCCATCTCTTAGTTTCTTCCTTATACATCCTTTCCTTGGGTGTTCTCACCATGAAGTAGCCTCCACTGAACTCATGGTGGGATTTCATTATATTTTCCCAGTTTTTCTTTTACTAGACACACTACTCAAATACTCACATGTATGGTTTCACAAGTGCATCACATCTGCTAATATGTTTTGCTCTCACCTTGGATTAATTCATACTTTAGAAAACATTTTTGGTATATGAGATACGTACATGAAGTTATACATTAATAATACATTTTGAGACTTCTTTTCAAACCTGTTACAAACAGGTTAATATAAATTAATGAATTAAAAATTCCTTCTCAAACTTATTTGCCTGTTGGGAGACTACTCAGTATGGATCAGTGTGCTCCTTTTTTTTAATGAGCATAGCACATCTACAACACTATTTCAATGGCAGTTTATGGTCTGAGACTAGATTTAATTCAAATTGAAGACTTCAAGAAGTGGATCAATTCTCTTTCGATTTTGTCACCATTGAAGAACTGCTCTCTTTTTCAAAATCATCCATACTACAGCAGCAGAAAATTTGTTCCACTTAGCATGTCAAAACTATTGAAAGTTTACCCTTCGAGTAACAAAAACCAATGAGTATTTCTTGCTAGACTCTATTGCTCAAGATTAAGTGCCGGATCACTCTCGAAATGACAACTCTCTGAAGTGACTGTGGATGTATACAAAATCAAATGGCTGAAATGGAGGAAAACTAAGTATGTCTGAAGAAAAAGTTTTATGAAATGGAACAATTTCTGTAAAAACACACCATTCTAAAGAAAAGGGGGAATGCATGGAAGAAACACCAATGTTCTCACAATACATGGCTCAGGTGAAGCAGCTGAGCTAAAGGTAACTGTGCACTTAGAGTTGTAAATAAGGAACTCAAGTACTCTAACAGTTGTTCCTTCTTGTTTAGCGCCCAACTTGGCTAAGGCTGCAGGAGTCTCACTAAATTCTAACATACCATGAAACAATTCAAAAGCAAAATATACTAACAGCTATGTTTATTCAATAAGTATGAATGTAAATATTTACATGTTCTGGGCTATTTTCTGGTACAGTACATAATGAGATGGCCTGGAGGTTGCTTCTCTCACTAAAGGACCCAGAATACCAGAGTTAACTTTATTAATTTGAAAACTCTCACTATGTGCTTCCAAACAGGGCCAATCTTCTAGCTTCTGTCACCACTCCTTGACTTGCAATCAAACTTCTCACATGAGACAACAGAACTTTCGTTTCAGGACACAATGCTTCCAGTTGAGGGCAAAGAAGGATAGTGCGTGGAGCTGAAGGTCAGTAACACTTTAAACCAGTATTACTGGTAATACTTACTACTAATACAATATAGAGAGATCCTTATTAAGTCTCCATGATCATGCCTGATGTGGTGAATGACCTTGTTCTACTTTGCACTAATACAGTATAGAGAGATCCTTATTAAGTCTCCATGATCATGCCTAATGTGGTGAATAACCTTGTTCTACTTTCCACTATGAGGATTAGCTGAACTAATGCACAACGCAGGAACCTCGAGGACATTATTTTTAGGAAAAATTACTTGGGGACTTGCTATATACGTGTGGTAACTCTTAAAAGAAACACAACCTTGTTAAGTTTCAAAAAGATACTGCATTGACACTGCTGACTAGACCACGCTCAGAACTACATCTTACTGCAGTTTACTACTGCTACATCCATTTTCTCCTCCATTACCAGTAGGTCTGTCCCATCTAATTCCTGATTCTTGTCCTTTTGGCACCATCCATGTTTAGAATTTGTAATATACTACACTCAATCAACTACACTGAATCTTCAACAAGATCTGTTCTGTTCAGAAATTCAGCAAGGCAAAGTAAGATTAATTCAGACTTAAAGCATGTGAGAGTGAGGTAAGAGAATGAAGATCTAAAAGTCCTTATAGTTGTACATCAAACAACCTCCCTTTAAACAACTAATTGGGAACAAGAAAAAAAGTGAACCCTCTTGCTTTAAAATTAAAAAATACAAGACTTCTTATTTAAAATAAATAAATAATTTTGGAATTAGTCATTCCATGAAGCTAATGACATAAGAACGAATAATCTTGTAATTCGGTTGCGATATCAAAGTCACCTACCACTTTCAGGATCTGCACTGCGTTTAGGAGTGCAACGATACCATCTCTTCTGCTGGTAACATGACATATCTGGAAACCTTGACAGGTTCAGGCTCACAGCATTCCTTGCAGCAAAGGATGTCATTTATTTATTTATTTTGACAAAAATAGGTGTCACAAACAGCGCTATCTAGGTGTTAGCTGTGTAACACAGACCCTATGCAACCACAAGCAGCAATTTCTGCATCAGGCTCTAGCTTCTATATTCAAGACAATATATCAGGAAACTATCTTGTATATTCAGATCTTCAAGAGATGAAATATTTTAGTTCATTTCTAAGAAAGCTGTTCCAAGCATGAATTACCTTCTTTATAAAAAAAAGTTTCTAACTTCAGTTTTAATTAATACATTTCATTATGCCTTTTACTTGCTGGATTGAAGACTTTTCCAGCTGTTAGGAAATAGTTTCTAGACCTCTCTGCCTCTTAAGCGATCACTTCATCCTTTCTAATGAAATTAAGTAAGTTCTTAATTCCATCAGTGCAAGGTATGCTGTTTAACTGAATGTCATTCTGGTAATTCCCATATTATTTCAATTTTTACAAAACCTTTCCTGAAGCACAGACATCTGACTGTGATAAAGCACTTCAGGAATAGTCTTGTCAATGTGATTTGCAGAAGTAATATTGCCTCATTTAACCTTTTTAATATTCTCCCAGTTCTGATAACTTTCCCAAAGAAAAATTAAAAAATACATTCCATTAGCACGAATTAATTCCACCAACACGTACCTCACGTAGCTGTTCCACAAGCTCTCTCTCTTCTCTCATCTGCTCCATTTTCCTTCGGATTGTAAACTGTGGGTCTATTGATTCCAAATTTCTCTGTGGTCTTAAGAACACTATGATTTTTAAAAAGACAGATTTTAGTTTAAACACAAACACGTTGACTTACTATTTTCTAAATGAAGCAAAATCCTTAGGCACTGCCTCCAGCAAAAACTGTCAGAAAATTTCTCTGTCCTCAGGAGGACAGAAAAATCTGATCTTGGATTACAATCATAAATGGGTATTTTCTGGCTATTACCCTGAACAGCATCGTGCACCATCAATAAAGCGGATAGTTTTGCAACCAACTTCTAATCTCAACAGGCAAGTTTTGTCAGATGATTGAGCACTGGCACTGTCCCTTAGAAAATCTGATCTGTACAAAACTTTGTATCTAACACGGCAAGAAACACTTCTTACTCTTTTAAGTAGAACCCTCTCCTACAAGATGCTGAATTGTGTAACAAGCTGTGACAAGCATCTTCCTACATAGGACAAACTGCTTACTAGATAAGGTTATACTAAAAAAAAAACCCCACCCACCAAACAAAGGCTAATCTAGGCAGACTTAGCCATTCAGTAAGTCTGCCTACATTAAGAAGTCTTATTGCAAATGCAGCATTGCACAAACTCTTCACAGTACTCCCTCCCACCAATCCTGTCGACTGCATCACTTTGCCCACACACAGTTCCTTGAAATAATTATATGAAATCTGCATATATGCACTTTTCTACTTCCTTTTTTGGTGATTAAGGACTCTTTTGAATGGTTTGAAAGAACAAGACGACATACGCTCAAATGCAACTGTCACCTGTTTGCTATTCAAATTATAGGCCAATTTGATTATTATGAAAAAAGACTGATTATTATGCTTAAGAGAAAGAAGTGTTTTGTACTATTACTTTCCCACCTCTCTCCTGAATGCAAGATGAAACCCTAAGTACCACCAATTAATGGAGTTACAGTTTTATGTTAGTAAACTTTATCCTTTCTAAGGTCATCAGAAATCCCACTGGCAGACTGGGAGATCGTCCCGGAGAGAACATGCAGGACATCACTACAGGTGCAGCTCAGTTCCCTTCTCCAGGTGGACTACATAGCTTCACCAGTGTCACCAGTCAGAAGGATCTACATACAGGCGCACACATCATAAATAAAAACATTCATTATGCTGACCTCCTACACATAACGTGAGAGTAGCAGAGCCATGCCTTCAGATGCAATAGGCCCACAGTTGTAATGACATTTAATCTTTGCCTTTGCAGAAGGCAAACTGCAAGCTTGGAATAAAACTCTATTTCCAAAGCATCTACGGATATGTCCTCCTTAATATTTTGTAGAGAGGCATATGTGTAACTATGACTGCACATATCCAAACATAAAAAGGCTGTTAACAGCTGTAACCACTGTTGTTATGAAGTATAAAAATCCATATACCGATTTAGCTATGCCATTTCAAAAGCATTACCTACTGATTTAGATAATTTTAAACTAATTAATATCTCGGTAAATTTCTCATGAAAGCACTTATATATGGTAAAAATTAAACAATTAGAAGTATCTAAAATGTTATTTAATAAATCATGTAGTAAATCATATAGTTTAGAATGGCTACAACAACAACAATAAAATCAACTCCCAAGTTTTCAAAATGCAGAAACTCTTACCCAGGATTTCTATTAAACTCCAGAAATGCACCGAATCGAAATTTCTGCACGAGTAACTCTGTAACAATTTATTGGAGGCTGCTCCTAAGTTTTTTAAGAGGTGAAATAAAAATCTTTTATCGCATTTATTAAAAACCATAGTTGCAATTTCTAAGATTTTCATTTTAGAAATAGTTCATTGTACAGCTCTAATTGAGCTTTGATGCCTCTCACAGATGAAATACCTTCATAAGACCATGCTTCATGAGTAATACCATATTTAAATGGTATTTAAATGCCACTGTAGCTTTATTAGCAGCAGCAATATTTCAAAATATTCTCTACAAAAGCATTAGTTCATATTTATGCTCAATTTTGCAAGTATCAGGGTATTATTATGGACTTCATTCAGTTCGGCCACAGCTATGTTTGTTTAGGCCTTTGCTAAGTCAATTTGAATGTCCTAAGATCTTCTTCCGTCTGATTTCAGACTACAAACATCTGTTACTGAAAAGTATATATCAACATTATTTATTCAATTCTATTCATGAATGAGACATACATTCCACCACGAGGAAAAGGGCAGGCCTAATCTCAAAGCAGTGGGAAACTACAATTCAAAATTTCTAAATAAAATAAGTTTAACTCATTAAAACCCAAACCAAAACAAAGCCCACACACACACTCAAAGCCATTAGTTACAAAAGTTTCAGCTCCGTACTGAATTTAGAGAAAAATGTTCTAATGTGGGAAGTTTCAGGAGTCCTGAGTATTGCTTGCTTCTCTGCATTACACACATTTTCCAGCAAGGGGAGCCCATACTTCACACAGACCTGAAGGTCGATTTTTTTAGTCTTTCCAATAGCAAGTTTCTGCTTTCTGAACCCATGGTCAACCAAGGTTATTATGTAACATTTGTTCCAATAATTTTTTTAAGAAGTATTTTGTGCCAGTCTCAACATGTTAAATGGGTAATAGTTAATAACACGGCATGTATTCAATATACCACGGTTAAGGATAAACTTCCCTGTGAAAATTTTCATTTTTGTACCAAGTTACAATGCACATATGTGCACTATTATAGCACATCAAGGAATTTAGTGTCCCGAGTACTTATTTTCACATTATCCTTCGAGTAAACAACAAAATGATTTAACCTGACTCAAAAAAAAAATAGGCAAAAAGAAGGCCGGACTAATGACAGGCAGAGATGGAAGTCAGGCTACGAGTTTATAGTTAGATTTCTCTTTCATTCCTTCATTCAGCTCAAATTTAAGTAACAGTGAAGTTATTATATAGAGTCATTTGCCAAACCAAAGCCTCCACAACAGTATGGACATCAGTCTTGGGAGAGCTGTCTGTTCCAAGCCTTATAACCTCCCAGAAATTCTGGACTTTCTAGCCTCCTCTATTACAGAGCTGCTGCCAGACAGTTACATTAAAGATGATATAAAGTATTAAGATGCTACATTGATGCATGGCATTTCTGTATCAAGGGCTACACCTGTACTAGGAAGCTACACAGGGCTAGTGCATGGATCCTCAGCACTGATCTGGACACATCGATACTGTTAATATTGCTTCCTGCTACAGTCTTGGTCAGTGCAAACCCACCTCTCTGCTATGCAATGTCTAGGTATAGCTCGAGGAACAGCACAGGCAAAGGACAATTCCCAAAGACAGCTTAAATGCAGCCACGCTGTTTGGGAAAGTAAGAGTGCTTACCTATGGATTTGAATCATGCTGTGACAACTAACCTCAGTGCCAGAGAACAGTCTCTGGCCCATTTTACTTCCTACCATAGGAACGTGCACCTTAGATAAACTTAGCCCCAGATAACAAACTCTAAACAGAAAGGCAACAGTTTCGATTGGAAAAAAAAAAAAAAAAGTTGTAAAAGCAGTTTTACATTGTAACAGTCCAAGGTAATAAACACCAATATTTGCATTTGGCTTAAGATTTGAATGACGAGACATCTATCAGTTCCAAATGCACAAGTATATGCTGGTCTGTACTGCTTGTTTCATTTAGAAGAGTAAAACAGTAACAAATTTAGATTAACATAGATCAAATTCTGCACTGACAGAAGTACCTCTAGCTTTGTCTGTTAGAATATTCATCAGTAAAATGTCAAGTTAGCTTCATACCATTATGAACGAAATTCAGTTTTTCAACTTACCGTTATCACAATTCTCATATTCCATACTCATTTCCATGACGGAGCTGATTCCTTACATATGCTGCCTTTTATGGTTTTATAATCAAGAACACTGGGCAACAGTGAGTACTGTCAAGTAATGAACTCAAGTAAGAACGTAGGCATTCTAAACTAAATGTTGGCATTTATCATTCAAGATTTGTGGTCTTTGTTTCAATCTGATTTTTTGACAGTTCTATTGCCTTCCAGTACCTAAACACGCTTCTAATTTAGGAGAACACTGGAACTGGAAGAACAACACTCGTACTTTAAAAAAAATACATCTGCCCATCAAATATTTATAAATAGTTTAATTGTCTAGGTTCTGTTTCTTCTGTCTGGCATTTAACTATGAATGCAGTAGATGACTCTGATAGCCCAAAACATGGCCAGATTTGAATATTAGTGCCAAGACTCAATGTACTATGACAATAACACCCTGGAGAAAAACAAAACAAAAGAAGCAGTAAAAACATCCACTAATGTACCTGGCCTTCACTATGCACAGAGAAGTTTAACAGTGTACTAACAGTTTCTGTTGGACAGAAATCACTGTTTTGCTTAGCTGATTGTTTCAGCTTTGTTTCTTCATGGATTCCTCTTCTAATTAAGTTAGTTATGCACCTGCATCAGTAACTGCAGATGGGAGCAGGATATTTTTATTGTAAGTATCTATCAATAAAAATAATGAACAAAAAAATGCAGACAAGACAGCAGCAAAATTAATTGCTGTTTGAGTAAAACTTTTACAAACCCTTGAGAGTAAAGCAAGTAAATAAATCTATATTGGAAATAGTTCTTGGAGTGGATGTCATGGGAAAAGGTGATCTGCCAGACTTGAAAACAGTGACGCTCTCCACCCATTTACTTTTGATACTACATATTCTATGGTAAATTAACGTGGATCCTCTGAGGTATTTAGTCTTACAAACATCCCCTCAAGAGTACTATCTTTCATCCTTAGCCACATGGGGCATTTGCCATATACTCAGGTTTCTGCAAACACAAAATCAAGTAAATATATATGGAACACCTACCATTGTCACTGTCTCCTTCAGATGGGATACTGTAGCTAAAGTTGTCCCATGTTTGTGCCTGTGTAAGTGTGTTGAAGGAGGTAGGAGGAAGACTGAGGGATGGGTCTGCTAATGGGGAGTGATAGCCAGTCCAACCATGGTGGTATAAGGACCGGAGGGGGGATAAAAGGGGGCAGCAGCATTTCATATATGGCATTAGGATTGTATGGTAATGACGGAGATGTAATTCAAAGGTGATTAATACAAAATGCATAATTTTTGAGAAAAGAATGAAAGAAGATGGTGCAGAATAAAAAGAATGAAAAGTTATATGTTAGTACTTGCAAATCATACATTACATGTGCAGTTAAGGCTGTTAAGCTTAGCAAGATCATTGTAGTCATAGCACTTCACACAACTTGTTTACAACCAAGTTTTAAGAAAAAGTACCCATAGATTTTACATTATAGCAAAACCCTTGACTGAATCAGAAGGCAAATATATTAGCTGCAAAGTTTCAGCAATGAAAAGTTCAGAGAATAAGAATGTTGGTATTTTTTGTAACTATGTAATAAGAACACTTCCTCCCTGAAAGACAAAGAAAATTTACACATCCGTATGAAAATATGATTACATTACAACTTCCTAGCTGATTTTGGTAAGTAGCAATTACATTATCCCTTGGATTCTCATTCTGTTGAAATATGTTCATAAGTACATGTTCTACAGATGTTTTCCTTCTGTTTTCATTCACTTAATAGTACATGCAGCACTACTTTTATTTCTTGCTGACTCCCCCAGCAATAAGTAAGGGCCCACAACGGGCCCACCACCCTAGGAAAGATCTGGCCCTCCGCAACTTCTACGGACTTTCCAGGGACAAGAACAGACATACAACACCTGCACCAAAGGGTGATCCTGAGTTTGCACCACAAGCTATGGCAAACCTGCACTGCAGACAGACAGTCTTGTAACAAGCAGAAATTCAGTAACGACCAACTGGGCTCCCTAAAGCATGCAAAATTGAACACTTCCACAGAAGCTGCAACGGAGTCTGGAGACTGTTCACCAGTTGACTGGAAAAACACGTCATGCCTACAGTCATGACCACCCATCAACTCATTATGGAGCTAAACATGTAAAGCAATATGGTGCCTATTCTCCACCCATTCTGCCTTCTCCAACTATTCATGACAACTCTTATTAGTTTCTCAAATCCTTCAGTAGACATTTTTTTCTTCCCCACCACATCTATCTTGCACTTCTGTCTCTTATGTTGACTGTGGCAACGATTTTCACCCAAGCTTTCATCAAACCTCTGTTCCACAGATCTTCAGAACTGGACACTGACATCCTTAAAATACCTCCTCCCTGCTTACCTTCAGCACGTCGTCCATCCTTTCAAAGCTTCCCACTGGTTTCCTATTTTCTTACACATAATTTCAATCTCTCCTTCTCTGCCCTTCACAATGATTTCATAGAATCATAGGATGGTAGGGGTTGGAAGGGACCTCTAGAGATCATCTAGTCCAACCCCCCTGCTAAAGCAGGTTAGCCTAGAGCAGGTTGCACAGGAATGCGTCCAGGCGGGTTTTGAATATCTCCAGAGAAGGAGACTCCACAAACTCTCTGGGCAGCCTGTTCCAGGGCTCTGTTACCCTCACAGTAAAGAAGTTCCTCCTCATGTTCAGGTGGAACTGCCTGTGTTCCAGTTTGTGCCCATTGCCCCTTGTCCTGTCCTCTTCTAACTCCTTAATGAGTTTTCCCTGTATCTGATCACAATGTTTCTCACCATTTCTGCCACAAAAATTATCAACTCACTCATTTCTTGGTTTTCTACATATATTTCCGTGTTTTCCCTGCCAAATCCCACACACAAGCAACATTCATGCTGCTCAAACTGAACTGGAGATTACAAACTACCTCTACTCTAAAAGCTAAACCACAGCCCTAAATCAATTTAAAATAACTGTGTACATCAAAAAGCAGCTAAAACCATTTAACATTAGAAGAAAGTCCAAGGCAAAGTTTCAGTAAGCACAGGAAGTCCCTATTTTATACCATTCCAAATTAATAATCATAAGGAACTAAATCACATAGACTTTCTCCTTCCCACAATTCTGGAATCTGTATTAATATGATAATTCAGACGGTGTTGTATGAAACTTCACCTTACACTTCTCTTCACACTCAACTGTTCAAGAGCTCTCTCTCTCTTTAGCCATGCCTTTTCCCAAAGCCAGTTTACTGCTTCTGGCTACTGGGACACCAGCTCAGCTGAACCTGAGAGTCAGCACAACTTAAATTCTGAGCAGAGTCAACACTGGGTAACAGAATACAGATTTATGGCAAATGACAAACAGTCTTTAATTATGCTGGCAATTAGGATTCTCATTGTTTTCCAAAGTGCACAGATAATGCAGTCAGGGAAGAAAACAAATGGAAGGAATAAATATCCAGAGATTAGAATAACAGTAACTAGCACTCAAAAGAGTGAAAAATACTGTCGAGTTCTAATGATCATTATGTGTTCCAGCAAACTTGAAAGACAGTGGGGCAAGCATATCCACAGATAATAACATTGTGCTTCAAACCCTCGACAGGTTGCCAAAATGAAGACAAAGGATCCACAAGTAAGATTATGCTACGTAAGCAGTTGCAAGAGAACAACTTTTCACTTCACAATACAAACTGTTTTGTGATTTTGAGTTTTGTCAGTGCTTCTCTTAGCCTCTGGAGGTCCAAGTTTTTTGTTTGTTTGTCTGTGTTGCTGTCACTTTGTTCAGCAGAAACTATGAAACACAGTGACCTCAAAATGGCACAGAACAAAGGCAAAAAAGTATTCTTGAGTACTGCAAGATGCATTAGGAGATGTTCAGGCTTCCGGGTCTGGCATATTAAAGATACCACGGCAAGAACTTTGCAACATTCATTTTCGACAATTAGCACAACTCTGAACATTTTAATCAAGCTATGAAAAAAAGCACAAAGACTTTAAATCTATTAACTATTTTGCGTGATTACTTTTCAGAGAGCAAAAGCACTTCCGAAGAGCAAAACTACAGTTCCAAGAAAACTTCTGATTATTGGTTCTTTTCAATAGTCATTTTTTAAGGTTTTCAAAATCAATGTGACTTTGAGAAGCCCATACTCTATGAAGGTATTTAAAATACAGGACGAAATATTCTGAAAAATTAAAAAATTCTCTCTTTTTACCTTCTATGTAAACATCTGGCTCTTGGAAAGAATCTGTCAAGAAGTCAAAACACATTCATCACCTTTCAAAACATTTTCTTTGGGTTCCACGTCAGCCATGAGATATGAATTTTCCCAATGTTTTGCCTAGCTTTAAAATGAAAGAATAAAAGGACTTTCAGTCCCGAACACGTATCAGTATGTACTAACACAGAAGTTTAAGCCACTGTGGTTTATCCTCTGGAAAGACTTCCATTTGTGTGTGTACTTCAAAAAACTGGAATCCTTACCAGAAGTCCAGAACAGTTTACTTTCACCTTTCCAAGAGACACAAATCTTTATGAAACGATGTTGGGTGAGAGGGGGAAGTCAAATAGAAAGCAACATTTATTTAAAATAGATCGAAATAAACACAGTGAAAATAAACTCTCAAATTTCAGAAAGGTATGGTTGCATATATTTTCATTGAAAATTTGCCATTTTTTTTTTACATCGAGCATGATGTACACATTTTAGTTAGAGTATTTTAATGTTCTTTTAATCTTGCACTCAGATTTAAAAGATTTATAGAAGCAAGTAATTTAAACCTAAGCTCTAATGAGTTAAATAGCTAAAACTGATTTCCAATGAGTTTTAAGGTTTCCCCTAAGGCCATGAAAAACTTAAACGAAAAAAGCTATTAAAATAAACTACAAACTGAGCTGAAAAACTTTCCTGGGTCACAGAATTGCTGGACCCCTAGACTAGCTCAGCTCTAGGGCAATAAAGTAGCATATAATTAACAAGCACAAATTCAGACTCCCACAAAACTTGCACAAAGTTTTAAACAAAATACAGTGAAGAAACTAGAGACATGGCAAGCTAACCAGCTTTAATGCTAAAAACATGCAGGATTCATAAACATGCCAGTATTTCCAGTCATGTACTACTTCTATCTGTAAGTTATTCTTATGTGTTAGCAAAATTAATTTTAATACTACTTTTAGAGTAATTCTAGGGTGGGAGCAAGAGAAGAAACAATATCCAGCTTCACTGCTCCTTAGCAAGGTTTCATTTTGTTACGTAGTGCCACATAGCTAATATACTGGGTTTTTATCTGAAGTTGGACCTGAAGTTTTATTATTGCCAATTTCCCCCTGTCTTACCATGGTGTAAATTTAAGGTAACATGCCTGAAACTGGATGTGATGAGGTGAAAGATTGTGCAGTAATGGCTCTAGGTTGGTGACTCTGTAACGTATGATATGGAAAGGAAAATGAATTCGCATTATCAAGTTTTCCGCAACCCACAGCTGTGACCAAAAGACACCACAGTATTGGCATACTCAAAGCGATTCAAATATATGAAATTGAACTTGTGCAGTGCGGAAAATCAATAGATTATAACCAACTGAATTGTATTTAATGAGGCTATACACAGCTGCACTATAGACAGGGAAAGAACTGTAGGACTTGTGCACATCTGTTCTTCCATTACATGACTTGGAGGATTTGTTGCAAATTACTGTAACCATTGCAAATCCAGTCTTCCTAGAAATCCTCTAAAAAAGATTCACTAGGCTATTTTGCCCTGACCTATTACAGTCATTACGGACATCTCGGTACACTGATACATCAAGATCCAGGAGCGCATGTTAAACCTACACTTGAATGAGAAGTCATGGTCTCGCATTCCCTCCCACAATGCTGCTTCCAGCCCCTGGCAGAAGATTTCACTGGCAGCTCAGCAGAACACAGGCTACATCCTGTGAAAGCAGCAACACAGCGTAGGCCATTTTGCCTTCACACCTCTTTCTCCTAACGGTGTTACCACAATGTTGCCACTGGACTGGGCAATATTACTCAATGTTTTTATTTTTTCTAAATCCTGGAAGGACTCATTTGCTCACAACCCACACTTTCAATATATGGAGAATATATAGAAAAATAACAACATCTCTAAGGCATCAGGAACATACAAGAATAGAGTCAGAGTTTAACAGTCTAACAAACTAAGAAATGCAACATGTATCGTAACTACATGAGGAATTTAAAATATCTTCATGAAACGAGCTTGGTTCAATACCATTTTATTTGCTTTTTAAAACTTTTTTTTTAAAAAACCGCCAAATCTATGGGTACAATTTCTTAAACATTCAAATGTGAAACTGCTGCCATTACTGCCAAGATATTTTGTTATGGAAACTACAAGCTTGTGGTGCTCTACCAGCATTTGATTAAAAGCATTTGTGGTGAATATGAGAAACCACAGTAAGTCTTAGGACACTGAAACATACTCAAAAACCTACGGTTTTTCTTTCGAGGTGATGTGAGATGACTTAACAATATCGACTACCTCAGCATGGAGAAGATAAAAATTGAGTTTTATCCTATAGCTAAACCTGTTTTTAAAGGAAGCTGTCACCCAAGCCCTCCAGTACATCAACAGGGGTTTGGTTTTGTGATTTTTTTTTCTTTTTAAATAAACTGCTGCTTGTTGAAAGATTGATGGTTATGCAGATCTAGTGCATTGCAAATTCATTAAACTCAGCTGCTGGCTGCAGTAAACATCTAATCTTCCTATAATGCTTGATCCTTACACAAGCATAACTACTGAAAGACTTGCTGCAATAAGCAATTTTCAGGGCAATGCATAAGCATTTTCCAAACAAGCCTAATTATTCACAGATACTATTCAACAAAATCTAAACTGTATCTCACTACATACCAATTAAGTAACAATCCTATTTCAGTAAGTATGTCAGCACAGATGATATATGCATAAAATATGTGTATTTCTATGCACATACACATATTTTTTATACATACATACATATAATTTTATGAAACACCTAATTTATCAGTAAGTGAAGAAAAGTGATCCATATATAATGTGCCAAATACCCACTTGTTATAAATTCAATCCTGATTCAAATCTACAACCTTAACATGATCTAATCTTCCTCTTAAGTGTTGTACAGAAAATGTTTCATCACTGCCTTCTTAAGAGAAAAAAAAATACAGACACCTATTAACAACACAGATGTAAAAAAAAAGTACACACAAATTGGTTAATTTTCTTTCCCACATTACCTGATCGTGGCTTCAGGCCAAAAGGGATTGTGCTGTTTGTAGTAGGAGACAGTGTTGGACTTTTATCCTTGTTCTGTGTAATTCAAAAACATAAATCTAAGTCAGAGTAACTTCCAGAATATCTCAGCACAACTGACTGTGTAAAATGCAGAAGGTAACAATATTGCACGCTACAACCATTCCACCGTAATCTGATCACAATATAGCCTCAAACCTATGATAATCTCCCATTTTTATTCTGTCCTATTCCTTTGCTGCAGAAGATGGGTTTCTGACCAAAGATTGCAAGATACTCTCTCTAGCTATAAATAAGTTCAATTATTTCTCAGTTTTCTCCCATGTAATCACTTGGTTCCATCAAACATACATTTTTGTGGCATGGTACATTCTGAAAAACAAAGCAAAGCCATATTTTTTTTTCCCTTAGATACGTTTATTTCACAGATTAAATTATCATCCTGCACGGTATTTCCCATGCAACACTGAATTTCTGTCTAAAAAGCAGGAAAGAGGAAGTTAAGCATACACCTTGGAGGAGGATCGCCCTTGACCCTGAACTAGGCTACCAGTTGCAGCAGGAAGAGTGGAGTAGCAGCATACAGGGGAAAGTGAGGTATAATCATCATACTACCAACTGTAACACAGAAAGAGTTCTATAACCAAACTCCATAACAGGAATCCTATTTAAAAAGTGATCCCTTGGGGAGCCAGGAACTATAAGATTCCCATCACCAAGTCTGGTGGAAGGTGGCTGAGCAGTCAGGAATTTGTGAGATGCTTATACACAGTGCACTGCAGAGGAGAAAGCCCTGTTTCTGCACAGAAAATATGAAGGGAAAAGATCTCTATAAGTAGCTCCCTACAGTTTCCGGTTTTTGACCATCTGCTGAGATTCGCACTGTGAAAGCAAGAGGACCCATAAAATCAGATTCTTCTTTGATAGCTAATCAAGGACATGACATAACTGCGCAAAAAGAAATTACACTGAAATCAACAGAAACTCTTGCAGAACAAGAAAGAGTCAAAAAAAAAAGAAAATGTGGTAGAATGAGCAAAACAGAAAAACATTAAATGCTTTATACTAAACTACGTAACTGAGAAACAAGCTTATCAGAAACTTTCTTATAGCCTAGGAAATCCTTAAGACGACAAGAATAAACCACAGGCCAAATAAACCACGTAGCCATTACTGACGAGCTCTGTGATACTCAATTACATGTTTCATTTAGTATATGAACCATTCACATAAAACATATAAGAGACAAACAAATGGCACCAGCATTTTACCTCATTGTGAGAGGTTTGCCCACTTGTATTCCAAACAATTAGATCATTCTGCATGTTTGGAAAGAAAAAAAAAAAGATCATTTCAGCAACTGTATTAGCAATACACCACAACAGGATATTTTATTCATGGTACTCAGGTATATATTAATACTTACTCCTTTTTTTCACTGAGTCAATTTTCTTGAATAATAAATATTTTTCTTGCTAGTTGAACAACTTCTTAAAAAAATTGTGGCAATTATTTGCACATTTGTCATTCATTTTTTAGTTTAAGTTCTAAGTGATTATAACCGCATTTATAAGATTTTAATGTTTGATCATTCAAATGTACTATCTAATTTTGTTTCACAGATTTTGTAATTAAACTATCACCAAGAGTTTAATATGTATAATTAATATAGATTTGAAGAGAGAAGTATTCCTTAAGCATTTCATTTTATAATTGCAATATAACATACCTTTTGTTATCACTTCTGCTATAGTTAAATTGGAAACATGTAAAACACATTAATGAATATGAAATACAATCATTAATTCCACATCAATCAGTCAGCAGAAACACAGCTGGTATAAGTAAAACCAAATTATAATTAAATTCAAAATCATTTCCTTCAGGCAATTTTTTTTTCTTTTAATCAATAAATGGAAACAAAAATAAAAGATGGCGCTTGGAACACTTGGTCCCAACAGCCACAGAGCTTTCCAAAAGTTATGGGAAGGAAGACTACACACCCATTTTGCTTCATAACCTTTCTTGGCTACTTTTCAAGCTTTAAAAAAAAAAACCTTCAGCTTTAGAAATCTTTCATAGTATTACCTCAACTAGTATTACCTAGAAATAAAGACAGAAATCTTATTCATCTGATCCCAGTCAGTTCTACCTGGGGACTCACATGCTTGAGCACGCCTGTGCTCAGGGACTATGTTCTTGTGACAGACCTGCTAGTTATGCTTACGTTGCAAGTCGAATCTCTTTCACAGCATGCAGGTCACTGGTCAGAATTTTGAATTTATGCTAAATTGAATTAATTTAGTAACACAAGTGCTTACAGTACTACACAGAATATAGCATGACTTAAAACGTGCTCTTGCAAGATGTGTTTCAATCACATGGAATGTGCCTAGTGCTTTCACCTGCATAACACGGTTCAGACAGGCCCTCTATGAGTGTTTAGGAAGATTTATTTCTTCTTTTTAAAAGGTTCTTAGAAGTGAATCAGCAGTGTCCTTATTAAACAGTTTATCAAAATACAGAGACCAAACGCATTTTGACACTGAATTAGTCGTATCTGTTAAGCTCAGCAGTGTAGTAAGACCTGTTCCAAATAAAGGGTGGTAACCCCAACATAAAACAATGTAATGAAAGAGATGAACCAACTAAATTTTTTTTCTAATTTGGCACTTTAAAGAAAAAACAAAGACAAAATTAAGACTAATGCAGTCACAAGGCTATCACAGCAATATTTGATGGTAATGATAATTACACATAAGAGTACTTGAAAAGCATCAAGTTAAACTAGATTCAATCTATGTCTGGATACAATAGACCATGTTAAGGTACAACCAGTATAGACAGAACATTACATAATTTTTTTCTCAGAATCTTCTTGCAAAAGCAGTCACAAAAATCCCTATACAAACAAGTTCTGAAGTAATAACATATGCAGCAAATATTTAAATTAGATGTTTTCGTAGTTCTTAATTTCTGGATCATTGCAATGTACACAAAACTTAAAATATTTTTGAAGCTTTAAAACTATCATCTCAATCTATATGCAATCTGTTTGCAGTATTAAACACAATAAAAATACTGCTGTTAACAAAAACTTAGCAGCTTATATAACTACAAGAGTATTTGAGGTGAGGGAGAGAAGAGGAATCAGGTGTTTCATTTTATTGGAGATCTAACTTAGAGGTGACTTGTTTTTTCCAGGGGAATGCAACCACTGCAACTACTACAGTGTTTATTGGAAGAAAAGATTTATTAATTTCATTCCATCATTTTTTTTCCTGAGAGATAGGTCTTGTTCAACCTCCCATTCACAGCCAAACCTTGAGATTCATGCTAGAGAAAAAAAAAACCACAAACCAAAAAACAAACAATGGGCCGAAACCCACTATTATCTCCACACATAAACTGACAGAATGCAATGATCCATTCCAAATTTTTCCACACTTATTGCATCTAGACACCTCCATACCTGACTCAACGGCCATTTTTCACCCTGTTCACAAGTTCTCACTTCAGGCTTTGCTTTCTCCATAATCAACTCCCTCCTCCTCTGAAACTCTAATTCCTCTTCAGCATTTTCTCTCTGTAAGATAAATAACTGTTTAAACTGTGTACCACTGGAAAGAGAACTGCATCTTTTTTTGCATAACATTACCTCAGAATATTTCTTACAAATACTGTGATGAAAAGCGAACAAACAAGTAAGCAGATACTATATACTTGCAGTTCCAGTGCTAACAGGTAGATAATGTAAATCTAAACAAAGTACGTCTTAAAGAATACCAGTTCACCAGTCAGGATACAGATCAAATCATAAGTAATATATATCACACTGTAAAACTCCAAATCATACTTCATATACTCTCTGTAACTCTAGTGACAGTGCTCCAGAAAAACATTAAATTTTAGTTTACAAAATATTTTTGTGAATCCTTAATGAATATACTATTTTCCCCACACCAGAACAGGGAGATAGGGAGGCGAGATGGTAGACGAGTATGCATAGCTGAGCTATGAACCAGCATACATGAAAGTTGCACATAGGGAAAAAAAACTAAGATGAAAAAGTAACTGAGAAATCCAGAAAAATTTTGTATATACACATAAAAAAAATTAAAAACGATTCCATAGAAATGTTAAAGAAGAAATAGTTTTGTCCTCCCTACTTGGTAGATTAGTAACTGATGCAATTGTTGGCTCATTTCCTGTCTTTCTCCCCCCAAATATTTTGTAATAATACACTCATTAACGTACCTGACCAAGGGAAGACATCTCCATCTGCATTTGACCGCTATGTATAAAATAAACAAATGCAAATATGTAATTCATTTAATCTAACAAATGCATTATTTTTTTCTAAAAAAAGGTATATAAACACACTTTACTGTAGACTCCCGAAATTCTAAAGCTGTTGCTGGTTCCATGGGATACAGATTCACACCACTGCTCTCTGAAATATCCATGCTTAATCTGCAAGGTTTGAAATAAAAACATTGCACTGGGGTACAGCTTTGCTAACCATCTGTTCAGTATTTAATTTCAAATAAATGAATATATGAAATACTTTTATAGTTGTGGTTCTAACATGCTGAGTGTTATCTCTTAACAACTTTTAGAAATGCCTCCTGATGCTTCACTATCACCAGTTCAGTCAAAGCAACGTTAATGCTTTCCTCTGCAAAACGTCACTCTGAGAAATGGCTTGTATCAAAACAAAAGGACCTATTTACTGCCAACAACTATGCCATCATCCAGAAGACTGTAGATTTCTATATCCAGCTTGAAGCACCCCGTGTTCAAATAGAAGCCACAGCCCTGTTTAGATTTTCAAATTTAATTTGCAATGGATGAAAACAAAGCAGCGCCAACAACGAATTCACAATAGACAATGATCTGAAAGAAAGCAGTGAATATAGGAATCTGAAACAAACATCTGAAAATACTGAAAAAGGTTGAGTCTGAAATGTTTTTCCTTTCCAGAACTGAAATGCTGCCTATGTGCACATAGGGTATGCAGATTTGAGACTCTGCAGAACACTAAGACAACAGTAACTGGACAAGTGTTCTATGAGTTTAATAGTCATATCCATTAGCAAAAAAAGTTCCAATTGATATGCTCTGGGCTGAACTCCAGTCAGTGCATGTTAGGCACGTCAACATCACCTACTGTTTCAGCCCCTACAGCAGTTTCTCTTTCTAACTCCTAAATGGCCTTCAGTGTGAGATAAGGACAATTCTGGCTATAGTTAGTTATTTCAGCTAGGTTATCCTGACTAGGTCAATAGAGTTATACTGATGCACAAAGAAAATCTCTTTGGAGAAAGTTACAATTTTTGACATGCTCTAGGTTTAAGTTAAAAGCACATGAAGGCTATTGGGCATCTTAAACTAAGGAGCAATAGAAGCATCCAAATTCCTTTGTGGACCTGAATAAAGACACAAAAGCTATTCAGTAAGAAAAACTAAATCTTCTCACACTGCTTTATATAATGCAAGTATATAACAAACTGCCACGTAACGAAGTGATTATAAAAGCAATGATGAGGAAGCCATGGCCCAGAGGACTGAAAGTCTACAACATCATTTGGCAAGTATTAAGCACCCAGGTGTATCTTGCTGGGTAAGTCTGTATGTTAACATACAGGAGACATACAGTGATAAGCTTACACAGTGCTCAGCAAATTAAAAATAAATACTCATATTTTAGGGTTAGAAATTGTATCCACAAAAAAGTAAAACCACACCATGTAAGAACCCAGTAGAAAAATACGGAGATGCATGTCATGATTAAACATTTTTAAAAGCCACATTTCAAATTTACTACAGTGTCACTAATTAAAGCACATCTGAATATGCACGGAGAAACAGATTAATTTTCTGTATTTTATTGCTCTTTTTAATTTAATAAAAAACACCTAAATATGTAGGAAATACTGGGTCAATATCTGACAAAAACCAAAATGACAAAACTTATAAGGCTAACAACTGGGGGTTTTTTTAACATCACTTTTTTCCAAACGAGGCTTTTTCCTTTTTTAATTGCAACACTTCTCCCACAAAGTAATAAGCCTCATATGGGGGGCAGAAGCAATGGTGTACTATCTCACAGAAACCACAGGAACTAAAAAGCTTTCCTAATTTGTATGACACACTATTAGGCAAAAATACTTATGATTCAAGAATTCAAGTATTCTTTACATGATTCAAAATAAAGCCAGATAATTGTCTCTCTAGAAACACTAACAGGAGTGACTGTCTGTGTTAAAAAGTACAAAGGTCTGCTAGGTGAAAAACTGGTATCAAAATAGGCATTTAAATGAAAGAACAATGTAGTTGCAAGAATAAACGGCTACGGTGAACTGGCCAGAGAAACAGGGATACTTTAGGCTGGAAGTGGTAAGGAGGTTTCTACTCTTCAGAAAAATTAAGCTCTAAACCAGCTACCTCATAGAAGTAATGAAGACAAATGAGTTACCCAGTTTTGAAATGAACTTCATCAATTTCTGAATGTGGTTACACAAAGAAAAGCAATAGCAAGCATCTGGACAGAACTACCTACACTTGACAGTTCTTTTCAGTAGGACAAGCATTTATTTTCTTTTAAATACGTACTCCACCTCACTTGAGCCCCTTAAAACAGGCACCTAAATTATAAAACCTTGCCTTCTGTAGTCAGGGGAAATCTATAGCTGCCTCTTCCTCTGTCTGCTTTTGATTTCATACAGAGACTACAGAAACTCCACCACTCATTCAGGCACCTCTTCTATGTGTTCCATTGAGGTGGGATGAAGCTGGGCCAAAAAACCTTATCCAATTCCCGCAAAATACACCAAGCGTTAGTAAGTAGAGGAGAGTTTATAGCCCCTAGAAGAAACATGACTATCCTAGACTAAACTTCAGAAAATCACAGTAGTGTACACAAGATGAATGGTTAAGAGGGGTCTCCACCTCTAAACTTAGGCTTATTTTAAACATGAAATCCTTCTTAATTTACTGAGAATCTTGTCTAGATACTCAGAGAGAGAATCCAAGTTTCCTTCTTAACTAAGTGCCTCCTGAAAAAAAACATCAATAGGCTACCAAAGCACCTCATAACTCCAAAGAACTTTCAATTATCAGTTAAAGAAGAATTCCAAAGACATTCACAAAAATTTTAAACACATGACATTAAGACACCAGCTATTGTAAGCATACCTGTTGGGATCTTGTAATAAATCTACTGCTTCTCTTAGTTGTTCTATCATTGCCATATCAATAGTTTCTTGTTCTGATAAATTTATTCTATAACAGAAAACAAAAACATTCAAAAAAGAGGTACAACAGCAATTAACACGGGTAGTCTGAATTTCAACTTGTGAGCTGTATCTTCCAACTAGAATGCAAACACTACAGAGGGGAAAACAACCAGCCTCTGTGCACAGTATGTGCTGAATTTACGGAAAGGGTTTCTTCTGAAAACATTTTTCAGCACTTTGTCCTTAACAAAGCCCCCCAACCCAATACATACGTAAACTAATGTGACAAACTAAAATTTTTAGCATTTCAATAAAACAGACTAACTTCTAAAACTGAAAATTTATTTACCAGTATCTGATTCTTATTAACTGCACATACCTTGTTTTAACATAAGTACTAAATACAACAATTCTTTTAATGGACCGGCATGCTTTCTTTTGCTTTTCAACATTTGTAATATTTTGGGGGCGTTTAGAAACACAAACACCTGTCGGTTCTGCCAGTAAGGCTGTTTCAGAAAGTACTTAATTCTTCCCTTCCTTCAATTGTTTTTAAATCATATAGGACTCCACTGTTCCAATTAGTGACAACTTCACAGTACACTGTCATGCTAAATCCCCTTTTCTTATGCACTCTCCTCAGCAACTGATGCTCACTCGTTCTGCTCTTGAATTAATGTCTAGAAATTAATGATTACTTCAGGGTTAAAATTATGAGTAAAGAAGAAAAAAGACTGTGGATTTTTCCCTGTTAAATTACATTTTTTAAAAAGTACATTAAATTTAGATCTTACAAGTTTTGATAAAATCCTTTTTTAACAATGCCATTAACAGACTAAGTATCAAAATATCTAATTAAAAAGCTGCATTCTTTATAAGTAAAAAAATATTACAGTGTTATTGGTGCATACAAATTAATTAGTTGCAATATAACAGCTACTCTATTTAGCAATAATGTGTAAAAGAGCACAAACGAAGTACGAGGCTGTACTTCCATCACGCCTCCAAGTCTACAGAATTATTAACTGATAAGGGAATGCCAGTTCTGGTCAATCTAATTAAATGACACAGCTAACTGCTTATAGATACATAAAAAATACTTACATTTCGTCTGTTTGCCATTGTGTGTCCTCTTCTATTCTCAATAATTCATCACACTCTGCTGCTCTGCTCTGTAAGCAAAGTGATATTGAGAACTGAACTTTGCAATTAAGAAGGAAGATAAATTTTGCTTTCAGACCCAGCACTGACCTGATTTTTGTAACAGTTTAGGGTGGCTAGTTGAAGCAAACCAACACTTCTGCGCCACTCCTCACTCTACCCCCTTTTAAGATTACAAGATCCTCTATTCACTGTTCAGATTTTATTGAGGTCAACAGCCCTTACCCTCCTTTAACTGTAAAAAGAAAGCCAAACAACATGAGAATTCTTTATTCTATGTCCCAGATTCAATTTGTGCCTTTCTGGCGTAAGCAAACAATGCTTCAATTAAGTACAACCCTAACTTTCCTCTTAGTTGCTCTCCTCCCGCAGCCAGATTTGCTTACAAAGCAAGGAAATTCCAAATATGCAAACAGTAGCAATGATGCACTTAATCCATAATTATTAACAGGATTTCTTGACAATTTTAAAAGCCATGAATATTTAAAAAAAAAATCAGAATAAGAACTGCGTGCAACAATTTGTATGAGTCAGACAGTTATTTTGGGTTCAAGGTATGCATAAATCAGAATCTTCACTGTCCTACCTATAACTACGAAGTGCTACTCATTAGAAAACGTGATTATCTCTTTTATGCTTCCATTTGGTGCTTTGCAATTTTATTTCCTCTTTCATCTCAGATAGGCAGGAACACTGCAGTAGTTCAGCTGCCAGTAAAGACAGAAGCTCTCTGAATGGAAGCGCATTTGTACTAGCAGAGAATGCACAGCAGAAAACAGAGGCTTATCCTGTTTTGTGTCATGTTTGGCACATCAGTGGCATCACCCTGTACCAATAAATGCTATCCAACTCTGCCAGATGTGTCACTGAGGAGTGTACTGGCTTCTCTAACATTCCCCAAAGACGGCCCATTCCCCAGCAGAATGAATAAAGTAATTCTTTTTTCTTTTTCTCTTCCTTACAGGAATGAAGTATGTAACTTTTCCCATAAGAAGGGCATGTATTACAAGATGACAGAAATACAGCACTAGTTCTAAAAGGTGATCCCCAGTCTCTGAGCATATTTGTATAGATAAGATAAATAAAGCCATATAAATTAGGACTAACATTTGAAAAATTACAGAATCCTTCAAGCCTAAGCTCCTCTTTTGCACTGCAAGTTGTAGTGATTTTATGTATGGTTTGGTTAACCAGAATTTCAATTTTAGAAGATGCTTCACTGTCCCAAAAGGCCTTCTAGTACACGACTAAATATCAAGCCAAGAACACAACAGACTCAGAAATCTGCACGAGAAGGAAAATGCCCTGAGTTCAAAATCCTGACAACAAGTGGATGAATTACCTGCTCAGGTCACCAACTGATCTCAATTGCCATAATGTTAAGAAGGTATCAAATTAAAAGAAATTAAACTGCTTACTCTGGCAATATTCTCACACTGAAATTCAATACAGTAACCTGTATTTTACTGAACTAGTGTCTGCAACAAATTATTTCAAAAAATATTATCTTACTGTGATACATTCTAGGGAATAGTCTTCAAATGGTACACTACTGAAAATCAAGATGATGAAGTGGGAAATACAAAGTATACACATAATATAACGTATGGTCAGCTTCAGATGTGTGTACTCGTTTGCTGGAAGAGGATTAAAGTATTCTATCCCCTTTTACCTAGTTCATTAACATCAAATGTGTGCGCTTGCTGAAAATTTGTATGCCTGAAATCTATGATCATTTGTTAACATTTTAACTGTCTAAAAATAGGAAGATTTTAGTATAAAAGTCACAAAAGAACAAGCCAGTATAAGATAATCTGCAGTGTCCTAAACACCCAGCAACTATATATAACTCTTCCTAATAATCAATGAAGTTTTAGACAATACACTACTGCCATTTTAAACACTACTGAATTCACATTTGTATTCATAAAAAAAAAAAAAAATAAGCAACATGTATTTACCATCTAAATAAAGTTTTCTGATTACTACATGTCTTCAGTAACTATGAAAGGAAAAATGTAGGTTTGTTTTCTTTGTTTTTAAATGCTAGTCCTCTGGGGGTGCCACCTCAGAGACTCTGCAACTAGCTGAAGAAGATCTGCAAGAGTTTTGTTGCTAGTAAAAACAAGGTTCCTCAAATAAAGAGATCTTCTGCAGAATCAGAAGTCTGTTTCCAAGAAGCTGAAAGGCCACATCCTTTCTCTTTCCATTAATACTTCCCTATAAGGGATGGAAGACGGAAGTGATACAATGCCTCTTTGCAGCCCTTAAGAATCTCTGCAGGAGGAGAAAATTAGTCTAAAAATATTCATACTAGATAATCCCTTCTGGCCTATAAATCAAGAGCAGACATCATATCCACAGGAATGCTAGAAAACACTGTTATTTCTCAAACATGTTTGCACTACAAAGGACCTAGAAAAAGTATCCAGCAAATACATTTTCACAGAAAAAAAAAAAAAGACTTGCTGCAAATTTCTCTAGAAACTTTCAAAAACTCCTCAGTCTACTTAACTACATTTAATTTATAAATTCATCAGGCAGTTCTTGCCTGATGTGAATTTCGTGAGATACCACACAACAGCAATCATTAATGATTTGTAGGACATTACTATGGATTCTATTGCAGCTTTCTGAAACACATATGTCTAGACATATTCCACTAAACCTAATGCCACAAATAGAAAAAAATGAGTAAATGACAATATGAGTGGGGAAAATACAACTTAACACAGACAAAAAGGCACAACAGAACAATTTCTAAAAGGTCATCCATTATGAAAAACAGTTCAAAAAGAAAGCGCATTTGATAGTTCCCCGACAGGAAACCACATGCCATGAAAATGCCACATGACTGATAAGCAAGTACTCATTGACCATGACAGAAAGACAAGAGTAATACTTTCAAATGGATTGAGCAAATACCATGTTGAAATATGTGTAACCAGCAATTCAGAGCACCAGTGCTCAGCAATGAACATGTTAAGAAAACTAAAGTGGCACCCAGACCTTTACAGACAAAAAAGACTGATGGTATAATCTCAAAGTTTCTTGTTGTGGATAACCTGTCTTTTCTCACATACTTGATTATACACACATACACACATTTTGTTATACACCCAAATATACACACGATTATTCAAATGCACTTTCCNTGTTAAGAAAACCAAAGTGGCACCCAGACCTTTACAGACAAAAAAGACTGATGGTATAATCTCAAAGTTTCTTGTTGTGGATAACCTGTCTTTTCTCACATACTTGATTATACACACATACACACATTTTGTTATACACCCAAATATACACACGATTATTCAAATGCACTTTCCTATCACCTACAGCACCTATAAATTTCATAAGGGAGACAGCGTATACTCCCAAAATTTATCAAGAAAGGAAGCTGCCAAATCCTGTAAGAAATAGCTTCCTAGAATAACAGATTTTATTTTAGATTTAATATAGTCTGTCTTTAAAGACCTCTCAATTTCTACTGTAATTTTAAAACATTTAAGAAAATGTATTTTAATACCATAACATTATTTCATAACTTTAGCCATCACGGCTAACTCTGAAAGTCTTCCTGCATTTTAGTAATGCAACAAATGCAAAAATTGCTTAATTCAAAATATAAAGCAAACAGTACAGAACATATCTGACACTTTTTCTTAAAGCCTTAGACACAGTTTAAGGATAACTCTCACATATACTAGAAAAAGAGTTATGGGCAAATTGATCTCCAAGGTTAATTATAACCACTTTAAACCTACCTGCGTATTTTTGCCTTCTGTACTTTTTATTACTATCAATATCAATTGCAGTCTCTTATTCATTTAAATGTCTGCAGTTTGTCATAAATATAGAGCAACCAGGAATGAAAGTAGTGAAGATATTTCCCCCCATTTAAAATTGTCACAAACTTACCTTAATGTAGCTCATAAATTCAGTAGTAAGAGTATCCTCAGATTCATCAAATTGGTTTCCTGTTTCTCTTGACTTATCATTGACAATCAAGTGAGAAGATCCCTGATGGAATTCCACTAATAACAACAATTTAAAAAGATAGAAGAATGATTTCTGGTTCAGCTCAACATTTGGTACTCAACACAATTTAAGTGTACTAAATTACAGACCTCAAAACTAAGCAAAGTTTAAATTCAAAGCATATTAAACACCTCACATAAGTTAAGACTTTTGCATTCTACGGAGTGATGCCAATTAATTTCAAAGTTGTAATAAATCAATACCTTGGGCTCAGAGTTGTAGATCAGAAGCACCACAACAGGCATTGATGGAGTCAGTTTTGAACTACACCAAATACGTCTTGTCAGTGCCAGCACAAGAACACAGTTGGACAGCTAGAGAGTATTTTAGGACATTCAGACGTCTCAGCCAATGACTTGCAGTTTAATGCAACTTCAGAGCTGTTATACTGTAACAAACTCTCAGCAAAACTCAAGCCAAATTATTCAAAGCCTTCAGAGCCTATGCCAATCTCTTGCTTACATACACCACTTCCAGGGGTATGAGGCAGTAATAATTTTCCCCTCTGCTTGAAGTGGTCTGATCCTATAAAACTTACCCTCTTCAGTGTGCAAATAAACACTGTAGGTAGGATGTCATGCTTTTACTACCTCACTTAGTTTTCTACTAAATTCTCATGAGTATCTCAATTGAAGTACATTTAATCTAGTATGTAACACTGGGGAAAGGCTCATCTTCTATTTGTGTGGTTTACATATGCAGCTCAAGAGTTCATCCTGCCATTTATCATTAGTACGTGCAGACCTTGGATAAACACTGTTTCTCAGTATGTAGTTATAATTTAGAAAAAGTAAGTTACTTTAATAAAATGTAGATAAAATTGCAGCTTCTCTCAAAATCTCAAGAGATTTATTTCTTTCCAGGGGAAATGATGACTTTGAATAATAAAGCTTTACATATGCATTAAGTCCAACTATAGAAATGGACTCTGCTTTTGTACAAGATTGATGCTGGCTGGACTGTGATTTTTGCAAACTGAATTGAAGTCTTGCACATAGAATTACTTCCCCATATTTAACTTCCACTTTTTGTATATCCCAACCTTTTCTTGAGTTAGCATGGTGACCCGAATCTTCCTTTACAATCTGATCTTCTTCCATGATGTCCGACATTGGAACATTAAAGCTGATAGTATCTTCATCGGATGGCTAAGAAGAGATAAGAGAAACACTCGTTTCATGTGGGAGATTGGCTTAACTGAGCAGTTGTACGAGCAGAGCGTGTTCTAGCAGTTTAGCATAAGCAGGCTTTTAGCATCACTAGGCCTTAGTTGAAACTGCTGACACCCAAGGATAGTGGACGTGTGGTTGTCTGAGAAAGATCACATTCCCATGAGCGAGATGAAGAACGCAGCTATTGTGCATTATGAAGAACCGGCTACTGTGTAGCAATGCAGGGACGGACGGACCGGCTGTCATGTAGCAATGCAAGGCCAAGACTGTATGTGAAGAACTGGCTATTGTGTAGTAATAGAACTGGCTATTGTGTCGTAATGCAAGGATAGACTGATGTTGTAGTTAAAAGTAGTGTATTAGCAGAAACTAGCTGAACCATGTATCAACTATGAAACCACTGACCAACCGCAGGAATGCAGAAGGCATGAAGTTTCGCATACGGGCAGTAACCAATCAGCAGAGTATTATTTGCGTATGTATGATTGGGCTTGCATATGTATGATTGAGCTACATAAAAAGGGATAGCACGATTGCAATAAAGGAGAATGATCATACTCATATTGAGACTCATCATTACTCCGGGACCGCACTTCTCCCCCCCCCGCCGCGTCGCTCAGCACTACAACAGTTTCAGTTTAAACCAACTGATAAAATCATGCATTAAGAAGAGTGCTCACTAAAGAGTAGCAAACTAATATGGGAGAGGATACCAGAGCATCTAACACGACCAAATCCTGCTGTAGGAAGCTGTAAGTGAGGCTGAATACAGCCTCACACAGGCTTGCCAAGCAGCACAATTCCTATTTCTCACTGCACCAGTCCTCTCCTTGCAGTGACACCGTTGCACTGTGCTGCTCTCTACATGCCTTCCTAGGACAGCTGAAAATAGGGGCTCCTTACAGCCATCAAAGTCTGTAGAAAAACTGAGCTTCATATCACAGTTCTTTTTTCTTTCCCTCCAAGACTCTTCTCCCCATGCAGCTTGTTAATTTAATGCCTAAAGCAAGCAAGATGAGCTTTGTAGGCTGAGGCAGCCTTTATCTTTTATTAGGTTAACTGGCAGACCTGAAAAAAAGTATAAATTCTGAAGTACACTAGCTTTTCTTCACTGGCTTAAAAGCTCATCCATTTTTTCCAGCTGTATTAGCTCGTACACTAAAACACATTACTTGTATCTACAAGCTTATCCTGTCTATGACTTTACACATAGTGGCTACACAAGAAGCATTGACACTCTGGCCTTCACATCTGTCCCATGCCACTAGGACTCTGTTGTTCCCTAGGACTGGCAGCAACCTGCTCCCAGTGGGACCTGCTCACATTCTCCCCTGAGGTGAACTACAGCAAAAACTAGTAAGCCTTTGGCAGCGTTTCCCACAGCATTCTCCTGGGGAAACTGGCTGCTCATGGTTTGGACAGGCGTATGCTTTGCTGGATAAAAAAACTGGCTGGATGGCTGGGCCTAAGGAGTGGTGGCGGAGGGAGTTAAATCTAGTTGGTGGCTGGTCACAAGTAGTGTTCCCCAGGGCTCAGTACTGGAGCTAGTTCTCTTTAGTATCTTTACCAATGACCTGGATGAGAGGATCGCGTGCACCCTCAGTAAGTTGGCAGACACACCAAGCTGGGCGGGAGTGTTGATCTGCCTGAGGGTAGGAGAGCTCTACAGAGAGGTCTGGACAGGCTGGATCGATGGGCCAAGGCCAGTGGTATGAGGTTCAACAAGGCCAAGCATCAGGTCCTGCACTTCGGTCACAACAACCCAATGAAATGCTACAGGCTTGGGGAAGGGTAGCTGGAAAGCTGCCCGGTGGTAAAGGACTGGGGGTATTGGTCAACAGCTGGCTGAATACGAGCCAGCAGTGTGCCCAGGCGGCCAAGGCAGAGAATAGCATCCTGGCTTGTAACAGAAATAGCGTGGCCAGCACGACTAGGGAAGTGACTGTCCCCGTGTGCTCGGCACTGGTGAGGCTGCACCTCACATACTGTGTTCAGTTTTGCGCCCCTCACTACAACAAAGACATGGAGGTGCTGGAGCGTGTCCTGAGAAGGGCAACGAAGCTGGTGAAGGGTCTGGAGCACAAGTCTTATGAAGAGCAGCTGAGGAAACTGGGGTTGTTCAGCCTGGAGGAAAGGAGGCTGAGGGGAGACCTTATCGCTCTCTACAGCTACCTGAAAGGCAGTTGTAGTGAGGTGAGAGTCAGCCTCTTCTCCCAAGTACTTGTAATAATGCATATCAGAACATGAGTCTTTTACACCTGAAACAATGACAATCCAAGAGCTTATTTAAAAAAAAAAAAAGACATGCACAATATAAATTTATTCAGATAACCAAGGTTACAGTGAAGTTCCTTCTCTTTCTTTCTGGTTGTCTCTCGTGACATTTAAGCACTAAATTTAGTGCTTAATTTAGTTATTCTAGTTCAACCATTCTTGTTTTGTTAACTTCACAACTATCATTTGAAAATCTTACAGTAAAATGTTCTGATATGCATTATTACAAGTGCTGAATACTAAAACAGGCAAGATTTTTTCTCAGCAGAGCAACACACACAGCTTTAAGGAAAATATTTTGGAGTGTTGGTGTAAAAAAAAGCCACAGGCCATTCAATTTGGAAACAGAAAATCACTCCTTTAATAGGCTATGTCTCACTTTCAAGGCCTACGGAATTCTGGAATTGATTATCCAGGTGTTTCCTGCCAGTATACTATGAAATAAAAACTACTCAAAGCAGCTTGCAATAATACAAAAGTATTGCTCCTTCATAGGTAAAATACCGTATCTCACTTCCTTCGTCCACAGTTTTATTTTTATTCAGCTGGCAACAAAAGACAACTACAGATGTGTAAGAACCGAAAATAGCTAACATTATTCCAACACTGAATTCAGATGATGCATTTTGAAAGGATGTTCATACACATTCTTGCTGGTACTAACGTGTCACTCTTATGGGTAATAAAGCAGGGACACCATCTGGATCTTAACAAGTACCCTGCTGTTCTAATGAATTTTAACTAAGAAAAAAATAAGGCCAAAGGGAGGTGGAAAATGAATGAAAATGCTACAGTGTTCCTAAAAGATGAGGTACATGAGTGTACTACCTCAAAGCAGAACTTGCCTTCAAGTTGCTGTGATCGATTTTACAGCAACACTACAAGATATCTTTCACTTGAAATGCCCAAGATGGCTACAGCTCTGAAGAATTGACCTTGTAATGATCCCACCACCAAGTCAGACAGAATACATAAACTGTTCATTTCATCAAGTACTTCCTCTTCTGTGTATGGACCTAAAGCTAATTAGCAAGCTTCCTAAAACATACACTAGTATTGAAACAAGTGATTCATTTAAGTCAGGCAACATAGTTCAGAAAAAGTACTGAAGGCTTATTTCCAGCACTGACTAACTGCCAGAGCACGTAAATGCATCAAGATCTGCAAAGTTTCTTGAGTTCCTACACTACAGCAAACTGCCATAATGATGGCACCACAGAACACACCAAGACCACGCACACTGAACTCCTGTTAATTCCCAACAGGCAAGTGTCATCACTCACAGAGAAAAGAAGTGAGAAGTCGCCAGGCATGTAACCTGTTAGGACATCTACTTCATTGGAAAGAGCAGACATGGATTCTGGTTTGGTCCTCATTCTCTAGGTGATGTAAACCGTCTGAAAACTGCAGTGAATTTTCACTATTGGTAGGCTGTTGACCATTTGTAAGCAAGTATCTCACTGCCCTCTCCAGAAAAGAGCAGAGACAAAAAAAAACCTCACAAAACAAAAGCAAAAAACCCCAGTCACCTTTTATCTTTGTTTTAGCCATTTCTTAGCAAGAAATTCATGCCAAGGATGTGGTTGCACAGTACTGACAGCTAAAAACATATTTGCATTGTTACTCCACTTAAAATATAGACAAAATATGAGTATGGAGGGAAGGGGAGCTGGACACAAAATTCAGGCAACTTACCTCTGTTGCTGACAAACGTTTATCGCCATTATCACTACCAACACCTGAATCCGAGTCCTTTTTACTTGGGTAGATGTCATCAATGCTAGATGTGAATTAAAGAAACAAAACAAAACAATAAAAAGCTATCATAGCATTTACCATTAGAATTCTGTCCTGGTTTCACTTAAATCAAAGCAAAATTCCAACCAGTCTTAATGGTAGAGGGTGAAATAGCCTAGTGTGGTTAAAAACTACACATTTGCAGTCTGGTGATAGTAAAATAGATCAGATGGAATGGCTGGTTAGCCTGATGATTAACGCAAACAACAGAAATAATCTGCTATAAAGTTTGTTTCTGTCTATACACTAGGTAAAAACACTCAGTTACTAGCTAAGTAGCACAGGAGTCTGAAGTCACTTAGCCTTGGGAAAAGCAACTAAACTAGTTGAACTCAAACTGGAGTCAACTGATTTAATTGTAACCACTGATGCATTAAAAAAGAGCAGATATTTCCCTGCGGCTTGAAGTAGTTATTAACACAGAAACCTTCTTTTGGTGCTTTAAAATAGACTTTGAAATGTAGGTGTTTAAGAAAACAACTATAATAATGGCAACTGCTTTCTATTCTGGTTTCATTACCTTGTATGACCTCTACTCATTTTAAAGTACACTTATTAGGTGCAATATACTCACCACCTAACTTTTTTTTTAATATGCTTTATAAGGATTGCAAATGAGATAATTAAAGCTGTAATCCTGAATTCAGATTGGCACGGCAATTTAAAAAAAGAACTTTATCAGTCTTCATATGAGTAAGATATTTGATCAATTCTAATCTTAAATTATTTTTTACCAGTAAACACTAAGGATTTTGTGTAGAAACTGCATGTGGAAATCCTAACTAGGATATGTTTTTTCTTTGTAAGTGTGAAGTTATTCTCTAAAATAAAGATTTGCTAAGTGTTATGTGATAGAGCATTAGGCTGCTAGTTACCAACTGGTACCTACTTTGTACTATCCTCTTACTCTGAACTGTATAATCCTGTATGACCAAAATGTCATACGGGAAGTGACATTCATGTCAATTTTCTTGTATACTGAAAGAACAAAACAGAAAACCAGTAGGTGTTTCCCAAATGGAAAACATACTCTTCATCCTGGATTCTTCCCACCTTTGGCATGTATCCATTAGAAATCCACAAAGGTATCTCCAAAGGTACATGGAGGAAAACAATTTCCTTGAAAACTTATCTAGATGACTGACAGAGAGATTCCATAACAGTTCTTTTTTTTCCCCAGAGCGTTAGCAGCAACATGTCTATTTTTCTTCATGTCAACACTTTGTTTGTAATGAGTACTTCTCTCCAAAAAACTAGGCATTATCGTACTTTCTCCGATTGGCTATATTATACTTCCCATGTTAGCGAAGAAAGAGCTGGCTAAAAACCAGTTCCCGACTAGCGATGGAGATTCTCCGTAAAAAAGGAGCTGCTTTGTATCTAGTTCCTGTCCTTAAACCACACGATGAAACCATACAAGATGACAGTTCTTAGATGTTTGGTCTAAGATACTAAAGATTCTGTCTTTCATTTTGCTAACAACTTAGGACATTTAACTTTAAAAGGTTCTCAACATTCATGCAGTTAGTTCTCTTTGCTGGCTGGATAAGCCTCTGGATGAATAAAAAAACTTAAAACAACTATGAGGTGAATGTATAACATATACACCACAAAACAACACAAGAAATTAAAACTTATTTAATGTGTTAATAGATTTACAAGGAAGTTCCAACACTTAATGATACTACCATCTCAATTATTTTCAATATATTCCAGTAGTCTACGAGTAAGAGGTTAGATTTCAACTAAGATTCACTTCTAAGCTCTTTAACTACTAACTTTAATCGGAACTGATTTTAAAAAATATTTTGTTCTAAACTCTTACAGGGATTTCACTAGAATAAAATATATTAAAGCAAAACAAATCTCTGTTCTAAAAAGTACACTCTAAACAGCATCTAAACAAATTAAACTCTAGAAGCTAAAGATATAAATGTATTTATTCACTTTGTTTGTAAGTGTTACATGAAAAAACTAAGCGATATTTTCATACATACCTCTCTTCCACGGGCTGTGGCAAATGCTGTTGTTCTATAGCATTAAGATACAGTGAGTCTGCTGTTTTAATCTGACAGGCTTGTACAGTCAAATATTTGAATATATGCACTTTACCCTTTGTACAAATCTGTTAGACAATTAAAAAGTTAGGTTTATAATTAGAATGAAAGAAATAATTTATTCCAAATGTCACGTAATGTAAAACTCCTTGAAAACCAACTCATACTGTCACAACAGGTATCACGTAAAGGAAAACTCACTTCTTCCCCCCCAAAAAATTACTAAAAACTACTTCAATTACACAACCAATTATTTGTGTGTACTAGTATAAATATCTTCAGAGTGTAAGTCAGCAAACAAGAATGTATTCCACTTAAAAAAAATCCAAATGAGCTTTTCACTCATAAAGAATTATGATAAGAATGTATTGTATGGCCTATTATTAACCATAAATTGAATAACTAGTTTCTAAAATCAGTCAATAATGGCATCTAATTAACCAGCATGTCCTTTATACTCTTAGTTGCACTGTTACTAGTAATGTCCAAGCATCTTTCTGATACATTTCACCCACATTTTACATTTTTTTTTCTTTAACTGCATACTTCTAGCTCAACTGCTTGCTGAAATTTGCTCTGTATTTTTTTGAGTTTAGCAACATCACCACCATTGGTTATGAAAAGCATTTCTCGAATGTAATAAAAACTCTCAAGTATTTCAAGTTTTTGATCTAGAACAATTTTATCTTTCAGAGATGTCATTTGAATCTATTGTCCAGTGAATCAACAACAACGAAGTTGTCCTTAAGCAGCAAGCACAGGTTATATTCATTTATTAGCATTTCTCAGCATGGCCTACAGTTCAGAACAGAAGTTTGATTTTTTGTGTATCACAATCTATAAACTTACACTATAAAGTAAAATAAATTTCAGATGGATTACATTCTAGACCATCTGCATATTTTAAAAGTTAATAGTAAATCCCTGTAGAACCTTCTAGAACTGGCATCTTATTAACAGAGAGAAAATGTATCCAGAGAGTTTCTCAATTCTCTTTTTCAAAATTATATACATATTCCAACATTAAGTTTCATATGTAGATAGGAATGACAAAAACAAACAGGTAGCTTCTAGACTCATGTTGGTTCAAGCAGTGCACAGGCTTACTCACGGAGCGTAACATTACTTTCTGTATATCTAAATGATATATGTTACTTACTTGTGCTGGTGGAGACTGCAAAGGGTTATTCTCAAGCAGTAATACTTGTAACTGCACCATCTTTCTAAAACAAATTGGAATCACAAGTACTTTATTGCAGGAAAAGTCGAACTTTACCAAGGGAAGCTGTACTAGTTCTAAAAGTAACAAAAAAGAGACAAGGTGTTATACCTGTATTTATTTTTGCCACAAAATAATAAAGTATTTCTGAATAAACCCTCTTTTGCATTCAGGAAAAATACAAACTCAGGCAGGAATATGATCAACATTTACTTAATTCTATACTTGGAAATGAAAAGAGTGTTATTTTTATACAAGTTACAATAAATTTTCAAATAAATACTTTGAAATTTTTTTCCTGAACCTCAGCTGACAGTTCCCATACTTCATTCACAGGGAAGTAATTGCACAACTTAAAAGTTGCCTATCATAAAGATAATTCATTTTTAAAAACTCACACTGTTTACTGAGTACCACTCAACGTTATATTCTGCAAGATCAAACGGAGTACATTTGAACACAAGGTAATTACTACTTTTTAATCGTATTTACTTACATGATAAAAAATACTTTAAAAATGTTAATAAAAAGAGCCACCATAAAGGTATTTGGATTTTATTTTTTTTTTTTACCTTGGGGTAAAACTTCGAGGTAATTTCTTCTGACATTCAGTTCTTTTAAGGATTTCAGCTGGCCTATCTGCTGTGGCAATGCTGTGATTTCATTACAGCTGACATCCTACAGCAAAAGTAACAGAAATAATGAACTTTTGTCTCCTAAATATTAAACAATACAGATGTGAAATTGTAGCTGATTTTCTATTAGTGTTGTAACATTTTAACCTGAAAACACGCAACTATCTATGCACCGTCTTCACAGTACCAAAAAAGATATATGAGAAAATGTTTATACGCTACTTAAAACCCAGAGTGAATACTTATTTGGAGAACAAGTTAATTCTGAAAGTTAATTTAATTTCTATAGAAACATTCAAAACCATTTACTTAAGATGTTCTACCTTTTTGTCTTAACTTTTGTTCGTAATTGCTACTGTGTGGATCTGTTTTTTTAAAAAGGCTCCTGTTCTTCTAGAGATAATATTTAAGCAAAAGTTAAAAAAAAAAGGATAAAACAGCAATAGCATTCTGTAATGATGCTCGGGAAATCCATATATTCAACTATCACATCAAATAGGAGGACAATTAATAAAGTAAGACAGGTCTTGCTCAGTATTATACAGATACTCAACCATTCAACATATTTTTGTAAAAGGTACTCCTTAAGAGCCTAGACTGGTTCCAAGCAAGTCTGATTTTGATGGCTAAAATCAACTGGGTTTATAATCCAGAGGAAATTGAAACCTGTCCTCATTTCAGCACTCCTAAAACAGGAACTACTGTAAAGCTGAGTTAAAAGTACAGGATCTGGCTATACTGAGCATAATTTCAAGCAACAAGTTTATATACAGTGGTATTACTGTAATAAATATTAAAGTTTAACACTATTGCTAACATGAAACTGCTACGAATGTGTACTGAAGATCAACTTCTTGGATTAAGTCAGTTGAAAAAGAGAAGTTTTCAGATACTAGCTATCATTTCATTATCAATGTGAAATCTAAAGGACATTGAAACCTCTGCTTACAACCCAGGCAACCTGTAAATTTGAGTAACATCCCAGTTACGTTTCCATTTCCAGATTCAAAAAAGGAAATGGTGCTTCACTGTAGGAGAGCTAAATGGGGAATTTTCCTGAAGAGCTAAAGGATTACTTTTAGGATGTTCACTCCTACTCTCTTGATTGTTTCAAACGATGGATTTATACAGTACCTGGGAGCTCTTAGACTACAAAATTCCAAGCCATCTCTTTGAAGACAGTTGCTTTAATACTAGTCAAAAGTGTTAGATTAACTCTCCATCTTTAAGTCTAAACAATAGTTAACAAAAACTGATAGTAAAAGGAAAATCTGATCTGGCAATGCTGCTCTCTGTATCAGACAAGTTTCTTCTCATAACAGAATCTCACTGCTGCCAAAGCTTCCTTGTCAAAATAGTCTCATTTTAGCTTTTAGATGAGGAAATTAAAAATCCCAGTTAATGAGTGCATCTTTTGCCCAAGTTGCCACAAAGTATGGTTAAGTGCACTGTTCCCAGCTCATCTATTTTTAAAGTTTTACTGTCCTATTTTTAATGTACAGACTTTAAACAATTTCATAATTAGATAATTTTTAGAGCACGGAATTTAAATTAAAAGTCACCTTGTGGCAGAGAAACTCTAGACCAAGTGTATTAATGCACATACATGAGAACAAGTCAGGCAAAGAGAGAGAATTCCAAAGGAAGGGGCAGGGAGAGGGGGAAGCCTGGCAGTGTGTAGCCTCAAAAACAAAGTCCACTTACAACCTTTCAAAACATCCTCAGTAAGACTGAGCTGTTGTGACAGCGTGCCAGCATTCATAAGATCTCTAGAGACAGTAGAATCCTTTATCCTACTAAACACTGCAATCCAGGCGTTTTTTTATTACTTTGAATAGCTGTGGAAAACAAAGATCTGTAATATCATTTCTAGTTATACTTCTGGTTTGGACTATTGTTAGACTTCATGAGTGTGTATGTGACAGAGACAGTGCTTATCTTTCCCATTATTTTAGCAGTAATGGAAGCAGTACTATCAAATGCCTATGGTTTTCAGGCTGGTAATTTTTCAAAGGAACTAGACAACCAGCAGTTTGGAACTTTGCTTCCTGGACAACTGCAGACAACTGAAGTCCAAAGACCTACTCAAGTTCCAGTGGCTAGTGTTTGCTGAAGGTCAGACTTCTTGCTTTAAATAAACTGGAACATAGGAAGTTCCACCTGAACACGAGGAAGAACTTCTTTACTGTGAGGGTAACAGAGCCCTGGCACAGGCTGCCCAGGGAGGCTGTGGAATCTCCTCCTCTGGAGATATTCAAAACCCGCCTGGCTGCGTTCCTGTGCAACCTGCTCTGGGGGCACCCAATTTGGGATGGGAGTTGGACTGGGTGGTCTCCAGAGGCCTCTTCCAACCCCTACCACTCTGTGGTTCTGTGAATTCTATTTTGTCCTGTCATGACAACACAGACACAATTTCTCAAGATTAGAGAAACTTAAGGCATACTTAAATTTAACATTAATTTCTGTCACATGAGGCTCAATGGTGTGAAAACAAACCAGAATCATCAACATGGTTTTTTTTATGGTGAATTTTAAGTTGTGTTAAACCAATAAAATTCAGCATAATACAAAACCAAATATGGTACTCTGGCTCCATATTAACATATTTATTGACACACAGGAGTTTATGCAAACCATCCAAACTGAGGAAAACTTCCTCATTACATCCATCTTAAAACTTGTGTCTCCTGAGTGAGCCATTATGCCTAATAAGCAGGTGGGTTCTGTCAGAGTTTGTGACATACAAGCCATGCTGAATGGTAAAAAGAAGTTACACAGTGCATGAGCACATGGATCTTTTTAGGTAACAGAAGGCAGGAGCTCCCACTTGGTCAGGCTGCTGGCCCAGATTAGATGAATGAGGTGAAGGACCTAAAATGCTGCTCAGAGATTTAAAAGACTTCCAATGTGAGACAGGAGCATCTCAGAGATAGAAAAAGCTGGTTTCTGGAGAAGGCCAAAGCACAATACTGCCTGATAGAGCGGTGAACAGAATTTCACATCCGATAGCTTTGGGTGCAGTGATCTCTGCCCAATTACTTTTCTTTAACGCAAAGTAAGGTTCAGATTATCTTCACACCAGTTTTGCTGGTGTGACAGTATAGGTATGATCAAGTTACGCAGCTGCAAATAAAAGTAAGATTCCCAACCAAATCTTGCAAATAATTTGACTATATCCTGTAGGGAGAATAATATATATGTTACTTTGATGCTTGTAAGCTAGCTGTCAGATCTATATAAGCTGGAAGTCTAAAATTTAAAAGGATAGCTGAAAATTTACTGCATGTAATATCTAAGCAATTCTATGCCACAAGTATAAAATCTATATAAATATATACATGTAATAGAAAGAGAGTTGCCTACTCCACCTTGGAGGAGAGAAGGAGGAAATTAGTGAGTTGGAAAGATCTGACCTAATTTGCAGCAAACTATGCTTTTATCATTCAAGAGTGACTACAGAGGTAAAATTTGTTTCAAAAAGTTAGATAACAACAAAAAAATCCATTATATATACACACAGATTTGACTGCATGCAGCCTGTGAAAAGCTGTAAAACACTTTGGAAACCTGAGGATGCTTGGCAAAGCCCCAGTAATACAAGAACTGAATGCAGTCAGATGGCATCTGTCACTTCTCAGGACCTATCCCCTGGGCCAGCTCAGCACCAGCACTGTGTATGTCCCAAAACAACTGCGTGCCCTGCCAGAGGGCTGGCTGGTGGTGTCGCCTGAAGGCCATGTGCTGTGCAGGCTGGCATTGCTCTCACACAGCTGAATGTTTTGTACAACTGCACAATGACTTAATGTGGTTTTTTCCTTTTTTGTTTTCTTGTTTGGTCGGGGGTTTTTTTCACTCATTTTAGAACAATGATCACCTTATTACCTAAACTGCATTATATTATATATGCCAATAAAGATACTAGCTTTCAATCTTATGACTATTTGCCTCTCCCAATACATCACAGTTTAGTCATTTCCAGCTAAATAATGCAACTCATTTCACTGGAAATGTACCAAAAACTTATGGTGGCATCACCGTAAGTCAGGTCACCTGAACAGAACCATGCCAAATACAACAAAAACTTGTTATTTAGTTCCCCACTGCCCCTTCTCATCACAAAGAACTAGCATCAGACCTTCTTCAGCTTTCACAATTCTTCTAGGCTACCAAAGTGACATGTTGCTATAGTGTCTCATTTGAAACATTTGTAGAGTAGGAACTGTGTTCTTCATTACGAAGAGTAACGAATTATATTGTAACTGGAAAGCAATATGAAAATCCAGTATTCCACAAGTTAAACACATGATTTGTTTAAAAAACCCAAACAAACCCTATCTCCTTTGAGTAAAATCTACATCTATTTTCAAGCTTTTAGTTTTTAACTTTTCAAAATTCTGAAATAAGAATAAGGACTACTATTAAGCTAAGTACAAACTCTACTAACAAATCAAACACTTCAGCATCAGCAATGCCGGTTCACCTTACTGGGAGGGTTCAAACTTGAAACTGGTGGAGAAATTAGATATGAAAGCACTTCAGCAGCTCTCTACTGGGAGTATCATCACAGACCTCAGTTAATACAAATAAAATGGGTGATTTTGACCAGACAGAATCAGGTCAAAGTCTTTCGATTATTTCACACAAACCCCCCACCCACTAAACTAGGCTCTATTTAAACTAGAAGCAATCAAGACCTAACAGGTTCCAATCTTTTTTTATTGTCTATTCAGTCATCCTATCCCCTAAATTAGGATGTGTTTAATACTATTCAACTTCAATTATATATAAAACTGGAACTGTAATCTTTTATTGCATCTATTTTAAAGAACAACAGAAACAATGCTATAGCCTAACACTTTTTTTTGGAAGATTAAATCAAAACCACTTCAATAATCTAATTAAACCCATCACACGCACAAAAAGAATAATATATTTGATAAGATAAATTAATAATGTTCACCAAACAAAACAAAACAAACTTGGTAGTGTTTAGCTCAGGTATAACCCAGAAAGGAAAAGGTAACTACCAACTCCTCCACAACAGCCAGATCAATTGTAATTAATAATAGAAGCCTGATACCACAGGATGCTGTACAAAAACAATATTAGAAGCAAAAAAGCCCCACAGTTGTGACTTCAGTCCACAAATGAAGAACCAGTAGCAGGACTAGGATCTAAAGCAAGGTCAGCTCAACCTCTGTAACATAATTTACTGTAGAAACTACTGTTATAAAAATAATAATACAATAAGCAGGCATTTTCAGATATCGAAAAGATGCGGAAGATCAATGGAGATATCAGCAGTTGGAAAAAAATTCAAATACCATTGATTTACTATGCATAAATTAGCAGTGTAAAGTGTAGTTTATTTGTCAATTCGTATCTTAAGAGGTCAAGGTGAACATAAATAACCAGAAGATATAACACGTATGCCATATAGAATTCAGAGTCTCAGCCTACAATATGCAAAAGAGAGAAAGGGAAGCACTCTCTTATGTACATTTTCTACATGCAAACTTTTTTTTTTAAAAAAGGTAATTAAACTAATTTTAAATTCAGGTACCAAATAATTTTTTCCTTTTCAGATTGTCATTTATTAGACAATGTATCATAGATGATCTATTGCTTGCAGAAACAGTAGTCATGTAGACAGCTTTGAAAACAAGAGGGATAGAACAGTTTAGTAAATCTGTTTAGATGGATGTTCCAGGAAAGGAAGGCTGCATGACAAAAATAGTGAAATAAAATTAAAATAGACTGATAAGACCAGCATCGCTAGTGGAATAAAACGTGGTAAGCAGTAATATCAGAGAAAAAGTAAACAGAAGAGGAGGGTGCTACAGAGGGGGATACAGCTTTGCAGAGCCTGATGCCAGAACTGTGAACTTGCTACAGCAAGTCAAGGAGCCAGCGCAGGTGGTGAGTAAAACCAGTAGAGATGATGAACTTAGAAGCCGAGTTTTGAATGAACCAAGGGCAGTGGTGCTGTTTAGAAGGGTCCTGGAGAACATATAGGAAACTATTATTGTGTTGCTACCCGACACGCTTGAGAAGTTCAAAAGTTAGTTGTTCAATCTGCATTATAGCATTAGGCATTTGTTCAAATATATTTGCAAAGTGAATTTTACTGTTTCTAGTTAAATACAAACAAAGTCAAAATGAAAAATAAACAAAGATCAGTAACATACCAGTTCCATTAACTGTTTTAGCTGACCTATCTCTTCTGGAAGGGAACCTAGCTTATTGTTACTTGCAATTAAGACTTTTAGAGGAAGACCACACAGGCAAGCTGGCAAAGAAGAAAGCTGATTTCGACTGCAACAAAACAAAAAAAGCAACCATTAAAACCACTAGTGACGTTCTACTGTATACTCACATAAAGTCTGAGAGTCGTAAAATTCCTTCTTTATGATGGGTTAGATTTTATGCAGATAAATTTTAAATTTTCGAGTGGCAATCATTAAGAAAACACTGTGTTACTGACTAAACAGTATTGTGGAATATTATCACTCCGGAAAAAAAGCATTGCATCAGTTTAATAATATCGTTACAAGTCTGATTGCCACCTAGAACAGCTGTTTCCCTTCCTAATAAGCACCAGAAAGTCAACTGAGACAGTATTTTGCAAGTATTTAAACTTTCCTATGGTTTTATGTGGCAATATAGTGGATGTCTTCTGTTCCAACTGAAAGATAAATAAACAAACTACAGAAAAAACGGGTATTTTCTCAATGACTTTAAAGCACTCTTATAGTCGAAGATTACTTGGTACTTGTCGTTCTATGATTCTATGATGTAACCATCAATGGTTCTTCCTTTCCAAGACTCATATTGACCCATTTTATCTCTGTATATTATTTTTTCCTAAAATTCATAAAATATTTTTTTTAAGTGACTGACACGTGCCATTTTGTTCTTCCTACCACATTTCTTGGGGGGAAAAAAAAAAACCCAAACCAAAACACCCAAGAAAAAAAGCCAGCAGAAGATTTTCATGCAGGGGAGTTACAAGGAAAGGCAAAATTTGGTAGAAAACTTCCAAAAGATTAGGTTCTCATTCTAGTAACATTAGTCAAGAAGCTGTAACTTAAAGATGACAAAAGCCATGATCTTTTGGGATCTCCAGATGAATCAAAACATTAATTTCTTGTGACTTGTGGATCAATTCCCAGAAGAAACTTTAAGCCCAACAGAACAGCATATTAACTACTGTCTTTCCTAGAACATTTGAAGTTTTTCTTAAAATATAGCTTTTCTTTTTTATGGATATTAACCTGTAGGAAAATAACGAACAGTAACTTAAAGCAGCAACACAGTAAGAACCATTTTAGTTAGCTTCTGCGTAACCGTTAAGGCTCCAAAGAAAAAATATGCATGATTGAACTCTGGAAACAGATGGCAAAAATTATCCTGTGTAATTTCAGTAAGAGCCGCAATATTGAACTGAAACAAAAGGAAAAAAAAATCAAAATTTCACAAGTCCCAAAACATTTCTCCTTCAACTGCCAATCCAGTAGTCTGCTACAAAATTGCATATAAAGATGTATATTCATGCTCCACACAACAGTCTCAAAATCTTTTACAAAGCAAACTATCATCATATCTCTGTTACACAGGCTGGGAGACAGTCAGGTATCAGATAACAAACCCAACGATATTAAAAATGAGAAATCCAACTACTAACCAGCAGTAGTGGAAAAAAAGAATCAATGCTTACTGTGGAGTCAGGATTCTCAATTCTAGTGTCTTTACAGAATAACCAAGACATAACTTATTCTAAAAAATAAGTAGAAATAATGTTCTAAGTTCTAAAGAACTCAAACTGAGGAAGCCTAGAATCCAAAAAAGTTAAACAACGCAGTAGATCAGACACCAAAAAAAACCCCAGCTAAAAATAATTTTGAAGTTCTGTAGAACTCAGAAGCAACCCACCAAGAGATAAGGAACAGCACATAACCAGGGCAAGTGAGTAATAAATCATCATTAGTTTAAAAGGGTTCTTTAAATAAAACGTGAACAGTACGCACCAAGGCCCAAAGGCTATCTATATCTCTTGGCATCACTTTCTAATTCTATTTAGCATATGGTCTCTGATGGTAACAGGCAGAAAAATACTAATTTTAAATCTATAATATTTTTCTTGCCAAGAAGCAACACAGTTAGCAATTCAAGGATATTGTTCCTCCTTCTACACACTGCTTACTGTGTTCAACTAACATGGGGGAAGGGCACATCCAAGTAAAGAGATTTTAAAGTGAGGGAAGTGACCTTATTTAGTAAAACTTGAAAAAATACCTTTCCTTTTGATTGTCTAATTGATGTGATAACGTGATATTAACTCTAACTATTCTGGGTTTGTCAAGATTCACACAAATTCCATCAGTACACTGAGTTCTAATTGAGTTCATTTTAATTCCTAAATTTACTAAGATGTTTTATGTAAACTTAATTTCATACAGTCTTAGTTTCTTTATGTATCTCTAACAAACACTACTTCAAAATTCCAAGTCCTGTTCCTTGCATGTGTGCAGATAATCAGGACACATTACTCTCTTTCAATTTTTAAAGCCAAAATTAGTGTTTCACAGTGGCCAAAACTGCAGTACAGTAACAATACAGGAATCTAAAAGCCCAAGAGGCACTTCGTCCCCTGCCCAAACTTCATTCTCACAAAAACATTCATTCTCATAAAGACCAGATTATTGTATCTTCACTATTACAGTTTTTACATACTCAACTGCAAATACACCTCCACACCTTGTCCCAGCTGAAAGAGTGCTGACATTCCCTCTCTCAAAAGCAAATACACATTCACCTGCACTTTAACCAGTAGCAATCCCCTATGCCAACTAGCATTCAAGCACATGGAAAAGAGACAAAGGTGCATAATTCTTCGCCCTTTCCTCCTAAAAAAGGGAGTAGCTACATTTCTTGCATAGTAAGAGGAAACTAGTGATAAAGTGTCATGCTTTTCCTCTCTATTCCACATGAAAAAGAACATTAATCCCTTGCCTCTGTCCCTCCAGCTTTTTAACTACAAAAAGCATGTCAAGTTTCACAAAGTTTATAATCAGAAGGGAATTGAAAGAATCAAATTGTGCTGATGTGACTAGCATTTAGAATTTGCTAGAATAATAAGGCAAAGAAAGGGATTAATATTACTTAGTCTTTCTTCTAAAAATTAGTTTTATATTTTGGCCTTTACAATGCCTTCAAACAGAGCTGTATCTACAGCCAGTGAGATTTTGCATGACAGCTTCCAGTAAAATGAAAAATGTAACCAGTTGTTCCAGAAACACACAAAGTACAGACAAAAAAGCTTTACACATTTGCAAATAAACAAAAAATGTGGCAAAGTTAAACTTACCTCAAATTTAAGTAAGTCAGCATTTGCAAGTTTACTATGGCATCTGGTATAATTTTAATACAATTGTGGTATAGATTTAGTGTTTCTAGTGACACAAAATGGCACAGCTCCGTAGGAACCTCAGTTAATCTATTCTTGGATAAATCTGAGAAGAGAAAAAGAGCAGGTACGTTTTTTTTTTTTAACCATCAGAAATACATACTTTCAACAGCTACGTTTCTTTATGAAAATAAATTAATAAATGTAATCCTACAGTGAGACAGTAAATTAAGCCAATGTTTTTATTATGCAAAATAAAACTACGGCTAACCTTCACAATCTTGAAATGGAACAGAATGTGTATAAAAGAGCAAACATCCAATTAAAATTTATTTGGTCTAATAAAAAGTAATTATTTGCAGGACTCAATATGCTGAGGAAACACTTGCAAACAGAACCAAGTACAGATTCCAAAGCTCATACAATATACCCAAAGATCTACCCAATACAGAGCTAGACATCTGCAAATAATGATAGCACTTAGAGAAAACAAACAAGGATTATATCTTTAATTTCTTTAAATAAATAAAAAAAAGTTCTTCGGGTAGCTCTTCAAACTGACCTGTATTTCCTAGCTCTCAATCAATTACAAAGAATGTTACCTATAAACACGGTGAAAACCTTCAGGAATGGATTTGATATATGGTATAAGTACATACAAGACAACAATGACTGATTCCAATCCCCCAAGCGAGTGTTGGTACCGACAGAACAAAAGCTTTTGATTTTTGACCAGTTACTGGTTCTTTATTTCTCATTTTAAGCAGACGGGCATAAAGGAAAATCAGTAGGAAGAAACGTTACTGAGCTTTGTTTCTTAACCACCACAGTATGAAACCTGAGGTATTGTAATACTGATGTGAGCTCAAGTCATAAAATAGTAACGCAAGCCAGTGTTCAACGCAATGAACTGGGTTCAACGAAATGTTTAAACACTGCTACAGAACAAATACCTCTTATCATCAGAAACCGCACAAATGCCACCTACCCATAGTGCCAGACAGGTAACCTGACCTGAAGAATGGTCATCTGTTTTAAGTGGAAGGAACAGGAATGTACCTAGGCAAAAAGTGAAGTGTGCGATGGGAAAGATACAAGGAAAAAAATGGCACTAAACGATCTCCTCACTTCTTTCAACTGCTCCTATTTTAAGCCTCTTCCCTGATTCTTCAAAGCTTATCTTAAACTACATAAAGGGAAAAGCACCAAAGTACAGTAGATACATTTCCAGAGGGATGATGATCTGACTCCTCTATTTAGGGCCACAAAGCAATTTTTTTTGCTATTGTGAACAAACAAGCAGAAGCCTGAAGATCTTTTTATCTTCCTTTGCAGTTCCAGACTCACCAGTTTGCTGCACAGAGGCACAGCTTGAGTTCAAAACTATCGTCAGTAGGAATGTTTTATCATTTTTATTTTTGTTCCTGTCTCCTGCAATGCGAGCTGCAAATCAGTACACTCTATTCTCCTTGTCAGATTCCACGCTCCTTCACTTGATTGCTTCCGACAAAAATTTTGTTTCATTATTCCATCTTCTACCAAGACAACAGCAATCGCCTACAAGTGCAGTCACTGAGAGCAGCCCTACTGACCCACGCGGCAGTACAGTTGAATTGAGCCCCTCAAACAAAATTATTCATTTCTAAGTTACTATTCAACTGCTCTGCTTTCTCTTACCAGGCTTTGATGGCAGTTAGATGCAGCATTACCTCAGCTTCTCCTTTCCTTCCCTTCTGCCATCAAAGTAAAGCATTCCCTATTTGATTGAATGTTATTACCGTTTCAAAGGGGAAGAAAGCTCTTCAATGTTCCTCTGTTTTAGTGCTTTAATCCTCTACTGTTTTCTATTTGTCATGAGAGTACTTGTTTACATTAAAAAAAATTACTACTAGTTTCCTCTCCTGCTGCCTTCTAGGTATGTTTATTGTCAGATATTAACAGAGGACTGCCATGCTATAACTTTTTGAATCATGCAGTGCATCTTCATATTTTAAAATCTGATTTTAAAGAAAACTTTCTCTTTTTTAAAACCACACTTTTCTGCAGTGATGTCACCACGTATATACTGCTCTTGGTTCCTCCTTTACAGGGGAAGCAGCAGCAAGATCCGTAAGAGTGAACTGAACTTCAGGCCTAGGCTGAAGACAACCTGCGTGGCACTGGATGGTACACAGAGTGACCTCTCATCCTTCATCCGATCCTTCTCAAGCGATACAGAAATCAAGAACTGGGAACACAAAAATGTTACTTCTTCTAAAGCTACTAAAACTGCAGCCTACCACCTAAACTTCATCTTCATGCCTGTTCTCACTCACCTTCACATCAAATAAAAAGGAGTGTTGCCACAAAATTTGACTTACCCTTGAAAAATTCTAGTACCTCAAAAAAGTGGAACAACTAGATTGTCCCTGCTCCTATAACAGACATTACTATGACAGTAAAATGTTCTTCAAACTTTTTTGAAATTTTACTACTATCTTTTGCTCTCAACGGCTTTAACACAGTTAATCTGAAGGACAAAACAAAAACCCCACAGATAACGGACAAATTCCTTCCTGCCATCCCTGAGACTCTGGGTTATAGGACGGGCTAGGTACACAACAAAGGAATTCAAGAATTAACTTACAACAAAAGAAGTCAATTATTTGTTATTGTCTAGTCTTCACAGTGTAAGATCATTTCAACACTTGTATCTGTTGTTGCTTCCTAAATAATAAAAGCCCAATTCTATTTATAGCACAGGGCAGAGGAACAAAAACCATACAGTTCACTGAACACCAATGTAAGATAACAGAAAAACTAGACAATTTGCTACTATAATGTACGGATAAGAGGCATCATTAATACCAAATCTGAGTGTCTTTGAGAAACAGAGTACTGGAATGCAATCTGACATACAGAATGCTCATCACATGTTTTAACTAGTGGCAATAATTTTTGCCAAAAACCATACTTCCCTAATCAAATGGAAGCAAGAAGAAAAAACGATAGTTTTTATTCAACCCTAGAATGAATGTGAGCCTCTGAACATGATGCAGCTGTGAAGAAAGCCTAGCAGCTTTCAGATGTCTCTGAAAATTCCACGCAGAAAAGCGCACGTCTTCAGAAACAAAAAGAAAACCAGCCTGCATAAGTTTTACACAGTTCCTTAAAAGCATACGTAAACATGTACAGACACCTCTGAAATTTACATAATTATTTTGATATTACTTTATACTCAAACTACTGCGTCTTATAATTATCCTGTATGCGTTCCAAGTCTACTCTGATATTTAAGTTCTAGCATTAAATACAAGGGTTAAGCCTTAATGAAACTGCAGAACCTTTTGAACATATTGAGAAAAATAGTATGCATGAATCTTGTTTCTGTCACAAGTCATTAATTTTCTGAAAAATATTTTGGAAAGGCTTTCTTGGGTTCATTATTTAGGGAAAAAAGGAGAATGCAGAAACTAAAATTTTAAACAACTTCTGAAAATATTTTTTAAATACAGAAATAATTAGTTTGTAAACCTTTCTTACGGTAATTTTTTCACTCTACACTTCCCAAATCACTAAGCTACACATCCCCTTCATTAATTTGGAGAAGAATGCTTCAGGTTAATTAAAAGTACTGAAGTTACTGTACAGACTAACTTTTGCTACAGAAATGGAAGAGAACGGAGGAGTGGAATTTGCTGCTGTTTAAAGGAATTTTGATGAATTTGCTTACACTAGCTAACACAAATTTATAAATCTATGATGGCAGAAGTAAATTCCACAGTTGCCAAGACTGTATAGGTAGGTTTCACCTGAGGTGACTATTTCCTGTAATTTCCATTATGAAATAGGTGACCCAAATATAAACATGTACGGGGTGGCATGTGCTGGAGAGAGCTTTTTGTTTTAAATGAAATACACTATTCATTCATTATTTGTGACATCAAGACGTTTTCAAACTACATCTGGCTTCACTTCATCTTTTCCTGCCAAGAACAAGTTTGTTAAAACTCCAAAATAAAGTAACAGAACACAAAAAAATAAGCAAGACAGTTTAGAAAAATATTAGATGGCATCTTGATCTTTAAAAGAGTCAGCACAATTCTGGCACAATGACACCGCTTTTGTATGAGAAATGTTACTATGTTGGAAGCTAGACAGGAACTACACAAAATAAGCACTTACTTAGCAGGGAGCGAACAATAAAAAGCAGAAAGTTCAAACTGGTAAGTAAGCATTTAATAGAAGACTCCAAGCCTTGTTTGGTGGTTGGCACTCTGCACGGTCAGAGTCCACACTGCTGTCACATCAATGATAACTGACCCCATCCTCGGGGCACCTTTGAATCCCTGTAGCTCTGAATACATCTACCACAATGAAGTACCACCGCTGACTAGGACATTTCTGACTTCAAGTTTTACAGGCAGATTACCAACTGCCACTATACATACATACATGGTATAAAACACTGACACTGCAGAAACCAAAATGGCACTGTCAAAATAACAGAATACTACTAGAAATCATATAGTTACATTTCTTTTAGTAAGGTTACCAAAGTGCTCCAATTTTCCAACCTTCCAGTTAGCAATACATTAATAATGTATTAATAACTGGTATTTAATAAAAAAAATTGCAGACTATTCACAGGAGAGCTAAACAATTTAAGCCTTTAAATCGGAACAGCAATTCATTAAATAAATATGCATATGCATTACTTCTGCTTTTTAATGAAGCAGTATTAACAAAAAGCATTGATTTTTAGTTTTCAAATTATAGAAAAATTCACTATACATTTATACTTCTAACACACAAATCTACAATAGGCAAAAGTTGGAATATGCAAGTAAGCATCTATCCACCAAGTAGGAAATTTTTGAGAGAAAAAGAGAGAAAGAGAAAGATCTGAAACAGAAGAAGTACCTGTATTTGATATGGAGGTTTGAAATCAAGAAATTGGAAGGTAGAAAAGTCACCCAAACAACCTTAAATCCAGCTCACCATGTTCCTATTTTTATATTCTTCAGCACTTACTGAATAAAAGACCGGAATTATTTTGAGGAATGTATTTGCATTCGTACTAAGATACCATTCAAGGTATTCAAATGAGGTGTCTGAAATGGATTTGACAAAATTCAAGCAAATCACTGTAAGACCCTAAAAAAATAGTATGTTCAACCCTAATTTCATGGGAAAATTGTGCAAATAAGAATGCTGGGAAATACATAAAGTCTATATATGACATGACACAACTGTATGGAGCTTCACCTTTTGTACTGTAAGTTACCCATAGTTTTATTAAGCTTTTAAGAAGCCTGTATTTCCATATTAGCTACTTATATCTTCACTGATAACTGAAGCCACGAATTGATGGCACCGTATCTCAGATAAGTTTTGAAACACCTACTTAAATGCACTTTACAGCTTCAGCAACACTGTATCCCACCGATACATACTTGCCTCAGCAAAGAAAGCAAGTGATCTGTAATGACTGTAATTGTGCTATCAGAATCAATTAGTCAATGATCTCAGATGAAGCAATTGCTTCATTCTAGTTTCTCTCCCTAAATGGCAGGAAAATGCATCATGCCACAGAAATGCTACAATTAGTCATGAAAACACTGGAATGCAATTATAAAATGCTATATACTTCTAAGACACACCCTACAGCTTGTCATTATCTAGCACAGCAGCATACCTTGTCTCAACTATTTGCCACCTCTATCTGCCAGTAAGCATCAATGAATATTGTCCTGGATGCACAGCCAGCTTTTACTGTCGTCTACAACCTCTACAGACAGTGATGTTACACGAACAAAAAAAGAGGCAGCAGAGACCTCCACTGACTCTGGTGCCTAACGCATTCTGGTTTGTTCATGACAATTATGCCACAAAGAATGCATGGCATTTCTTCACTAAGAAACATTTCTATTTAAGTTATTTAGCAGACAGAAGAATTAATAACAGAAGAAAAAGAATGCCACTACAGTAAAACTAATTCTGCTTCCATGTAAGAAAAATTATATAGTACATGGATTCAGAGGTGTTCCATTCTGAAACTACAACTTGTAATAGAGAAAAATGTAGCTCCAGTGCTGATTCCGGAGAAAGTCATTACTGATGCAATAAAATATAACAATAACATTTATACACTGATTAACACCACTGAGACCAGATGTATGACTGCTGACATAGAAAGTGCATCTATCCCAGGCAACTGGACATAAAAATGTAGAGACATTGCAAAAAAAAAAAATTTAACGGATTAGGGAGCTACTGCTGTTTCACAAACACCTCCTAAGCACTACTTTTTGCAGCACTATCAGCAGATTTTTATTTTCCACCTGCCTCCTGTTGTTAATTTAAGAATTAACATTGAAAATTTCCACCTCAAAGCCACAGGCAAATTAAGATTACACTACAGGTGTAGCAAATTTCATCTAACACTAGCAATAGACAACACAGCGTTGTTTTCAGTGTCACCAACGGTAAAAATGAACTCAATTCATTGCTTGTCAAAGTAACAACTGTAATAGTAATCATACACATTCACCACAGTTACCAGAGGGGACCTAAATGGGGATTTTAGATGCAGAAAAAAAAAGTCATCACTGAAGGAAACCAACACTCGGAGATTCAAGCCTCTCATCGGGTCTGGCAGAGGCGGCACCACTAGAGGGGGTCCTGATCTCACAGACTCGGCCGACACCCTGGAACGGTGTTTCTCAACTCTTTCCTTCTTTCAGAGCCCACCCGCAGCGTGTAACAAGGTCAGAAATAGGAAGGCACACCTCACAGCCTCCCCCCGGCACTCCGAAGAACCTATTCCCCACCGCAGTTTTCAAAATACGACAAATGAGGCTACTCACTGGCAACCATTACTGCAGGAAACAAATACATAAACTGATTTCTGAGGTCAAGCCTTTTTAAAAAAAAAAAAAGGTCTATTCTGAAATAGTCACATTCTAGTGTTTTTCCCCAGCCTTCCCCAGATGATGTAAGAATCTGAAGCATCCTTGAGCTCTCTGTAGTTATAGCAACATTTGGTCTATTTCAGACAAATGTGGCATTAAAAGTTAGAAGATACATTTGACAAAGACCCCGTTTACAGATTTATTCCTCCCAAACGACCCTTGTCTACCATTCTGTATTTCATCTGCCACTCCATTATGGAATACATAGCTTGCTTTTTTCCAGTGCCCTGTAACCTTCCAATAAAGCACAGCCAAGTGTAAGAAACATGGATCTTGCATTTCTTCTCAGGTAGCACACTACCTAGCCAGAAGCAATCAGACAGTATAAACTACCTCTCTCAGACACCAAAACTTTCAGCAAATGTCACTTCAGGGTCTACTGCTTCCTCTGTGAAACGAGGGTGGGGGAAGGAGGTAGGGTAGCAATAACTCAGTAAATGGAAGCATATTCTCATGATTAGCTCCATGGCGTGCTCCAATTTCAAAGAGACAAAGGCATTTTTTCTGCAAGAAACATGCTCAAAACAGTATCACAAGCCTGGAGGACTAAAGAGGTCAATACAGCAATCTCTCTCGTTATTGCATTTGCCTTTAGGTGGCAAAACAAAACATTTAAATTTCTCCTTTGTCTTCTATTTCTTCCTCTTTAGGACAACTGTCAGGGTTAAGACTGGCAGAAAAAATGTTTCCTGGGGGGGCTCTGTTTACATACTGAAGATTAACCTGGTGCAGAAGTGCATGTGACTCCCTAAAAATATACTGTAAAAACAATTGTATTCCTCCTTGCACACCTCCATATAGGTACGAACAGATTTAGGACTGTGGTGGGTTGACAGTGGCGGGCCACCA
>VZSC01013075.1:375877-405556 GCA_013398225.1 Steatornis caripensis
CCCAGCCACTCTATCACTCCCTGTCGTCAGCAGGACAGGTAGAGAAAACACAGTGAAAAAGCTCAGGGGTCGAGGTAAGGACAGGGAGATCACTCACCAATTAATGTCACAGGCAACACAAACTCGACTTGGGGAAATGAATTTATTGCCAATTAATAACAGAGTAGGACAGTGAGAAATAAAAACAAAACTAAAACCATCTTCCCCCTGCTCCCCTTTTCCCTGGCTCAGCTTCACTCATGACTCTCTTACTTCCTCCCCCATGGGTGCAGGGGAACAGGGAATGGGAGTTGCAGTCACACCATAAACACTTCATCTCTGCCACTCCTAACTCCTCACACTCCTCCCCTGCTGCAGCATGGGTCCCTCCCACGGGTCACAGTCCTTCATGAACTTCCCCAACATGAGCTCTTCCCATGGCTGTAGTTCTTCAAGAACTTTTCCAGCACAGATCCTCTCCGTGGGGTGCAGTCCTTCAGGAACTGCTGCAGCATGAGTCCCCCACAGCGTCACAGGTCCTGCCAGAAAACCTGCTCCAGTGTAGGCTCCTCTCCACAAGCCACAGGTCCTGTTGGAAGTCTGGTCTGTAGTGTGAGCTCTCCATGGGCTGCAACTTCCTTCAGTGCATGTCCACCTGCATAGGGTCCTCCACAGCACACAGGGGGACAACCTGCTTCATCATGGTCTTCTCCATGGGTTGTAGGGGAATCTCTGTTCCCAGCACCTGGAGCACCTCCTCCCTCCCCTTCTTCACTGACCCTGGTGTCTGGCAGGAGACCAGGACCGTTTCTCTCACATTTTTCGCACTTCTTTCTCACACAGCTGCCATGTGAGAAAGTATTTTTTTACCTTTTCTTAACCATGTTACCAGAGGTATGACCAGTATTGCTGATGCGCTCAGCTTTGGCCAGCAGCAGGTCTGTCTTGGTGTCAGCTGGAACTGGCTCTGCTGACATGGGGGCAGCAGCTTCTCATGTCTTCTCACAGTAACTGCTCCTGCAGCCCTCCTCTTACCAAAATCTTGCCACAGAAACCCAATACATTCACCCGAACACTTGTGTCATGAGATAGAAAAAAATATCTGACAGCAAATACCTTCCATCAACAGAATGACCTTTAACAACATGTGGTATGAATCTCAGTTCATGGGCCATGAAGCATTCTTCCTTCTCCCCTGTAGAAATCATGAGAGGGAGGATAAAATTCATTCATTTTCACTCCTTAATAAATGACCAACCCTAAGAAGGATCAATGGATTGTATCATTCTAGTATTGTACTAGCCAGCCTCCGCAAGGGGTTTTCTCAGATATAGTAGCAGTAAGAAGAATTGTTCGTCCAACTTTAAAAACATTAAAAACTGTTCATCATTTTCAGCCTTTACAGTAGGTTCACAGAGAGCACTGGAGGAACAAAACCTGAAGTGTTCACATCATACACTGTTCCAGCTGAACATCTTTACTATTTCACACTGTATTTCAGTTGTCTCTGCCTGAAGTGTTCATACTGGCACATGAAAGAAAATCTGATAGTGACCCTTCCCTGGCTCCTCTGTGGAAACAAAAACTTAAAGTATACCTTGATACTGAAAAGTCCTCGAGATTAATTTCAGCCATCAAAGATACAGATTAATTACAAGCATGGAATGCTGTGAGATCACATAAACTGCGGACTGTAAAGGGACTTCCAGGTATATTAGAGACTTCTCACAGGACTTCCACTATTAAATTCTTTTATGAAAGAAAAATAGTGACCACAGCTTTCACCAAGTTCAAAGAAAAACTTCAAAAAGGTGTAAATTGCATGCATGTGTATATAAGCACACAGGCACACAACCTTATTTCAGCCAAGTGACTTACTCCCACCTATTGGGGAACAGGGAAAGACGTGAAACAAAAATGTGAATTGCATTCTATCCCAAAGATTGCAGTGGATCCCTCCGTGGATGTACCCTAGTGTCTTCTATTATGAATCTCTCGTTTCAGCCAGACATCTCCTTTCTTAAAGCTCTCTACTTTCAAAACCAACACCTTCCACTTCCACGGGGGAATTCCACATGATGCACTCAAAACCAGCAGGATGTAATCCAGTGATCTACAACCTTTTATCCAGCTCACAGACAATACTACTAGAAGGAACAAGCTGAATGAAATGTCAAGGTTTGTTTTTCATTTCATTCTCTACTTTAACGGCTATTATTATTCTTTTTCCTCAAGCTGTGAAGAGAGGACACCATTTATGCTATTCATTATTTGCCTAAGTGACTTGCTCAAAGAGGAGTTACCTTGCTTTTACCATCTGGTAGAAGCAGCACATAAACCAGTTTCTGTGAAGTAGCTCACTTGCCTGCAATTCTAAAGATCATTATTTTTCACACCTAACAGACTAAAATACTAGATTTATTTTTAATTCATTTTTATGTATGAACTGTCTCATGTTCTGTAAGAAAATTTTCTATGAACTGAGAAATGAACAGAAGTTATTTGATCTTTGGGTATATAGAAGGCGTGTGGGCAAAGACATGATAAAGCTACCTGTTGCTAACTTGCAGTGACGTGAAAGCAGAATATTACTCATCTAATCACTTCCTTTTCTGTCTGCCCATCTCCCACAGATGGCAGGGTTAATCTACCTTATCTACATTATTCATGCACTTCTCCCACAATGGTTCTTGAAGTCAGCACAACATAATCGTAACAGTTTATCAACACAAATCTGGTTTGTATTATAAAAGCTGACTTACACTATTGAGCACAGCCTTAAACAATGAACTAATTATATGAGTATTACACAGCAGAAATGTGTAAACAATTACCTGAAACTGCATTTTAAATTATTATTAAATTTGAAAGAAACGGCTAAGAAATACTTCAAGACCCTAAACAAAACAGGAATCTATGAAAACATTACCCAAGACTGAGATACCGAGAAAGAAAATCTTGGAATAAACAAATAAATTAAATCGTAATAAATAACCAAAAATCAGATGACTGTTCCCAGATAAAAGAAAAAAAGAAAAAAAAGGAAAGACTTCCTTGAACTGAAAGCAAAATAAGCACAGTACATACTGTTTCTATCCTTAAAAAAACCAAACAAACTAAAAATCACCAAGCTGGAACCACTAGAACTATAGACCTGTAAATTGTGCACCAAGATCTCTTTCCTATGTAACTGTTTCGATGGCTCTTTTTTAAGTTTAAGACAATGTTTCTCAACTTTCTCATTTTTCTTTCTTTCAAAATCAAAGTACCTTGCTCTCTTGTGGAAAACAAACCCAAAACAGGTATCTCATCCCATCCTCACGAGAGGAGCTGGGTTTGATGGATAACACATTCAATTTTTTTTTTAATTTGTTTTAACAAGTCATAGTTTACATCATCTAACATCTTTATAAGATGACTTCAGAAGACTATAAGAAGACATCAGACTGCAAAAAGACTGGGGGAGGGGAGGGGAGTAAAGCACACACACCTTCTACTTATAAGCAATCCAGTGCCTGTGACTGGGCAGGCAGAAACCACCTGATGCTTGCCGTAATACCTGCTGGTGGATACAGATGGGAACAAGCCAGCAGGCATTGATGGTGCTTGTGGGTCAGTCTGCAACCACAGGTAAACATCAGGGCTGTTGGTATGTAATAACTGCACCGAAATGTGCAATTTGAAGGGACAAAAGAATGTTTCCTTCCGGTTTATTTCCTTCATATTGGTTTGGTTGGTTTGGGGGTTTTTTAGGGCGTGGAGGGATCACTTCACAATCTTCTGAAATGGACAAAATGACTGACGCTCATCTATATAGCCCACTGAGCCTGGCCTACAATTAATTCCTGCTTCTGATGCAGGTTCATTTCTACTTCCTTATTTATTTTCTTTTCAAGCTGCCTTTCAGGAGGTCTAATTTCCATCGTACCTGCTAAGTATTACAGTGATATTTTTTCCACAAGAATCATTTTGGACTGAGTTCTCTTTCTGAAGGAATTCTGTTCCAGTTTATGTGTACCTTACCTTGCATCTTTCTCTTTGCTTGATGGCTAATGTGTTCCGAGCGTGGCAACAGCGGGTTAGCACAGACACAGAACAGGTTGCATATAAAGTAGGAAAGGGACACAAAAGTGTTAATTCACTATGCCCTCCCCACCAATCACTAAAAAAAAATGTAAAGAACTGCCTGCTCTGAGGTCTAATCCTGAAGAGGCTACAATAGCTAGTTTATTCAGGCCCAAATGAGAGACCTGCAGGTAGACAATAAGGAGTCCTGTGAAGAACAGACCCACAGCATTATTATCCTTTAGATATCATAGCCTGATGGGGAGAAGGAAAGTGTAAGCCAGCTCTATTAGATCTTAGATTTAAGAAGTCCAGTAAATGCAATGTACACTATTGTTATATTTTTCTAAAATTTTTTACTCCATCTGCTTTTTTCCCCCCACTGATAAAATGCAGTAATGCTTTAATGAAAGAGTGGGGGTTAAATTACCCTGGTCAGGAGAAACAAAGTCTTCGCTGCACAAGCTGTGAACCTGCTCAAATCGTGACAAATAACTATTTGACACTCATGCTGCTGCAATCCAGGTCAGGTTTTCTAAAAAAAGGAATCAAGTTAAAAGCTTCAGGACTAGAACTTGGGGATTTGGGCAGTACACCTTCAACTGCAGCATCAGAAGCTCCGAAAGATTTTATAAAGCACTTAACTTCTTAGCTTGGTTTGTTTATCCAGTGTATACATTTTAGAATCCTTACTATGAGAAGACTTGTTAATTTTCAACAGTTTTCCACCAGCGGGGGTGCTGCACCTGCTTTTTCAGGATGCTGAACCTGCTAACCTTATACTACCACTGCTATTACTCAGTGGCTAAACTTCACCGATACTGTGAACTCCAAGTCAGCAATTTTGAGCCAATTCAATTTTGAAGTCATTACTGCACTGCAAAACTCACTGATTCAGTAACTGATACTTTCAACTGTACCCCCTAAATGTTCTGACTCAATAACTGGTATTTTTTAACTGTATCCTCAACAAGTTCATTAATATACAGGCAGTAAAAAGTGATCCACTGGTGATTTTGACGATGCTTTTGTCACCTTTCAGACAATATTAAAACTACTCCTTATCAGGACTTCGACTCTCACCAAATACACTCTTATGACCCAGTATTTGTGTGTCAAGTACTTTAGTCATGCTCAGTAAGAAGAGGTTATACCTAACGAGAAAACTGTGGTTTTAATCAAAAAATTGCATGGCATTCTGCTCAGATTACAGTTTATTTTCTGCATAAGGAAAGCAACAGTCTTGCATTCTTATCTAACTCCCAGTTTAGCCTCTTTTTACTGAAAGGAAAAAAAAAAAGCCCAAGAGTTCATAAGAAACTCTAAATTTGGAGGTCTTCCAAAACTGAGTACTCTTTGTGACCTATGCATATACTTCTCAGCTCTCATCCCTTCTCTTTCTTCCCCTGCCTCTTCAAAAATCTGGATAGAAAATTCATTCTTTTGGGAAGAACTCTCCAGGGATACACTAGCAAATATACAATTATAAATATATTTTACTTCTGGGGGAAAAAAAAGGCTGATTATTCAGAAATTATGGATCATTTCAACCAGCAATTCCTTTGCTGAAGAGATGGCATTACCACATACTCTCCCATGTGTTTCCTATGCTTACTTAATGAAAGTCTCATCTCTGAAGTTTGTTTATTCAAGATTGACACAGATAGGAAAAAATCAACTTGAACACGAAAAGTTTCTACTGCAGCTTGCGCTGAGCCCTCTGCCAGCACACCTGCAGATATACTGAAGGTGTTATTCAAAAGACTACATTATCACAAAGTTTTATCACTGTGCAAGATGCTACACAACTGTTGTGCTATAAATTAATAGCTGATCTGTTTTCTGTATACAACAGTATTTGATTTCACAGAAAGCTAATTTTAACTGTTGATGGAGAACAGGAATTTCTAACAACTGTGCCCTTCTAACAACTGGAAAAGGTTGGTAAAACTTAATTAAAAGGTTAGTTTATGCTTTTAAATCAAGCATCTCAAGATTTTAAAATGCCAGAATGCCAGCAAGCTTAGCATATATTCTGTCAAGGTCTGCTATATAATCTGAAGTCTTATGCCACAAACATCTGTAGGTAACAAATTTTCCTACAGCTCTCTCCAATGTCTTACAGGCAAGAGGCTTTTTTCTTATTCTACAGCCCACTTTCTATATAACCATCTACATGAACATATAAGGCTAAAGACCAAGACTGTCCTTTCAATAGTTCCTCCCCTCATCTTTTTTCCTGTGATATATTCGTGAGAACAATATCTTCTCCCAGTCATTCTTCTGCAAGACTAACAAACAAGCTAGATTCTTCTAGTTTCCTTGTTACAGGTTTCCTGACCATCCAAGTCCACCTTTTCTGCAGTCTCCAGTCATCTTCCTTGAACATGAATGGGACATAATCCTCTATAGGAGGATTACATTACACCATTGCCATGTGTAACATCATTAAGAATGTCTAGTCCCTATTCATATACATCTTCTGATAGAGCCACAGGACAAAATCAGATGTTTAAGGTTTGTCATATTGGCAGCTTCTGACCATCTTTACAAGTGTCATATCCAGGTTTTTTTCCTTTATTAATTACAAGCAATAAACTCGTGACTTACAGGAGACATTTTGCTTAGTGACTCTTTAAATTTTAATCTGCCTTTCTTCTGAACTATTCTTCATAGAACAAGGAATGTTTTCAACACTAAAAATACTCTGACTGTTGTCATAAGTATGTGTTCTCACCACAAAGAAGTAAGAGTGCTTAAGAAACAACACTGGGTGAAAAAACTGACACTAGAAAAATACTTCATTCCTATAACAAAGTTTCGTATCTCAGAAATGTTACCTACTTTAGTAGAAATTAAAACAATCCAAGTTTTTGCTCACAAAACTGTAAGCAACAGCAATTTCTATTATGGGTTCAATACAGTTAAATGTTACGCAAGCTTAAGTGTATCTGGCATTACAACTCTCAATTGTAATTCCAAAGATAAAAGCTATGAAGCGTTAGTAAATTAAGTCAATAACCAGGCCACTTTTACCAACGGATTATTTGGAAACACATGCTTATTGCCATGTGTCACCAAGTTTTCCCAGGTCTGCTTTTGTCAAATGTCTGAAGCGAATCCTGCCCACACCCTTTCTTCCTACTGATACAGTCATATCTTAAGCATTAACATAAAAAAAAATTTACATTTTCCACTAGCAAAGCTCTTAGAGGTTAAATAAACTTCTAAAAAAAGAGGTTATTTAGGTTTATTTTAAGGTTTATTTTAGAAGTTAAAAAACCTCTAAAAATAGGTTTATTTAAGCAAATCTCTTTTACACCTTAAAACCTCTTGAACCAATTACAGACAGATTAAACTTTAATAAAGTATGTGGGCACTACACTTGTGTGACAATCTTCTGATGTGAAATTACATCAGTCATTTGTCAACAACTCCTAGTCAATGTCACCAACTCCCAGAGGTACACACTAGTATTTCCATTTCATGTCAGGACTTTCCCAATGCAACAGAATCCACACAAACAACCTCCAACAACTTCCATCAGAGAACACTCATTTGTTATCTCACTGTTTGTTTTTTACTGATAAACAAGAAAAAATGCAAGGAGGTATGGTAAGTTATGAGTCTGGACATCATAGCCAAGTTCCAAGAACATTATTTATTAACAAAATATACAAACATTTTTCAAAGACAGAGACGAATACTGGCATGCACAGAGGAAGGACAGGGAATCTCAGTCCTTGCATATGCTATGCTTATAAACAAAAATGGGCAAAAAAACTCTTAAAAGCACCAGTGTCACTAACATATAAATTCTTTAGACTATATTTTAAATATTATTATTACACATATTATTAAATGTATATAAGTGATCACATGCAAAAAATTTCCCTAATCACAGAAATAATTACTAAAGTCTCTGCTAATACGTATTTAATTTCTCTTCTTTTGGCATATGAACATAAAGCAACTGATAAAAAGCGGATCACTGAGTTGCCACAAGCTGCTTCTAGTTGTAGACAAGGGAATTTATTGCCAGCAGGAGCAGTCTACAGTTTTTAAATTGTTTCTGCATTCTCTGTATACACATTGTCAAATTATTTGCATGTGGTAGACTCATGTCATTTCCAGCTGCTCTTTCGACCTTACAGTTTTGCACCAACATATAACAAATTTCAGTACAGCTTAACGAAGCATGGCCACTTAGCAACAGGTCTTCCAAAACCACAACTGAACACGCAAAACCTCTCTTCCAGTAATTAAAAGGTACAAGAAATAAGAAGCATAGCCTTTCTTCAACAGCCAACAAAGCAAACAACTCAGTAGCTTTATTCACTGTTCTTCAGCAACTTTCACAGCTTGATTCTGACAGGCTAAAAGTCTATTTTAAGCCTTTAAGTTCACTTAAAACTAATTAAGTATCGTAAAGTGCCTTTTAAGATTTCTGTGAGTCCTTCAGATATTTTCAGCAAGTCATATACTGATTTTAAAAAGCATTATAATCACAAATTCGTAGCTGATAAGTGAACTCCATCCAATGCCTACAGTTTCTATGCATAAGATGCTGCACTACAAAGGCAGCTGGTCAAAGTTTGCCAGATCCCTTCAAAATTTATTTCCAGACTCTAGTATAAACTTTTTTGGTGTTTCTAGAAGCTTTCCGGTCTCAAGTACTTCCAAGAAAATCCAGCTGAACAAGGCACTTAAACCCTTTGCTTTCACACGGGTTTCCGACACTGACTTTTCAACATGACTAACCTTGCACTGAACTGTGAAAATTGTATTCAAGTAACTTATATACTGATTATAAATTATAAAGATAATTTTTTTGTCCTAAGTTTAGTGAACTATAGAGTTCCCTAACTGTACTGTAATGCTTAGTGAACTGTAAAGGCCACAAAAAAGTTAACCAATTCATTGTCTGGGTAATACGAACATGAAAAGGATCACGCAGATTGACAGGTAACCTACACAGAACTCATCTTAAGAGTTCAACCAAAACCTCATGAAACAAGGGGAAGAATACTCCTGACTTTAGACTGGGCTCTAAATTATATCCTTTTTGCATGATACGGATATGGTGGTGGCTATCTTTGCAGGACATGGATGAGATAAAAACCATTATAATTATGGATCTAGAACACTCTTCACAAGTCAGAAAGTGCTGTGACTTCACACTATCTTTCAGAATTAAAAAAAGGTCTCTCCTAAATTCAGTTATACTCTCTATAGCATCTGCTCATCCAAATTGCTACACAAATCCTCTCCAGTTTGCTTTGGCTAGATTCCTTGGCTGCACCCTCTTGACCAAGGTTACATGACCCCTAGTACTATTCCTGCCAAAGCAGCTTCCCAAATATGCCAAGCCAGAGACTGTTGTTCCCTAGGTTTTCCTACCAGCCACCCGAACTGTTATTAATACGATGAATTCATCTGAATTCCCATACAACTTTTAGCCTATTTTCTACTGAGAAAGAATTATCCATCTTACCAGTAATGAAAGTAGTATTTTAAAATTTTGCTTTACTGAGTTCAAGAGTTAGAGGAATTATTTATTTTTTAATTTCTTAATGGGAGTTTTAGATATGTGCATTAATTAAAAAACCCCAAATGACTGAAGCAGTTTGGAAAGGTCAAGGAATTGTAGAGATTAATGTATCCTTTTAAAGCCCAATGTGTAGGGCTCACAGGATTTATTTTTCATGCTTCCTTTGTAATTTGGTCTGGAACTCTGATATCCCCCTGCCATGCAGGGACACACATGCCACAGCAAGAGGTCAAGGGACTTTTCATTCCACTCTTGGTAGAAGCAAATTCTGCATTTTGATATATACATGACTGCAGATTATAGCACTCGGTTTTCTATTTCATACCAGCACTGTACTGACTGATTCATCTTCAGGACAGTATTCTAACTCACCAGCAATTACCCAAACATTTTCAATAGAGCAACATAGTCCATTAACATTTTTCTAGAACACTGCAAACTAATCTAAGTCTGAAGACCAGGGAATTTGCCTAAAATTTAAAAAAAATAAATTCCTTTAGCCTCTTTTCTTACACCTTTTACCAGTAAAAATAAAACTTCACAAACATGCTATTTTATGGCACCAGGAACAGCTAAATTATATGCAGATGAAAGTGGCTACCCATATGAACACAATGTACAAATTCCGGAAGGAAATTAAATGTCTTCACTTCAGATCACAATCAGTAGCTGATATACAGGAATTAAAACAAGACTGTTGCGATATATAGTTTTCAACTATAAAACTTCTGAACTTCTTGTGCAAGTCTATTCAAAGTGGTGAGTTCATGAGGAAAAAATGTTAACTGTGCTATTATTAGTAATACTGTAAATATTTATTTGTTCGCATTTATTCACAGACAATTAAACTGTCTCAGCTGTTGCTTTGAATGCTTAAGCATATAACCTATGGCAAACACGGCAAATCAACAACACAAGAGAAGTACAGAAGACAGAAGTTCCTGACACTGCTTAAATTCAGTACAGGCAAAGCAATAACAAAAAAAAGACATCTCAAACTTAACACTATGCAACAGAAGCTTAGCTTTACTTGTATACTGTTTCCACAGTACTCAGAGTTCATTTAGTAAAGCGTACTGTGTCTGTCCAAAACATATTGCTTTTTACGCTACACTGAATGAGCAACTTCATAAATAAAAACTGTAATGTACTATTTATTTCCTATAGAAAACAAACTCCAGTGTCCCTACCCTTGCTGGCAGGAAGTCTGGTTGTTTAGATATAGTACCTATTACAGCTGAACCCAGCAGAATGAATTCAAACTATATTGGCATCAAATGTGCCCAACCTTCTCAACTGCTTTAACTGAGTTACTGTATTGTCTATATAACATATATAATTGAACTTTGTTTATGCAGTACTGAAAGTAAAAATATCACAGAAATCTAATACAAATTGTAGCTCAGTCTAATCTTACGACTGAAAAGTTCTGACCTACATAATTTCCGGCAATGTCTTTCATCACTATACTAAAATGACTTTGTTTACCTACCATGAATTTAGTTTCAAAACAGTGAAAAGTTAGGACTACCTCAACATTCCCCTTATTTGAAATCGTTCAAATTGGTAAGAGGATTTTGTGTGTGCATGGATGCAAGTCAATAAAAGAAGAGATCACCAGGCCTTTGACTTTATTCCTCTGGAACTACTTGATGAAAAAAAGGCATTAGTTGAATGAGAAGAAGGTATGATAAAGTTATCAGGATTTAAGAGCTTTTAGAAGCTTTTATCTTTCTAAGTGAGCTCAGCTTTTAATGTTTATTTTGCAAGCTGTAAAGTAATTCTACCCTGATCAAAGGGAGAACTTAAGAGCAGCTGTTCAACTCTGTATTCTTGGTAAACCAATAATGCTGTTTGCATTCTAAGTTAAATAGTGGCCTGCTAGATCGTGACCTAGTTAAGCATTACAACTACACAGCTGATAATACTACACTTCTCATGGCTGTAAAGGCAAAAGCCAATTTAAGTGTTGTCAAACGACACTGTGACAGCGAGCAACCAGTGCTACACAGGAAGATGAATGAAGCATAAAAATAACGCATATGGTGGGTGGGAATCTAATTTAACATATCAAATAGTGGGGTCTAAGGCATGGGAATATAAAACCTTTGTCCAACAATGCAGGATAGAAGTCTGGGATAACAAAGTTCCCAGAAAAATGGAAAGCATTGTTAGAACATTGCACTGTTTGCAGTACGCTGAATGCTTTTCCAATACCCTAGAAAGAAGCATTCAGTAAGCAAAGCTGGATGACACTTTTTTCCCCTGCTTGCTGAACTGTATGTTACTTCAGAGGATGGAGATTTTGAGTTATAAATAGGTTTATGAAAGAGCAGCACAGTGCTCAATATCAATTGTAAAAGCAATTGAATCATTCAGAAAAGCAAGTAAGGAAGGAAACACGAACAAACTAAATAGCGAACAACAATGCCACCATGTTTATCCATGGAACATTCTATTCTGAAGACTGCACATGGTTCTAGTGGCCCCTTTACCAAAACATTATGGCCAGAACTAAAAAGGCCAAAGAGTAAAAAATCATAATAAAAGCTTTGCAACAATTTCCATAAAAAGTAAGACGGAGTTATCTATAAGATTCTTCAGGCTTGAGATAACCTGGTGGAAGAGATACGAGAGTCAAAGTCAGGACTGGAACCAATATAGTCGGTAGGGAATTATATTTCAACTGTCTCTAATACAATGAAAAAAACCAAAACAAAACATGGAACTCCTTACAAGAGGTTACTGGGATTTAAAAAGTAATGACACAAACTTTCTGAAAGAAAGGAGGACTTAAAAACAAAGGCAACATTTCTGCCTCATGAAGTCCCTCAGCGGCAAAATTTTGAAAATTGGCCATGTGTTCTGGGGAGTTAAGAACACATAGTAGACTAGTTGGTACTGTTCCCTAGGCACACACTATGGGCTACTGAGACAGGCTACTAGACTAAGCAACATACTGCTACAAGCTCTTCTCTTTCATCAGGATATAAAAAGCCCACACAAAGTTAAAGCCTGCAAAGATTCAGAGCAATGGCTTTGTTAAAACTGTCAATTGACAGTAGTACATTATGATTACTGACTAAAGTTCATTGACTTACTATAGTCCCTTAGCTGCCCAACAATGGAAAGCAAAGCTACTACTTGCCATTTCATTGCACAAATCACATTTTGCCATTTCACTGTGTCATCTGCACAGCAAACCTGGTATACAGCACTTTTTAATTCAATGTCAGAATTATTTTAAGGTTAAAGTAGATATTTAATATGCCTCAATATACTTCAGGACTTTTAACACAGTAAGTTTTGTATGCATGACAGCTTGGTATTTTAAGATGACAGACACAGCAAAAGAAACAGGACTTCTAATGGAAAAAGACTGCAGCCACTCCGTCAGTGTAATGATAACTTTTGGTTGAATGGAATATATATGCAGTCTCCTAAAAATAGATTGGAAAAAGAGCTTTTTCATATCCCAGCAATATGCTCATTTAGTAAGATAATAAACAGTACTGTTTTGGAGGTACATCGGTATAAAACAGCTACATCCACATATAGAAGAATTGTTACCTTCATACGAATAAGTAACGTGTTACACAAAGAACAAAATCATCTCGTCTCTGGAAAGTTCTTAAATCTAGAGATAGACAACTACACACAGCAGATGTGTAACATGCAGAAGTTTACAGGCATAGTTGTCTAGGAGACCTTACTAAATTCTACATGAATGATGCTTTGCACTAATAAATAATAATCATCATCATCCAGTGTTCCGCTCAGAGTGTCACCAAGTTAGACAATATTGGATTTAGGAGCAGACAACTAGAACCACACCAAAAGAAGGAAATGTGACCCACTTGCCTTTCTTCACAAAGCTGGCAGAACCTAGTTAGAATTATTTTTCCCACCAGATAACAAAGTGCAGGCAAGAAAAAGTGCTAAATAAGCACAAAATGCACCTTTCTGAGAGGAATTCTGTTTAAAACATCTGACAGCATACAAAGTCATATGCTAAAATACCCAGCTTTGTGGAATTCCAGCACAGGACTGCAGTTGAGACAAAAAAGCACATATATTGTGTCAATCTCTGGTTGAGCTGTTGACGTGTTTCCTCCAAAATTCTCCTTAAATTATATGTGCTAAAGTAAAACACATTTTATTCAATTAATCCATCTATGAAGATTAAGAATTTGCATCTAATACTTCAGGAGGCACTGGTTTGCAAGCACAATGCTGACTGAATTTAACAGGTGAAATCTGAGCTCCTATGAAGGAAGAAAGGTGTATGGATGTCATTATGTCTGAGATTTTACCCTCAACGACTATACTTCACTGCGATGACTTTAGTAGATATATTCACCATACTGCAAACATGAGAGAGCTCAAGTGTAACTGTTGCCATTTGCTTCCTCCTTTGGCTGAAACATTATGATAATGTAGTCACACAATGCTCTTCTGTCTGAGGGGATCATGACCTAGATAGAAGAAATTGGTTTGACAGAAGACTACCTGCTTGGTAACTCTGGGCAATGTTGGGCAAAGTTGCTGCAGCAATTTTTTCAGCAACAAGTGTCAAAACATAAACCTCACAATAGCTCTATGAAGGTTGATGAATTTTTTTAAAGCTTTTCAAGAGAAAAGGGCTGGTAAAAATTTAAAGCATTAAAACCAGGAACAGTTTACAGTAAGGTCACCTACTGGCAAGGTCTGAAATAATCTAAATGCAGCTGTTGCCAAATCTATTTTTAGATAAAATGTTGCCTACTGTGTATCTGCAATATTTATTTTTATACATAAATACTTTATTGCAGATTGACAGAAGAAAATGCTTAACAGAGTAAAACTAAGTCTACCTGGCATACAACTTCATCAATCTGGAAAAAATTACTCCAAACCAGATGTCAATTGTCTTTTTACTCACAAAACACATGGTGTTGCCTAAAAAACATGTAAAAATAAAGTATATCACATACGAAGACAATATGAACAAAATGTTTTCTAGAAATAAGAAAATTATGGGTTTAGGTGAAATACAACTTTTTCAAACATGCTTACTAACACGGCATAATACAAATCAAAGACAGGATTTCGTATCTATGACATCCATGTGTGGCCTAAAATCCGTGCCTAATTTAGATTGGAAAGGACCTCTGGAGTCACCTGGTCCAGCCTCCAGCTTAAACCCAGGCCAACTATATCAATATATATTGTGCAGGGCCCTGAGCTACAGTGTTTTGAGTATATACAAGGATGGTGGTATCGCAGTATTGCCAGGCTACCTCCTCCAATGACTGACTACTCTCACAGCCACTGGAATCTCTCATTACAACTTGTGTTCATGCACCTTTTGCCGCCTCGCTGTACACCTCCGAGAATCGGGTGGCTCTGTCTCTGTGTAACCTACTATGAAGTACATGTGGACAGCAATAAGATGTCCTATCCCAGCCTTCTCTTGTGAAGTCTGCAGAAACCCCGTTCTCTCACCTTCTCCTCATACATCATGGACTTAAGCACACCAGCCATCCTGGTTGCCCTCAAGACTCACTCCAGCATGTCTGTATTTCTCCTATACTAATCAAAATCAACACAGTAATCAAGAAGCAACCTAAGTGCCAAATGCAAACACTTCCCTCAACCAACCCAAAATACCCTTATCTCTTGGCACAGAAACAAGGCCTTAAACTACTGGAACAACAGCATGAAAGAACATATACAGTGGCCAAATCCAAGTAAACTTACAGGCTACAAACATGTTGCCTCTGAAGGATGGAAAAATTTATTTTAAAAGATAGAATTTATTGACTTTTTAAAAAAAGTTTTATTTATTCAATGATCTGGACAACATAACAGGTTTGAAAGTTTCTGAACACTAAGTCCTGAAAATTTGTTAAACAGATAGGCACCTAGCTTAGCTATTTTAATCAATGCCAGAACATCTGAAGATCTGGGCCTAAGTATTTTAGGGGACCGAGTTCCACTTTCAACGATTTCAAAGTCTAAGATTACTGAAAAAGGATATATAGTGTTTTGAAAAAGCCTACATACATGTATAAGCAGTTACAATATAAATAACAGTCCAAAAGGCTTTCAAATCACAGCAATCTATTTAACTCAGCATGTACAAACACTTTGCATATTAAAGCACAGGGGAAGAGAAATCCCAGTAGATTACTTCAGTAATTCATTCCCAAACTACAACATCAAAAGAAGCACACAAAAGCTGTATGCTTAATTAAGAGGTCCTCAAATCAGTTTGCTATAAAAGCATTTCTGGAGGAGTGGACTAAACCATTTTAACAGAGCCAGAACCATGCCCAAGATTTTACGTTATTGAAAAACTTGGGTATAAAATAACCACAGGAAGAGACCTACACTATCCACTAACAACTTAGAAGCCAACACACTTTACATGCTAACAAATATGGTCTCACCACCAAACTGCAAATGAATATATAACTCCTAACTGCAGCTGGAAAACTGTAAGTATAGTTCAATTACCACAGGCATAACTGGCCTCAGACAGCTAAAATTACAAAATAACCTTCTTCTTCTATACATAACACTTTAGGTAGAGTTAGACTGTAAGATATATATATATATATATACACACAAGGAAGTATTAAGGACTCACCACAAATTTACAGTTTAGTGTATTTAAAACAAAATAATCACTTAAGCACTGAAGGCTAAACAAGAAAAGACACAGTATCAATAATCCAACTGATAGGTTGGTAATATAACAATTTAATGTTCCATGCAGACAAAATCATGCTAAGATTAATATCAAGGAGTAGGCACCCATATGGCCCATCCTCAGCAAATGGCCTGGATGACAACGCTTGGAACACCAGAAGCATAAACAGCATGCTACGGGAACACCCAAAACTATCCTGAGAGACTGTTTGTCAAAAAAATTGTTTGCCGCATTGTAACCAGCACCGTGGCAGTTCGGGGTGCAGCAGCAGCTAGGGGGATCCATAGCTCCGTGTGGGGGCTTTACCACTGGCCTGCAGACTAGCAGATTGTAGGTAGCTGCTCTGGTATAAAAGCTGGGACATCCACATCTCCAGGAAGACGTGTATGCAATAAGGTAAACTCAGAGTCCTGGAAGAGCAGGCGTTGCTTGTAACCCACACTGCCCATGGAGCTTGTGTGCCAATAACTGTGTGGGGGAAGAAGTGGATTAAAACTTTTCATGATTAGTTATGAAAAGTGTTCATATATTTGTAGGCTTTTATTAACAATTTTCATTGTCTGACACTCTGGTTTATCTATGGTATTGCTGGTATCAATCCTAAGCATACAGTTCCCAGATGGCCATTGAATTATAGCACGTTAATAAATCAATAAATTGCTTTTTGTGGTTTAAACTGCATGATCTGAGCAGGTTTTCTACGTAGCAGTCAACAGCATGAATCTTTGAATATATTTTTTTTTACATTAATTTGTAGGCTTTTTTTACATTAATTTTTAATTATTTTGTTTACATTAATTTGTAGGCTTTTATTAACGATTTTCATTGTCTGACACTCTGGTTTATCTATTGTATTGCTGGTATCAATCCTAAGCATACAGTTCCCGGATGGCCATTGAATTATAGCACATTAATAAATCAATAAATTGCTTTTTGTGGTTTAAACTGCATGATCTGAGCAGGTTTTCTATGTAGCAGTCAACAGCATGAATCTTTGAATACATTTTTTTTTTACATTAATTTCCAATGTTCTTTAGCAGTTGTGCATAGATAATTCAGAACAAACATTTATTTTTGTAGGGAAAAAACCCCCAACCATTTCCTTGGAGAAGATTCATTATTCAGCTGTATCCATCTAACTCAAAAGATACATCTTTTAACAAGACTTAGATTGAGGAAAACAACCCTAAAGAGACATTCAGTACACCTTTATGAAGTCTGCAAATTCCTTTACCTCCGATCAAATTCAAAGCAGGTCTCTCCATCAGTTAAGTATTTTAAAATCTTATGCTAGACTGCTTTCACAGGATGACATTATATCCAGCATAATCAGAAATCTCACATATACATGTTAATTAAAAACAGATTTAAAGAAAAGAAAAAATATATTGAAAATTACTAGACAACAGCCACATTAACTTTGCCTCACTCTGCAGAACAACAGCTCATAGATACAAATGAAGAAACAGGCAAGGTTAAAAACACACTTGCATTTTAACAAGTTGGTTCCAAGCTGGTTTTACAGCCGCAAGTTTTCAGGTTTGTTCTGCACTGCTGAGTAAGGTAAAAAAATTTTTACCTCTAGGGAAACTGAACACAAGGTCAGTCTCAGACGGAGATACAGGTCTTGCCTCAGCAAGTTTACCTCAGCAAAACAGAAACACCTTGTCCTCACTGTTTTGCCAGCACTGCCCACGCACAGTTACCACAGTTAAAAAAATCTAAACCCTCGCCACTCCTGCTACTATTTTTCTCTTAATTGTGAAAACAAAGCCTCAGTGTGGCCAGATGGCTTCAGATCTCCTGAATCAGTGTGTCTCCCCTGAAGAAGTACTTCATCATACACATAATATCAGAAGAGAATTAAGCATGAAAAAATTTCAATTACGTAGAAAAATTATATACGATCCTTAACATCTCCTTTATCCAATTATCACCTTCACAAATGGAAACTTGGCAATGCGAGCAAGGCAGACTGTTGCACAATCCACACCTCCCAGATCACACAAGGCTTTCTTTCCACAGTCACCTACCTCAGAAGTGAGAGTTCAAAATTATATGCAAAAAGTCATTATGACTCACATACAGGAACAAATCCTCACCTAAAGAAACAGTAGGTGACCATGTCATTACAGAAGTCATCCATGTTCTCTGCACTTTGTACTGTGTGGTCCATCTCACAAACAAAACTAAAGCAACAGAAGAATAAATAAGCCCAGGTTTACTATTGGCTTTGTATCTTCTGGTTCAAGTATAGTGCTCAACTCTGCTTCATATCCCATCATGGCAGTCTCTTTGATACGTACAATTTTTATGATCGCAGAGTCAAAATCCATACTCCTTTAAGAAGAAGCTTTCTAATAATTTCTCTGATGCAAAAATTTAAAATGCATGAGACCTGAACAACACCCCAACTCCCTTCTGAATTCTCTCTTATTACTTCTACCATTACAACCCTATAAGCTCAGGTGTTTCAAGTTCTTTTCAGAAAAATCTATACCTGAATTTATAACATGAACACTGAAGGGCAGGGGGATGAAATCATTCAAGGCAGAAGTAAGGTCTTTTCAAGTTTTACATTAGATTGGGCAAACTAAACAAACAAAAAGAAAGCGAGCAGCCACTGTAAGCTATTAACAGTTCAGAAATTGGAATCTGAAGTAATTACTGGAGTAAGCAATTAGTTAAGAGAAAACACAAAAAGTAGATTATACTGCACAAAAAGTGCAGTAATTAATTTGACAACATATAACCACTCTGCAAATCTGTGAAAAGTGCACAAAATCTAGGTGTATAATCCATTAAAATATAAGTGCAGTATTTTGCGGTTTACAGTTGGGGTATGACTTGCACACCTAAAAATCTTTACTTTTTCCTTCAACTCCTTCCAACTAATGCAACTGGCTCCCTGCAAACTTTGTCTGAACTTAAACCAAACAGCCTCAGTGCCAGCGCTAGTTAAAAAACCCAACCAAACAAAATCCATTCCTTCATGCTCAAATCTAGTTGTACAACAAACATATTGAAGGCATTGGAATTCTAGGATTTGTGTGAGGTAGAAAAAGGAGAAGTTGATGAAAGTCATTATTTAGTTTTTTTGTATTTGACCTCATTACAAGTATAAGGTTCTCATTTCCTGAGGAATGTAATTAAGTTGCAGAACTCTCGCAGAATGACTTAACAGAATTATAAACAAAACTTAATGAATGATTTAAAAAAAAATTTATAGTAGTGCAAAGATTAACAAGTATTTTTAAAACTATCCTAAATATAGCTGCATGTAAAATATTAAACAGGAATAAAATTCAGTAGCTATTTCCATTTTCAGCCTTAGAAGTTAGAGACAAATTGCTCTTGCCAGTTGCAGAAGATACAGTATCCTAGAGTTTCCATAGGGAAAAAATAAACACCGAAAACCAGAAACAGAACCCCTAAGATTTACAGTACAAGGAGCTCTTAACGATCATTATACATTGCAAAACAGTCCTGCAGACTGAGACTTCTCTTACTGTTACGAACAAACTTCTTTAAAATTAATTTCTTAAAAATCTGAGATGATCTATAGTTATTCTGAAAACTGGTTTTTTTGCAATTCCTTCAAAATTCCTTTTAATCTTCTCATTAGGGAGAAAAGTCACAAAGAATCTGTGGTATGCCATAGAAATGTACTATTTACATAGCACAAAAAGATGAAGCCAGTAGTTTCTAGGATGCCCTGTAGGCTGTAGATGATTTTTTTTCTTTATTTCTAAAGAAAAAGTGGTTATGACTTTGTTTTGATCAAATTAAAATATACTTTTAAAATTCTGGGGAATACAAAAATAAAACAAACTATATTCTAGAAAAATAAAATTTAATTTTTGTTCCAGTAAAATTCTGACTCTGAAATTCCAGCTGAGTCAACAGACTTCTATTTTGCTACGTAAAAAAGATAACATGATAACAACATGACCATTCCAAAAACATGGGGAATATTACACAAAGGATCACTGTGGCAGGAAAACCAGAGTCACTCATTCATCAGAATACCAAGTGTTTTCAGAATACAAATGAACAAGCTACAATACGCCCACAAAACTTATTTTTAAGAGTTGCTTGTTCTATTACTGATTGTCTTTGCTAACTATTCAATAAAGAAAATATTTTGAAGCCATTAAGTGTGTGGTATAGACAATAAAATGCAATATATGCAACACATCCACAGGCAATGCCAATGGGAAACAAATTGCCTAATTGCTGGTACTTTGCAACTATTTCTACAAACACAGTATTTAGTCTCTAAGACAGACAGATAAGTAAAACCACCAATCACACTCCCCTAGTTACACTAACAGGCTTGCCTCTCTGTACTAGTTCATACTCACTACATCGGTAATTTAGTTGCATTAAGCTATTCAGTAATCTCATAATACCAGCAGCATGCTTAACTCAGAGTAACACATAAATTTTACATCTCATGTTCACTTTCTATGGATGCCTAAATTTTCTTCCATCTGAAAAAACATCACACTTTACACTTGAAAAATAGGCTTTTTTTTCCTCTTCTTTTTCTGTTTTAGAATTATGAAAAACTTGGGAATATCGGACAGCATCTTAAGGCAACGCCAGTATTGCAATGATGTGGACTTCCAAAAAAATCCAAATAAAAACCGATAGCACATTAAAAATCAACCTATTATTATCAAACATGTTTGCTCATGAACACACAAGCATAATTTGACTTTCCCTATTTATCTGTAGTATTATATGACTGTAGTATTCCTTTCTCCATCTCAAAATGGAGCATTAATGGGAGAAAACAGTTTTGGAAAACTTCCAGCCTTTACCTCACAAGTGGCACAACACAATAAAAAGTGTCTTCCTTTATAGCAACAGCACACATCATGCTTCTGATGTGCCAATATTATTTTATTTTTGTTGGCTGCAATTCCAACAAACCACCAAAAACCAAGCTTACCTAAAACCTGGAAAAGGATGACCAAATACGACACCTTAGCCTTAAACATCTACTGTCCTGAAACCACCAGAAAACATACAGCACATGTAAAAGTATAACAAAAAAGTCATTTCATTATGAACTACTATAATTAATTTCCTTACAGCAAATTCATTTAGTTGGATTCTCAACTCATTTTCAAGCTAAGGAGGGGGTGGGGAATATTTTGTGTATTTCCTTGTTTACCCTAAATCCACAAATGCCCCACAACTGCAGCTCATAAAAACTGGGATACCATAGGGAGAAGCTGAGAACAAATGCACATGCAGCACAATATGCACAACGGAACTAATGGTGGTCTTTGAACTGAATCCAGAAAAGACCCTTCCAGAGCTCGTCAAGGAAATACAGTATTAAGTTGAGAGAGACAATCTGTGGATCAGACTGGGAGGTAAAATCTTTCCCTCTAAAAAGTCCAGGATAAAAAAAAATTAAACAGCTAGTCACCACAGAACTTCTCACAGACTGCAGATTTAGTGACCTCTGGTCTGTTTTCTCCTTCAAAAACTATCTACTCAAAGCATCTATCCAAAAGCTATACTTAGGCTTCTTCGGTAAGAAATGTTATTATTAGACATGTAGCAGCACTATAGTAAATAATGCTTTAAAATAAACCATCAAGTGCAAGTTTGCGTAGCATGCTTAACAGTGCTTTTGTATAGTTGCTTATTAATAATAGTTCTGTTGTTATTAACACTACATTTGATTATTAATAAAACCATTTCTAAATACTTTAATAAACACCTCTTCATTCAAAGCATACCATACTCAAGATAGTTTAAGTAGATGCAAATATCACAAACAGTTGGATTTATGTTCCCATATGATTTCCCTTCTACGAAACCCCTATTCTTTTTAGCAAAATTAGTTTAGATAAAATTGCACAGTCACTATTTCAACCCTTATAAAAGCCTGTCCTTTGACATTATTAAAAAAATCAGTAACTACTATAGATTTGAATACTACATGGCCTTTACTGTTCTTTGCTAAACAAAGATCCCTCAATCCATAAAACATTAATCACTTGTCCAAACAGCATGTATACATGCAGTAAAAACTAAAAGAGAATCTCCTAATCTTTTTCTGATTTTCCTAAANTCACAAACAGTTGGAGTTATGTTCCCATATGATTTCCCTTCTACAAAACCCCTATTCTTTTTAGCAAAATTAGTTTAGATAAAATTGCACAGTCACTATTTCAACCCTTATAAAAGCCTGTCCTTTGACATTATTAAAAAAATCAGTAACTACTATAGATTTGAATACTACATGGCCTTTACTGTTCTTTGCTAAACAAAGATCCCTCAATCCATAAAACATTAATCACTTGTCCAAACAGCATGTATACATGCAGTAAAAACTAAAAGAGAATCTCCTAATCTTTTTCTGATTTTCCTAAAAACAATTTGTATTTTAAACTTACCAAAAAGAGGAGAAGAGTCCCAGAAATATGTCCCTTCAGCTGACATGGATTCAACTCTCCTGGCTGAACTGAAGACTTAAAACTGTCTTTGGAATAAACCAGCAGCACCTTACTGTCCTGAAACAAAGTCTAAGAATTGCTTTATACCTAGCAAAAGCTACAAAAAAGGTGGCCAGTACTAGTCAGAAGTGAGATCAAATTCTGGGCTTACGTATCTGCTAGAAGATGTAAATTCCAGAGAGAAACCTAAGGTGAGGCTGAAACTCATGATCTACATGCTGGTGAAGTAGAGTTCACAAAGTGCAGTGTAACGGCACAAACTACAGGAAGGCTAAATCGGAGTCTCAGGTAAAAGATGCAGATGCTCTGCTGAGTGCATCTTTTAGGAAGAGAAAAGGAACAGCTAAGTTGTCCACTGCTGCCAGTGCCAACAACTAACACAGCTGTGTGAGAACTCAGTCAAAAGTCAAGTTCATTTTTGTTGAGGTTTTTTCTAAATATGGCAGCAAGTGTCAGCTTGACTTAAACTTCCTTTTTTCCTCATTGTCTTTTTAGGGCCTCTTTTTTTCACCAGATAGCAGTCACTTCCAACGTAACTGAATCTCCACAGTTTTTCTTCCATCATCTGCTTCCTAACATAAGGATTATGTTTTGGGTGCCTATAAAAAATGCTGCATCTACTGCTTTACTGCTAATCCTATGGCTTATATATTGGTCTTTTTAAGACCTAAGAATTTTGTATCTTTTACTACTGGTAAATTTTCACACTCTTTATAAAGCAAGTTAAGAGAAAATGATCGAACTTCTCAACCTAACAACTTCAAATGGTCCAGTTGTCATACAACAGAAATATTTTAACAACAGTAGAAGTGGTAGGCTACACAATCCCTCCAGATCTTTTGGGTTTTTTACCTGCAGTCACACACAAAGTCTTTCAAACCCATTACTAGCACTGGGTAATACATTCTTTTCTTCATCAAGCACGAATCAGGACAGTATGCAATACAAGACCAGGTAAATGATCATACTTATTGCTGGTAAAATGTACCCAAACAAAGTTAAGCCTCACACAGAACTGTAGAAACACTGATAATTTCAACCTACTTGATACTAACACGAAGATTTTTATTGCCTTTTTCTTTTCACAAACCCCTTAAAATTCCTTCAAGACTGCAGAATGATCCTCCCACAGATACAGAATAGCACACAACCACCCACCAAGAGTGATTCCAAACAAATTCTTTTAAAATCTTTGCTTTGAGCTGCAAGCAGCAAATCATTGTAAAATACACCATTGCTGTTACAAGGAGTTGCCTTACATTGGGAAGGTACAAGGAAGAGGCTATGTATCTTGGCAATAAGATACTTCTACAATGTTTACAGATCATATTCACTCTCTCTGTCAAACCCATAACAAACAATGTTTTATGTCTTAACTGGAGCTGGTAAAACTCTTATGTCCTACTATAGTACTTGGCAAAGTTATATCACTTTGTTTATTAAGCAGGATTTAAAACCAGAGGAAGCAACCTGGTGCCATGCATACTATCCAGTCATGGTATACAACAAAAATGTTATTTGATTAACCTGGAGATCACAAACGAGTTAATCTCTCTTCATCACTGCATGATATTGAATACTTGGTCAACAAAGTAAACAGTAAAATGGAGCAGGAGAACATTACGTTTTAAGCCAGACAAGAAGCAGATGACTAATAACTAAGTATTCTAAGAATTCAGAAACAGCTTTCTAAGAATACAGGTTTGCATAAAGCTGGTATAAAACAAACTGTCCGGGCTTCTGAGATATAAATCATGTTATAGAAGGTCTCTAGTTCAGCCATTGTGTTTATTAACAAAACTAATCACGACCTTAAATCTACCAGTTAAGTTTCTTAAAATAAAACCAGAACACAGTAAGCAGCAATGCCTTCTGAAATTCGTACTACACTACTTCGAATCACATCCTGTAGCGTGGAGGCAAGCTCTTCGCACACAAAGAATTTCTCCTATTTTCAGAAGTGTTTACAACGAAATACATGTAAGAATATGAAATGATCACTGCTATTTCCTCTTCAGAGAAGACTGATTTTCAGAGTTGCCCCTGAAGAATCCAAATATAAAACCATGAAAACCATAAAAACCCCCATATCCAATTACATCTTGCAGATTTTCTTTCCCCTGACATACTTCATAAATCAGCTTCATAAATCAGCTGTATAGCAGGTCAGTCCCTTCAGATGGCCGAATTCATCAGTTGGCCTCCTTATGGTGAAGGGACAACTAAACTGGGATTGCAAGGATGACATACATGCCTGACAGAAAACTTATTTCCTGCAGTTTTCATCAGAAAACAAGTTTTATATTAACAGCACTTCTGGAAACAGCTGGGAAATAATGGCTAGGAATGGGAGTAATCCTAAGACACGCTTCTTACCTACTCACAATTACACATTTACCCACACTTGTGTTAAAGCAATTTTGCAGTAGTTTCTCATATGCTCTTGCCTAAAAATGACTCAACCTCTCTCCTCCTCATTGTCGCTTTCTATTTGTTTCTATTGAGTAATTTTATGACATAACACAGGACTACTAAAAAATCTCTCGGAGTACTTAGCTGTTGTGCTAAAAGATACAGCGTACACTTAAATCACTAACAGTGTTTACTCGCTGTTATGGAGAGAAAGTTGTTAGGACTCCACACACCTTAAAACCCAAAAGTGAAAGTACCCTAACTTTCAGAGGTGATAATCGCCCAAAGGGCGTATCAAATTCCAGCCGAGTTCAGGGTGTTAACCATTTTTCGAATACCAGGCCTCCAACACGGAAAATTTTGTTCTGTGCTGTTCGGTACGATCCTGATACAGAAAAGATGCCTTGAGGGCAGCATCAAACACTGCAAAGGGTCCCTCGCAGATAACTTAACAACTGATGAAGCAAAAAGCTTATTTCTTAGGGGTAGCCAAATATAGTATGCTGAGAGACTCACAGATTCCCTCCTCTTCTAGCCTGGTCAGTAAGAGCTGCTGCTCCCTAAGACCTTTCCAAGCCCCACAAGAAGCAATAATTTCAAAGGTAGACACACACACACTTCAAATACGGTTTGCCACAAAGACACAGATGAATAGAACTGCACAGTACTGCATTGAACACCCACAGAAACACACAGCACAGATCGGTCCACGCTGTTCCTCAGGATCAATGCTCAGAGACAAAAAAGCCTTCACTAGTGTCTTTAATAGCTACCTCCCAGAACTTCAGTCCCTCTACTGTCTCTCTCTCAGACCCTCACCCTGCTTGCTGGCTAGTCCAGCTTAAAGTCTGCTAGCAGATCATGCACACATCCAAGAAAGACATCCACGGGAGAAAAAGTAAAAAAAAAAAAAAGGAAAAAGAAAAAGAGTTCGATAGGATAAGCCACAGTGATCAGGCAACAGGGCTTTGTCAGGCGAATGTACTAACCAGTTTTCTGCTTAAATGCAACTGGCCCTTTTTTAGCCTTTCTTCTCTCCTTTTTCCCATACTTGTTCGTCCCCGCTTTTGTAGAAGCACAGAATGATAGAATGGTTTGGGTTGGAAGGGACCTCAGAGATCATCTAGTTCTTCTCCACTTCTGGTCCTTGCCTTAAACATCCCACAGATCTGCAGAAACTCAAAATTCTGTTGTTCAGTCCCAAATTCCACCCTTTTGGCACTCCTTCATACATCCTATGTGCCTTTAGTCAACAGCTCCCTCTCCCCAGTTTGTCTTGCATTCCAGAGAGTTTTCTTCCAGTGAACCACCTCAGCAGGTTCTGCAACAGGGATAATGGCTTCATTCCACACCTTTGCTGGTTTTCGGACAGATCAAGTTGGATCAGTTCTCTACCTTCTTCCTCTGGTCATTATCTGCCTATCTGAATAGCCGTTAGCCAGATACCCTTATCCATATGATCTCAAAAAGCAACAAGCTTTTGAGACAGCTTAGTTATTATTTCACTGACATTTTCACATTTTTACTGTATTACTTAGTTCCATTTTTTAAAGGCATTTAAGCATGATTAAATACCTTTTCAGTATAATGCCGTCATTTAAAAAAATCAAAAATAAGAGGCAAGGAGAAAAACTTAATGACAGCTTAATGTAGCTGCAAATTATACTGAACTATTAAAAGGGGGGCAATGCTACTCTTTCCTACTATAATACGACCCATCTTTCCCTTACTGCTAGTTCCAACCTTAGTCTTCTGTCTTTCCCTACTCATTCCAGCACTTGTTCTTGTATCTTGATGACACATTTTCATGAGGCCTGAGATATCCGTGTATCCCCCTTTGTCACACTTGCTGTTACCATACTTCTAACCAGGTAAAATTTACTGTTGTGTCTATTTCACAAGATAGGGATTGGAGACACAGTAACTATCTCTGAGCCAGCATTACGTGTTCACAGCCCAGAAGGCCAACTGTATCCTGGACTGCATCAAAAGAGGCATGACCAGCAGGTTGAGGGAGGTGATTCTCCCCCTCTATTCTGCTCCGATGAGACCCCACCAGCAGTACTGTGTCCATCTCTGGGGCCCCCAACATAAGGAGGACATGGACCTCTTGGAGCAAGTCCAGAGGAGGGCTGCAAAAACGATCCGGGGGCTGGAGCACTCTCCTATGAAGACAGGCTGGGAGAGTTGGGTTTGTTCAGCCTGGAGAAGAGAAGGCACCGGGGAGACTTTATAGCAGCCTTCCAGTACTTGAAGGGGCCTCCATTAGAGCTGGAGAGGGACTTTTTACAAGGCCATGTAGTGATAGGATGAGGGGTAATAGTTTTAAACTGAAAGCAGGTAGATTTCAATTAGATATTAGGAAGAAATTCTTCAGGACGATGGTGGTGAGACACTGGCACTGGTTGCCCAGAGAAGCTGTGAATGCCCGCTCCCTGGAAGTGTTCAAGGCCAGGCTGGATGGGGCTTTGAGCAACCCGGTCTAGTGGAAGGTGTCGCTGCCCCTGGCAGGGGGGTTAGAACTCAATGTAAGGTTCCTTCCAAGCCAAACCATCCTATGATTCTATCTGACCAACCCAAAATTAGTTTTTCAAAAACACCACACACTATTTGCTTCAAGTGCAGGGGGAGTTGTATTACCCATACTTGATAAGTAATGCAAGTCAGCAAAGCCGGACTAATAGGGGAAAGTCAGATTTGTCTGTCTTACTCCAGATGTATGTTCCAAGATGACATCTTATTTTCCTAAGGGAAAATTATCAGGCACAGAGGCTGTAAAAGGACTTGGAAGAAGAAAAAAATGCACAGTAATACTGCTGAAAGAGGCAGGGAAGGGGTGAAAAAAGAGAGACAGAGAAGCTCTCTGTCTTTACCATACACAAACACTGTTCTAAACACCAGGATAGGAAGCCAGCCTTTGCCTGAAGACACTTTCGGTTTGTTTTTGGTTTTGTTTTTGCTGCAGACTAAAGAGTTACATTGCCCAGCATTTACTAAATGTAAACATTAAGATTCAGAAAATATGCCTACATCAGCAAAGTTCAGATTCCTAGCTTGTACTGGTGCAGGTCTACTAATAATATTAACAGTGTAGACGACAAGCCAGTGCCAATACAGATACTTTTGCTATATCAAATTATATACAAAGTGAGGGAATAAACAGCAACATCCTTGCTTAGCTTTCACTATTGGTTCCAACAGAGAATTTTCATCCCATTTTTAAATAAGGCCAAAAAGTTTTAAGGTAATTATATTTTATTCACTATGTCTTCCAGAATTAAAGAGTGATTTGCATTGCTTTATATATAAGCAAAGGCTAGGCATTCATTTAATTAGTCAGAATGCTTTTCTCTGCTTTTCTGGTGTGCTCTTCATAGCAACTAAATTCAATAATAAAAAAAGGCTCAGTTCTATTGAGAATTTAGATATCACACAGAATAACCGCATGTCCAAAAAAATGGGTTTATTTTCGCCTTGGCTATCAACATCATCCAGAAACCGTTTCTATACTGTGGTTAGTCTATTCATTATGGCTAGCCACAGGATACTAATTTGCTAAGTTATTTGAAGGTTTTGTTGTCTTTTTTAATGTACGCCCTTATCTGCTTTTTCCTCTTTCCCCAGTGGTCCCATCTTCATTCACATTCATTTCAGACAATTCTGCAAGGAAACCACAAGCACTGCCAGTCAGGGACCTCAGCATAACCCTTAGGAACTGTGAGAACCGCCAGCTCACGAGTAAAACTCATAGAGGACAAAGCCATCAGAGCAAAGTTACCAGGGATTATTTACAAGTCAGCTGAGTTGGGTGTCTCACATACGAGGCACGCACTGTATCTAAAGTTTACAACATTTATACCCTTATCCCACAGGTTTACATACGTTACACGTTCATTATTTTTAACTTTATGCCACCCAGGGAGGAGAAGTTAATATGTGTAAGTCAATTAAGCATGCGTACCAAAACTAAAGTTCAGAAAAAGTTTAAACTGTAGTCTCCAAGATAGGGGATTCCTCCTTTGCTTATGAGGAAGTTTCATCCCCCAATCTCCTTTGATTGCTCAGAAGGCCCCATTCCCCTAAGCTCGTTTTGCTTATCAGGAAGCTGCTTTTTTTTTTTTTAAGTAAAAAGTTAGTTACAATATGGCTAAAGCAAAACTTATGTTCACCCCTCACAGGAACCTACCTTCTTTCCTACCTTCCTTTTGTTCAAAACCTCGTAAACTAAACATCTCAACTATCAAGGCACAGAAGTCATCTTGAGAAGCCACAAGAAACCAAAAGAAAGCAAGCAAGAGAAGGATTTCAAACTTGTTTCCAGTTCCCAAATAAAAAGTCTATCTGAAATATTCCCAAACATATTGTAAAAATATAATCTACTTCTAAATTAACACACAGTAATTCTGANAACCTACCTTCTTTCCTACCTTCCTTTTGTTCAAAACCTCGTAAACTAAACATCTCAACTATCAAGGCACAGAAGTCATCTTGAGAAGCCA
>VZSC01013076.1:3450-57245 GCA_013398225.1 Steatornis caripensis
GGGGGGGGGGGGGGGGGACGAGGCGGCCCTGGCGGCTGCAGCCCTCACCCCTCGGCAGGGCCAGGCAGGGTGGGCTTTCCCCCGCGGGGTGCAGGTGGGTGCCCATGCAGCGGCGAGCGGGTGCGCCGTGCTCCCACCGGACAGCCCGCCCGAGCTGCCAGACGCGGGCCGTTGGGGGCACGACCCTGCCCAGGCTTCCGGGGCGCGGTGGGGAAGGTCTGGGGGTTACAAGCCTCCTCCTGATCGCACTTCGTTTGTCTCGGCTGTTACTTTTTGGATTTCTGGTCTCTTCGGTGGCTTCTCAGTCCTGCCCTGAATCATCAGGTCTGTGCGGGCTTGGTTCACACCGCGTTTGTTTGCCAGCCGTTTTCCAGCCGCGCAGGACTCGCTGGAGATGCTTCCTTCCCTGCGCACGCCCCAAGGACCTGAGAAGTTGCTGCAGGCGGCATGGATGCTGTGGCTGGACCAAGAGCTGGACATGGCTCCTGCCAGGCAGCAGGGCAAACCTGGCGCTTGGGTTTCTCACACGCTTGTAAAAGGTGTCATTTTTAGCAAGACAAGTCATTTAAGGCCTGGCTTTCTCGCGCTCTGGGGAGGTGGGAAAGGTCTCCGGTTATAATCCACTGCTGCCAGCACAGCAAACTCTACTGTTACCCTCCTAGTTATTTTAGATGGGTTTTATTTAGAGGCTTGTACTAAAAGGAGGGAATCGCATACCACGGTTTCCCTGGTGTGGAGCAGGTGATTTCTTTCTTCCCTCTGTTCAGGTATGGGCAGGGAGGAGTTTGCTACAGCTGCCTCCTCATATAAAGGGCAGGCTGAGGCACAAGCTGGTGCTAAGGAGGGGCTGCTGGAAATGCTAGAGCAGTTGGTGTGGAGCCTTCCTTGTCCTGGGAGGGGTAAGAAACTGCCCCTGCAGTTTGCTTTCTTCTTGTGTCTTGAGCAATGTAGTTTAACGTTATGAAGGACTGCTCTTTGAGGTTTGTGTTTAAAAGTTTGGCCATAAATCTGGTGGGGGATGAGCCCTGTGCTCAGCATGGCTTCCTTGTGTCCCTTGGCTGCTGGTGGGTCTATGTAGGAGGGCTGGGCTAGCCCTAGTGCTGAGGTGTCTGGGGCAAAGTTATGCTGGGTGCATCTGGACCCTCCACAGTGCTTGTTACTGGCCCCTTCCTGAGCTGGGGATGATGGTGGGGCTGCCCAGGACAGCACATCTTGCCCCTCAGACCCCTGGGGTGCCCAGGCCACCCTGGGGTGAATGCACGTGAGCTCTCTGAGGGCCAACATGATGATGAATATGAAAACTGAAAGCTAAAAAATGTTATCTGGTACAATTTCAGCTAAACAGTAGATGTGTGAAGCAGACTACACAGGAGCAAATAATTACTCCTCTAGCAATCTTGGAAGTGGCCAGTTAAAGAAATCACAGTTTTTACTAAGTGGTATTTTCTTAAGGTCAAAAGCCCTCTTAGGAGGAGCTGGATTTTAAATGTGTTGGTACCTGTCTGAGCCTTTGCTGTCACCTGACGGTGCCCAGGCTGGGGTTTGGGTGCTGTGGCATTGAGTTGGTGTTGGTGGAGTTTGAGCTTGTTCAGCAGCTGCTTGGAGAGGCCCAGCCCTGGGGGGCACCAGCAGTTATTTGAGGGTAAGCGTGGGACTGGCTGGAGCCATCTTCAATTGAAGGCAGTGCTCTGTGGTGAGGCCTCAATTTGGCAGAGTGCTTAAAGCACGTGTTCGGATGCCTTCACACAGGCAAGGGCTCTGCTGAAGCAGGCAGTGATGGGAAGCTTATTTGGCAAAGAAGTGAGAAGAGCTGATAGATTATGAGATATTATGGACTTGATATCAACTGGGATACGGTTGCATTTAATATGCTTGTTCAGAACAGACAGTGAAGGAGACTGTTCTGCTTTTCTTCTGGGGCTGTACTGGCGTGAACACTGCTCTGTTCCTGGTGTGAGTGCTGTTACCCTGAGCACGGTGAGACTCGTGATCAGAGTGACTAAGGTGTTGTGCATCTGACATGAAGCAATGAACAGGCTGAGACAGAAAAATTCTTCTCATATTTATGATTTATTTGGCTATATCTACATTAACATAACTTTCTGAAACCAGAGAGAAAGCCTATCGCCTATGACTATCGCAGGGTCTGAGGGCTGTGGTGGTCAGCACAGTGCTGCTGTCCTCACTGCATGGGTGCTCTGGGCAAGGGGACGACATCTCGCAGGCACTTCTCAATGGGAGGCACTGAACGCCTTCTTACGAGCGTCACGGTCCGGAAGAGTACCGAGATGAGGCCCAACCTATAACGAAAGAAGCAGATAGATGATTGGTTACAGTGAGCGGCCGGCCAAATTAAATAGGCTGTAGCACAAACAGGGAAGAGACTGCAGCTTAGCTCAAGGGTTTTTGCCTGTTTGGGAGATGTCGCTCCTGCTGAGGCTAAATGCTTAAACTGTTTAAAATGAGGACTGGTTTTCTGATTGACTTCAGGAGGGTCTTGTTCTGCTCTAGGAACAAGATCCCGTTTACCATAGTAAGGCTATGGTGTGTTGGTTGTCTGATTGGTCTGATATGGTCTGTTGGTTGTCTGTTGTTTTCAAATGCCCCTGTGGGGGTCAGGGATTCTGGCACTGCCCAACAAACACACAAGCAGCCTCTCTCCAGGAATTACCCTGGAGGTAGGGAAGGGGTGAACACATGCCCATGACAAATAAACAAAGGGGAAGTCATCTGGGGGAGAAAGGTTCCAGAGCCCCTGGGGGTGAGCAGTGGGGTTTACACACAGCTGCATGCAGCAAACCTGTACAGTAGATGCAGAGTTACTGGTATGTGTGAGTGTCTTCATGTACAGAGTGGGTTTACCGTGGGGGACCACGGGCTTTACCTGCCCCGACAATTCCTTGTGCCATACATCTGCCTCTTGCCGATGTGCTGTGCCGACTTCCACTTCCCCCAGCCTGCTCACGCTGGCTGGGTGTCAGGTTTTGCATATGCAAAAATACACAGCAGTCTTTGCCCTGAAAAGCTTGCTAGTGATCTCATTAATCAAGACAAACAAAGCATATTTAGCTATTCCCCATCTCTGGAGGAATACTTAAATATGCATTTGAGTGCCTAACTTCAGACCGTTGTTTCTGGATGCTTTTGCTTTATCCCAAGTAGCAGCAGTGGTGTAACTCCTCTCTGGGAGTGAAGGCGGGGGAGGCAGAAGCAAGGGCTTCTGCAATAGGTGCATAGCCCCTGGGAGCTGGCAGGGACAAATCCCCAGCTGGGCCAAATCCAACCTCTCATTAAAGATGCAGGAGTTTTTCCCTCAGAGCTGGGATTGCTAGAAAAATCCAGCACCTGCAGGTAAGGACCACTGAGCTGCTTCTCTTGAATGCACCTCTGCCTTCCCCATCATGGGCATCCCTGCCCACCAGGGCTGGGAACTGGGCAGAGAGAAATTTCTGCCTGTGATGGGGTTGAAGCTGCAGGGGAGGAAACAGCAGTTTGTTCACCTTGGTCTTGGTACAAAGCTCCCAGGTGAGAAATGTCGCACTGAGCCATGACTGACAGTAGTTAAAATTAGCAGAGCCTTGACGAAGTTGCTAGGGATGCCAGCTTCTGCCCTCAGCATGAGTAAGTGGGAAGCACCAGGTGTAGGACAGGGCACAAGCACTCTTTTAAAAAACAAGAAACCCTCTGGTAATGAGGGTTTAGAAATTAGAGTCGAGAAAAGGGTGTCCTTGGGTCAAAGGTCTTGGTATGACAGACTGGTGTTGAGAAGCCAGTGCTGGTGATGAATCCTCATCTCTGGTTCTTCTAATTCATATTTTAAATGATGAACCCAGGTGTACTTCCTCTAGAGGCAGCTGATGATCTTTACCATCACTCTGATGTGGTTAGGGGCTCTTACGTCAGGATTTCGTCTGAATCGTGGATTTTGGAGCATTGGCTGTCGCAGGACAGGAATATAGGTTGTAGGCACACTCTTGGTGGTTTTCCTTGCAGGGTGATGAAGCTGCAATGGTTTTCACCCGCTGATTAGAAGCCGTGTTTTGCTATTCTTCAGTGCATATGTTATGGGCAAATTAAAACCTGCAGGACACTCACAGCTGGGACGTTGTAAGAAAAGAAAAAATTTCTCTGCGAAAACTTAAATATGCACTTGGGGGTTATTTTCCCTTGAGTTTCTCAGTTGTGATGATGTTTGAAATTGGAGGAATGTAAATAATCACTTGTCAAAGCATTAGTACAATCCATGGGTGTTGCAAGCAGGAGCAGGTCTGTTAACAGAGGACTAAATAAATGATGTGGGATGCAGAAAGGCTGAGCTGGTCCAGGGAAGGCAGAGCTCCCCTGACGGTGGCCGAGCATGTACCCCAGAGACTGGGATTTTGTGGGTGCCCTTGGTGTTGGGCTTGTTGACACCGGGGTGGGGTGCTGGGGGGCTTGTGCCATAGCTGCTGGGCACTGCAAGCACCCTTGGGTGGTCGGTAAGATTAGCTGCTGGGGGGAAAGGTAAATCACAGTTGGATTTGGGAGGGGGGAAAGCTTTAGTTGGTTTAGCTGGATTAAACGGTTTGTGATGACTTGTGGGAGGCATCAAGAATGAACTCATGAAAAGGGCTGAAGCACCCATAACAGGCATCACCAGGGGTCTCCTCCTGCCCTGGGAGCATCCGTGCTCGGCTGCAGGGAGATGCGGCTGTACCTGTTCCTCTCCCAACGCCTGCCTGGCTCTGCCCGCCCGCTCGAACGCGGCTTCCAGCCTTGTACGATTTTTCACTTTAACAACAAAGCCGCCCCTAGACTCAGCCTAGTTTTTCCATCATCCATTTGATCAAATCCTTTTAGTGGGTGACAAAACACTTTCTTGAGCGCTCTTTACAGGAAACCAATCTCTTCCTTTTTTCAAAACCTCCCTCATTTACAGGAGTCTAAAAAATCCTGGGCCTTTTAAGTCTTCTCCTGTTTGTTTTTTTTTTTTTCACCTAAACCAACACAAAACAACAGTGCCATGCTTGTAGATTTTTTTTTTGGGGGGAGAAGGGAATAAAATACACAATACAGAGCGGGGTAGGGTGGTACACATTGACGCACACCACGCCGAGCATCCCCGTACAGACAAAAAAACCCACGCGCGCGCACATCGAGATGCAAATGATTTCCGCGAAGCTATCAGTTGTAAAGCTTGACAGAAAATAATGAGAAACACTAAATCTTTTATAAGGTCAACACTCAAGCAGCTGTCAAACAAGAAAAGAATTTAGCGAAAGATCTGCAAAAACTTCCATCGCCTCATTAAATCCAACAGGGCCGGGACCCGGCGTGGTGAGGAGGCACCGGGGCGCCTCCGTTTTGTGTCAGTAATTTGCGGCGGAGGAAGAGGGAAGACGAAACAGCCAGTGCCGAAGGGGCCTTGGGGGAGGCTGGGGAATCGTTAGTGCGCCAGGAGCGGCCTCGGCTCCTAATTGGAAGCATTGGGCATTATCAACCGAGGATTTGCCTCGGCTCCCTGACAGCTCTCTAGGCCTGGAATGATAGCCCACTTGTCAGTGTAAAAGACCATTAAAAACAAACCATTTTGATTTAATTGGAGGCGGTGCGCTGGGGGCCCAGGTGAGGTGCTTCATCAGCTGATGTTTGCTGCTGATGCCTTTTTCCCTCTGTATTGATGGCTTTTTTTTTTTCCGCCCCTCCCTTTCAAAAACTGTCTAGGAAAGAGAAAGAGGTGCTGAAAGATCCTTCACAGCTGCATCGAGAGCGGCTTTCAATAGGGTTGTCAACAAATGCCATGACAAGTTAGAGAGGCAGGTATTTTTAAAACAGACGTTATTCTGTCCAAGATGAGCTGCGCTCGGAGGTGTGTGTTGGATTATTAGGGTTACAAATACTGCGGCTTTTCCTGGCGGTAGCATGTTTAACTGGTTTAATGAATAGGGTGGATTTTATTTTTTTTTCTTCCCACCTTTCTAATTCCAAGAACGTAGGGAAATGCAGGACAAGGGAGTCCGGGCTAAATGGTCCTTATTTTGCTTCAAAGCCAGGAAGGCTTCAAAAAGCACTCAGCAGTTTTTGGCTGCTGTGTTTAATGCCCCATGGAGATTTGGGATTTTATTTTTTTTATTCCTGAAAATAAGAGCCACACATGTTTGCTGGAGTCTGCTGGTCACTTGGTCTGGGCAGTAGTGTGAGTAAAGGAGAATTAACCTACTGGAGCTGTAACCCAGCGTGTGCCCCCCCTTGGCAGATGTCCCGGGGTCGGATCAGAGCTGGCAGCTTTTATACAGACTTCGTGTTTGAGATTTGAATCCTGACCCTTTTCACGCCAGAGCTTTACTTCAAACTAAGTTGTATGTTGGTTAATAGCATCTCTGCAGAAGGCAGAATAGGTCAGTGAATGAAACCCCAATTCCATTTAAAAAGCACTTGCGTGGATTCCTGTATGAAATGGTAGACAGCACCCAAACCAGTGCTGGGGGCTCACCTGTAACACAACACAGCGTGTGTGATTTTACTCTACTGCAAGCCATGAGGCTGCAAGCACCCCAGATCTGTTCCTTCGTGGGTGAATATCTCCATAACAGTGATGGGCATTGGTTGCCAACAGTTGTTTGTGCTGCCTTTGGATGCTGGGGCTTGGATGCAGGTGGAGCCTGCCCTGGAGATGGGCCAGGCTGTAGGGCCGCACAGGGAGCGGTGGGCTGGGCTGCGCTGCTGTGTGCTGCGGATCCTGAGACACTTGGGTCCCTGGCTTGGTTCATTGTGATACTGGAGGTCATGAGCTTATGTGATCTTGGGGCTTCTGGATTGGCACTTAGATTAGAGATTGGGTCTAAGTGTGTCCTCCTTTTTTTTTTTAAAGGGGCTTTTATGCCTATTTATGCTCTGGTTTGCTGGTGTCAATCAGGAGATGTTGGAGAGCAGTGAAAATGGTAGTGGAATGATGGGTTACCATGTGTCAGAGAGACGTGAAGGGCTGAGCATGGTGTGATGGAGAGGTTGAGTGTCCAGGGCACATTCAAAGGAACACTGGGGCAGGCTGGACCATGGAAATACTTTGCTGTAATTTGAGCAATTGCATTGCTGGAAGCTTCAGCTGTTAGGCAAAACAAGAAAACCTGCAGAATCTGCAAGAAAACTTAGTGATGGTGACTGGGACCCGGAGCCTGCGTTTAGTCACAGAATGGCTGCGGCACAGGAGGTGACACCTCTGCTGTGGTCCCAGCGGAGATGTGCAGGGATCGTGCTTGGGGTAGCTGTGTATCTGCTGCCTGTTTGGAACCCTGCAGGGTGTTGTATTTTCTTTTTGCAGTGTGTCTGTTGTAGGCAGGTCAGCACTGAAGGCCACCGATTGTCACTGCTGGGCTGGGAGCCACCAGCTCATGTCACTTGGGCCATTGAACAGCCATCAGGTGACATTGATTCAATTTTTTGGTCAGCCAAAATCCCAGCTGAAGGAAGGTTTGATCTGGTACCATGGTGACAGAAAGCTCTTGAACTCATAGCTTTATTTAAGCACTATTTAGGCCCCAGGAGACAAGTTTCATAGCACTCCAACTCCATGAAGTTTTGCTGCCCTCAAACCCGGGAGGATAAATGCTGTATCCAAAAAGCCATCCCACCACAAGCAGTGTGTATCAAGCCTAGGTTATTTAAGTAGAATCTATGGCTTTTCTGACAAGACAACAGTTGCAAGATTATATGAGCTGTGCTTGTCGGTTCAGCTCTTCAGACAAAAATAGAGGTAAGGCATTAAAAAAAAATGTGGAACGTTTTTGTGTGTATGTGCTAAACCTCAACTGTTAATTCTGATGAAGGATCAGGCTGTGAGCAGATATCGGATCCCTGGTGAGAATCAAATTCTGGAGCCCAGAATTTTGCTGCAAAGTTTATACAGTGGGGATTCCTCTAATTACTTTCAGTGGAAATTTACCTGACAGAGCTTTCCCAGGTAACGCAAGGCGTATGCGGGAGAGCCGCTCAGCTGTTGACAGAGCCTTTGATTTTGTGCCAGGTTGCAAATTAAGTCTTTTGCCAAGGTACCCGAACACTTGCTCGTCAATTGCTTATCGCTTATTCATATCGCGCATCGAGCGCAGCTCGTTTCATCTGCTCGGGAAGGCAGCGCATGTTGATAAAAGTGTTGTCCAAAGTTGCTGTATTTTCTTTCCTCCACCTGTTTGGTCAAGTAAACAAGACTATTCTCCCTGGAAAGCCACCTTGAATGTCTGTGCAAGTTGGAATTCTCTAATGAGCAGAGGAGAAACCCTGGTGTGTGCGTCAGTGACACAGGGTGCACGGAGCTGTTTTGACACACGGGTGTATTCTGTCCTACATCACTGCTGCGTGAGGCATCGCTACAAAAATCCCACTGGATTGACTTGATAGAGCCCTGGAAATCTATTGCTGGGTGGCCAGCGTTGACTTACTGGTTTGGATCGTGACTGTCAAATATTCAGATGGAGGGAGCTGGAGCCTCACCCGGGACTGGCACAGGCAGGGCTGTGGGGATGCTCTATTTTGGCAGCAACATTCTTTCCGGAGTTTGGTTGACACAGAGAATGCTGTTCTGCCTGGGCGAGCATGGTCCTAGCGATGAGCGGCACAGGGATGGGACACATCCCATGAACATGTCATAGCAGGAGTATTTATGTCTCTGCTGGGTGTCTGGGGTACAGTCTGCGGGCAATGTGGTCCCACATCTACAGCTAACAGAAGTCTTGGTTGGACAGCAGAGTCCCAGCTGTGCTGGCAAAACCGAAGCCCAGGAATCATGTCACTACAGGCAGAGCAAAGCAGAGGCCATTTGCCTTGGGGGGTGACTGAGGAAGAGGAGGGCAGTAGAAGCATCTTGCTGGGGTAAGGGGTTAACTTTTGTGTTGTGAGACAAAAATAAAAAATTATATATATATACTCCAATGCAGCAACATTCCCTAATGAACTGCCCACCAGGACACGACTGGCTCCCTGTGACCTGTTTGTCTCAGCGAGCTGGAGGACCCAGGAGACCACATGCCAGGTTGGTCCTTCCAAGCGAGACACGGAGCAGGAGGGATCGCTTGGTGCGGGAGAGCCTGTAAATCACCCAGTTAGCTTAATAGCATAGGTCATTATTCTAAAGCAGTGGGGCTGAAACCTAAATCCAAATGAAAATATAGTCAATTTGTCTATACTTTACTGACTGAATGACTATGTAATGTCATGCAGCCCTGGAAATGCAGGGAGCAAGCAGAGGCAATTAGTGGGGAGGGCAAAGCTCCTTTGTTTTCTTCTCTTCCACTTTCTCCACCAGCTCTAGCGTGGTGCCAGGAGACAGTCTTGCAGGGGCTGAATGGAAAGTCCATTTTAAGAGCCAGTAGTGACATTCATACCCAGTTTCTGCAGCTTTCTGTAAGGGGTCAGGATGGGAATAGAAAAATCCTTCTTGTTGACTTTTATGGGTCTAAAGGAACAAAGTCTCGTCTTCCTGCTGCCCTTCTGCATTGCTCCCCCAGAGTGAAAGGCATCGTGCCAGTGACGGGGTGACTGAGCGACAAGGTTGAGTGGCTTGAGGACATGTCACACCCCTGCACCTTGCGCCAGCCTCAGGTCACATGGAAAAGTAGTCCAAAGCGGGGCTGTCGTCAGGGCAATGGAGTCTCTGAATACTCTTGCCCAGATTTTGAAGTTGTTCCCAGGTCATGAGCATCTTCTGTAGTGGCCAGAGCAGGACAATGTCACTGAAGGCTGGTAGGAAATAATATGCAGATGGGAGTCTGCTGACAAGCTTTCTCTAAAGTGATATTTTTGTCATTGCTTTTCATACTGCTTTTTGCACAGTAGGATGAGGATGTTATATGGATTAAAGACTGTTTTGGTAAACTGCCTACAGTGGTCAGTGCTGACGGCTGGCCTCCTCAGGCCACCGAGTCTTAAAAAAAAGCCATAAAGTAGTTATCTACCACCACGGAAGAGCGTGAGAAAGGTTTCATGGAGTCAGAAACCACGCAAGAACAAGCCCTCACTTGTTTGGAGCACTGCTCTCTGTCACCCTTGTAAAGGAGGGATTGATAGAGTGAACCCAAATCCCTGGGTTTGATGGAAGGATTAGGCCAGTTTGTCTTTCAAGACCATTCCACCACCATCTGTAGAACCCAGCTTTACAGAGATAGTTAAAGCACAGTTTGGAGGCTACTGAGTGTCTTTCAGAACCATCAGCTTTCTCTGGGTTGTTACTGCTTTTAACTGGGTAAATATTTATGGATGTTCAAGCCAAGTTATTTTTCCATGGGGGAAACCATGCTCTGAAACTCAACTGAGCAATGAATTTCCTGATCCAGGTTCTAACATGGGCTATGCCTGTTAGATCTGCAGCTGGGGTGAGGCAAACCTTCCAGGTTAATGTAATGAGAAAGGAGGAGTACAGAAAATCTGCAGAGGCTGTGCAAAATGAGCTGTCCTTCCTCCCCTGGATGCTGTTCCTGGAAAGAAAGGCAAGAGGAGAGGAAGGAGAAAGGCAGCGAGAAGACTCAGAGGTTTGAGAGCTGTGGCTTGGGGAGAAACCCAACCATAGTCATGGGTGAAACAAAAGGGAAAGCATGAAGGAAAAACACAGGCTGAAAAATGAATAGTGATGGAAAGGTCTGGGGTGAGAGGAGCTCTAAAGAGGAGGCTTGCCCCAGTATCTCGTGTGACTTACACAATCTGTTTAACAGCGATCGGTCATGTTCTTTCCCTGACACTAGCCGCAGCAGCAGCTCTGCGCTGTCAGGCAGCGGGGATAAATGATTACTGACATATGCTAATCGGGCAGTCTTAGACAGGACGTAAGAGGAATACATCAAGGTGGTGCAAAACACATTTCTTGGTCGAAACTCTCCAACTTGTACAAGTAAATTAGCTTCAGGAAGTCACAAGGCTTCTTCGTTGTTTTAAACTGCAGTTAAAAATCAACGGCATGGCAAAAAAAATAACCCCATCAGAACAAGGGCCGGGGCGGAGGGCTGAGAGGATCTTTGCAGCGGTATCTGTCAATGCCAGATATGATTTTGGCCATGTAAGCTCCCTGCAGGTTTTCAGTGCTTTCAGACTTTCTGGCGTCTCCTTTCCATTCCTCTTGCCCAGCTCTTTTCCCTTCCTTCCTAAAATGCCCCCTAGCTCTTCACTTGAAGTTTCCCTGTAATTTACACCACAAACAAAGCTAACAGAACTCAAACAAGTACCCCAGAGCACAGCAGGATGCACAGATGAATTCAGGGAAATGTTTAGATCCCATTGCTAGAAGAAGAAATCTTCACCTGGGCTCTTATTTGGATCAATTAAAGGAAGTGTCATGCACATCTGTAACCTGGCTAGACCCTCTGCTCAGTCTCAGGGTGAATATTGTCAATCAGGTAGTTTAGAGAGGTGCCAAGAGCGCAGGCTTTCTAGAAAGCTCTAATTCTTGGGCTGAAAATGCTTCTTTAAACATCTAGTGTGGTTTGAATTAGTTATGGTGAGAGCTGACAAAATGGTAGGCTGCCAAAACGCAGGTTTGACCATCCTGCTCGTGCAGGGCAGTTGCAGGGATACCAGCAGAGAGCAAACGCCACCCCAGTACAGACAGCAAGACATAAAAAGATGCTTCTCACCTCATGAAGCTTATGAAAGCGCACATAAGTTAGGGCTTAATTACTTACTTTCTAACCTGAGTAACTGCTGCCTCTCTTCCATGGCTTATGGCTGCAGAAAAATATCCCACCCTGAAGTCCAAAAGGGGCTCGTGTGTGAACACATCCAGTGTGGGAGAATTTTAGGGTCTGGGTCTCGGGGAGCTCTGAGGTAAGAGCCTCATGTCTGCCCTCATTGTGTGCTAAGGGTGTTGTCAGGGCATGTGGGCAAGGTTAGAAGGTGTCCCTGAGTTCAGTCTAGGGCTCCGTACCTTTTCCAAGTGGGGCAGGTGCCAGAAGGACTCCTCCTTCACAGGTCGTGGCTGTTTCCGTAGAAGTGTGGTACGAGTTTCAAACGACCTGTCTTTCTGCAAGCAAAGGTAAACAAGAATGGGATGAAACGGCTGCACAGCTACATGCATCAGGTTGGTGCCATGCAATGCCATGCCACTGGGATGAATTCGACTAAAAGTCAGTTTGGACTGACGAGCGCAAGTGCCTGATCTTGGTAGTTTTTCATGTTCATGCAGCTCATTCTGATATCTAAAACATACTGATGAGAAAAACATGAGCAGCTGCCAGCTCTCAGTGTCTGCTTTATACGGCATCCCAGTGAGATGACCGCTGCCCACAGGAAGCCCCGTGCTCTGACCTAGAGCGACGGCTCATCACCAGCTGGGGAAGTCACTTCCACCCCCACCATGGTGGGGTTTCTTGGCTGTCCAGTGTGTGTTGCTCTCCTGATTAATTGCAGCTTGCAGTGCTTCATAGTCCCAGCACAAGCTGGTGCAGGTACCTGGTGAATGTTTTGGCCACTGTGTGAAACCCTGGGGAATTTGTCTGCTCTGTGGTCCAGGATGTAGGTTTGTGTTGCTTAGCTCAGTAATTGGTGGCTGCAGGCTTCAGGAACTTGATGGAGAGGGAACTTAGTGATTAAAAACATCAGTCCTTAATAGATAAGGTAGGGATGCACTTTCCAGCGTCCTAGGCTTGTGTATTCATAAAGTAGCTGCTAATTAAGAACACTGTATTCTTGCACTTCAACAATAAAGCATAGTTTGTGATGGCAGTAAGCCCATTGAAATTGGTCATTACCATATTAGCTCGACTCTTCTTTGAGCCATTAACTAATAAAACAGTCATTGGCTGCTTTTAAATGTTATTACAATATTGGTGTGTTTAACAGCACGGCGTTGCACTCGAACAACTGCTGCGGGTGCTGGCATCGACCACACCACGTCAGGATCAGGGTCCAGGATCAGCTGGTGCTGGTCCTTTGAACACTTGTTGGCTGCTCCATTGTTTTGTCCACTGCCACAGGTAACCTGAGCAGACCCGATGCTGTCAAAGGACAGTCTGCAGGGCTCCTGCCATGAGGATGACATAAATACCAAAGATAATTTGAAACTGAATTCTTTGTTACAGCAAGGTGTCTTATTATTGTGGCGATGCAGAGGGAAGCGGAGCCTCGGTTTTAATTGATGCCAGGAGTTTAGCTGGGCACCCTGTGCCTGGTGGCATATTGATGCAGACAGCTGCTTGCTGATAGCTAGAGAGGTCTCTGTGAGACAGGTGCCTAAGCCTTTGAAAGGCCTCGGCCAAAGTACCGCTGCCCTGGGTAGCTTGCTCAGCTCCTGTGTATAGCTTCAGATACAAAAATGCTTTTAAAAAACCACCTTCCCTTTTGTCTCTAGAGCACTTTCATGCACACACATTGTGGTTTGCATATCTGGTGTTCACTCCCGCAGCATGTGCTCCAGCTGAAGCCGGGCCAGTCTTGGCTGGGAAGCCGCTCATCTTAGTTAGGCTTCACTAGCCTTCTAGTAGTCAGGGTGGATGTTTTCCCATCTGGGAGAAGCCCATCGATCGTGGGGCAGGGCAGTGGGGGGTTATGCCCGGCAGCAGTGCTGTGCACAGCAAGGGAAAGCACTGCTGGAGTATTATCACCTTTTTCTTTCCCACTCGCAGGGCTGCTGTCAGGGCTCTCTGCTGCTCCATCCACATCTCCTTGTATTTGTGTTGGAGGAGATCAGAAAGGGGAGTGCTAGGCCTGGAAAACATTGAAAAGACAACAATATAATCTCCAGGGTTAATAACTCTCTTTACCTTTCCATGCTGATTCGTATCGCTGCTCCTGGAAAGTGTGACAGGTGAGAACATGAGTAAACCCTCACTCTCTTCCTCAAGAAAGACTTGAACCCGCATTCCTTCGCAGATAATGCACCACAGCCTGCACACACTTGTGATAGCCTGTAGCAGGAATGTGCTACAGACAATTTCTATCTTTGCACAACCTTTTATAGGCCCCTATCATCACCTCTGTTCAAGCCCCGGAGTGCTGGAAGGACCATGGAGCACCACAGACTGAGGGCCAACCTTGGGCCCTGCTATGGCTCCAGGAGAGTGTTTCCCATCTGGTACCCGATGGTGGGTAATGAAAGCACTGAATGGGCAGTGTCCAGAAGCAGAGCTGGACTTCTGCATTGCCACCCTGGAGCTCAGAGGAGCGGCGCTGGCTCCATCCCCTGCAGACTGACACAGCCATGCTAGCTGCCTACGAAGAACCACTGGGTGCAAAGTGTGTTGTGCTAAAATAACACTGCTTTTGCTACTAAAATATCACTACTGTGGTATACCAAAAAGCTGCAAACAGATGCAATGACGATTGGTTCAGAGGAGTAAGTGCTGTCCTAAGCAATCTGACTAGGAATACAAAACGGACTCAGTGTAGATGGTCAGGTGTCTGCAGCAGAAAGGGGAGCTGAAATGCTGAGCCCTGGTCTAGTGTCTCAGCTGCGCAGACCAGATGTATTTGCCCCTTGAAACAGGGTACCAGGAAGCATCCTGACCAGGAGGAGACAGCTGCAGATGACCATGGCTCTAGAAAAATAGGAAAAAATAAAAAGCAATTGCTTGTTGGCCAGTGTCCCGTTCAGCTGCTCTGAGCTGGCATTAACCTGATCAGCTTGTGGCAGAGCCGCACCCTGAAATTGTTGAGCCTCACTCCTTGCAAGTAAGGATACTTCAACTTCATCAGCCGCCATGGGAGGCGGAACTGGCAGCGGCAGCAGCAGTGTTCTTGCCGTGAGGACGGCACATTGCTTATTGCCGTGGTCTGCTGCTATTCTTTTCCTCCAGAAGCAAACACTTGGTGATGGAGGACTTTGATCTTCAGTTTTATTGGTCCTTGTTCTCGCATACCTTGCAGGGGAGGGACTTTTCCCATCTCAGTAGCAACCTGCAGCAGTGTGGAGCCATCAGCCCCAGCTCTGCTCCCACTTGTAGCCCACAGTGCCTTCAGCTGCAGCTCCTATAACAGAAAAGCACTGCTTTCCCTGCCTGTCTGGACCAGCTGCTGGGGACTTGGGCTACCTACTGGGCTGCTTCTGGGCCACCAGCAGGTCATTTTCTGCAGAGAGAGCCTGTGTGCCACAGAGTGAGCTGGTGCTTCGTGGCTTTCAAAGGGAGTGGGTCCAAAATTGGTAGCAGCCAGCTTTTAGCTGGCGCCATGGAGGGCGCCAGCAGCGTGCATGCAAATAGTAACTCTTCTGCTTCTTGTTCCTTCACCCCTGTGGTGACTTTTATTACTTAATTATTGCACACCACATGCTTCAAAACAGCCTAATCTATGGTCGTGTTTTCTAATGATACTGGATGTGCGATCCAGCAATATACATCCCAAGGGGGCATTCATATCAGAGGAGACATCCTTCTGCAGACCTCCTGTTTCATAGATCACATGCTGCAGGGCTTTTCAAGGCTTTGCTTACAAATCAGCTGTGCTGCTCCAGGCCGTTATCTGGAGACACCCTGTGCCAAAGGGGACACCGACATTTACCCTTTGTTTTCCCCTCCTCTCCCTTCCCTTCCAGTTTGGTATTTCACAGTGATCAGAGCTGGGAAAAATATTTACAGAGGATAAAATATGTAGTAAACCCGTGGTCGAGCATCTTGCTGTCTGTGTGGGTCTCCAGTGTCATCGCATGGCGTATATTTTGGTAGTCCTGGCACAAGCACATGGCGAGCCTTGCCCATGGACTTGTTTCCTTGGCTTGTCCCTTTGCTCTCCGAGGCAGGAGCTTTCCTGGTGTGCCGGAATAGCAGGGAGGGGTGCAGGAAAATATCGAGCCTTTGAAGTGTTTGATTATTGATTTTTGTGGTAGCTGAATGTGTTCTCACCTCTCCATGGAGGTGACTTTTACCATCTCCAGTGGACCAGCCAGTTGGTGACTGATTAGTCTGCAGCTGGCTTGTAAGTAAATGCTTGAAAGGACACATTTGGGTTGGTGCTCTTCAGAGGTCCTTCCCTGCCGTGTGATTAATCGCATTTAAGTCCTGATCCAGCAAAGTATAGAATCATGCCTGCAATAATACATGCATGAACTGCCTCTTTGAAATCGGTGGGAATGACTCGTGCGCTTAGCTATACATGTACGCTCTGGTGAGGCTGTAGGTCATGAGGCTTCGTTGTCTGGCTTTTCCTGCCTCCATTGAGAGAAATATCGAGAAAGTGGGGAAGAGCAGGGATATCAGGTAACACACTTCTTTGACTAAGGTTACCCAAGAAATTTCAGCAAGGTGACTTTTTCTTTGTAGGTCAAACGTTGGTCTCATTGGAGCAGACTGGGAATTTTGGCCCCAACGTCAGTGCCACTTGGCAGTGTGACAGTATTTCTCATTTGCAGCTGGCCTTTGGGAAAACGTCCTCTCGCCTTAGCATTACTTAAGGACAGGAATGAACGGCTCATGTGTTCTGTTTCCTTCTGTCACCCTGCCCACGTGTCACTCCTCTGAACTGGGTTTTGCTGTCATTGTCTGTGGATGCGGTGGGGGAAGCACCTGCTGAAAACGCTTACTGCGGATTAAAATCCATCTCATTCAGAGTAACTCAGATCTCCTTGTTTTGGCACAAGCACCCTGCCACAGAAAGTAAAGGGAAAGAAGTTCTGATAGGATGTAACAAATAATTTATAATTGTGGAAAAAAAAATCAGCTTCCTTTTATAGTCAAATAGTTGGAGCCACTTCTAATGTTGACATTTCCTAAATATTTTAAAATTTATTTCTGCGCATTTTCAAAACTCTTATCCCTGAAACAGATCCTGTCTCTTTAATAGACTCTTTCTCTAATTTACTTTCAAGAGCCAGGGTACAGACCTATTTTCGATGGATATGCCAAGTGCCTGCATACAATGCTGTATGCTAGACTGCCAGAAAGCTCTTGGAAAAGAAGCTGCAGCCTAATAGGCTATTTTACTGTGAAAACAATGTTAAAAAGTATAATAAAGTATTAACAATATTAAAATAAAACGGTGTAGGCCTTAAACGAGCTACAAACTAGTTAAATCTATTCTATTCAATATGAGCCTTCAGTGCTTTGCAGCTGATACCTCAGAGCTGGGAGTTATCTAAAATGAAGGCACCAGGGACATGCAAGAGAAATGGTAATTATAATTTGCAAACATTAGGTTGACACTTTTTTGTGTATGTGTGTATAAATTCTGACAGCTGTGATTTGTGCCATGCCAAATAGTGCTCCACCGAGCTGGGAAGAGCTCCCTTTCTGGCAGACCATCCTCAGAGCGGCAGCTCATTAAAACTTTGGAGAAGGAGAAGTTGCCGAAAACAGGAAGGCGTCAGAACCATCTGAGGGACTTTTGGTACACGCTTGTTGAAAGGTGTTTGAGAAGAGAGCCTTGGGTCTGACAAACTGGAGTTTTAGTACGCCTCTCCGTTCACAGTGGGGCAAAATAATTGGTCATCAGTGACTACTAATTTGGTTTAGTAGCCAGAGGCAGTTTTTTTCTTCCAGGAAAATCAATGACAGTGCCTGGGCCTGTTCAACGTGATTCAGCTCAAGATGGGTCCTCATTTAGCTCTTGATGCTTCTTCCACTGGAGACAGCTATTTTGTTAAAACGAAATTAAAATCTACCTATAATATTCGGCTCAGGGAGCGGCACCCGTCAATGCCATGCTGCTCTTGAGGTTTCAAGGTTGTCAGTCTCCTCTCAAACTTATTTTCAAAGGTTTATGTATCAACTGAAAAAAAGGTATTTGGCAAAAGTGCATACAGAGGGCTTTGCCCAGGAAGGGGGTTTGTACCAGCTTAAAAGGTGCAATCAACTTGATTGGTAAGTTGTGTTGTAAGAGAGTAAAAACTTGACTTGTTACTGCCTTTTTCTTGTGTTATCCAAAAGCAAAGGGGCTTGTCAATATTTTAGCACAAACTTCAGCCCTTGGATTTTCCGAGCAGCGTTCCAGCCAGTGCAGGCGGCTCCTGCAGCACTCTTCCCGCTGCAGGTCAGGACGGGCTCCGGCGGGGAGCGGAGCGAGGGAGCAGAGGACATGTGCATGGGCATCGACTCCCCAGCGGCTGCACAGCTGTTCGGGCTGCACTCAAAACACTGCTCTAATTTCACTGGCAGCTTAGTGGCAGCAGGATCTGGCCGTGCGTGCTTATGCAACAGATAAATCATATAATTGAATTTTACAGTTGTGGTATTAAAACTGTGTTGCAACAGCACTGCCTATCCTGAAACTTTAACCCTTTCTTGAAAGCTTAATGGGGTTTCAGGGGGGTTTAGTCCTTGCTGGTGTCCTTCTAAGATACTACACTTTTGCTGCACAGCCAGGATCTGTCTTTGGCGTTTTCAGTCCACAGGGGAGACCGCTGCAGGGGACACCCTCTTTGTGTTCCTTTCCTGTGTACTTCGTGATGGGAAGGATTAGTCCTGTGGTAGGAGTGTCCATAGAGAGATCTTCCTCTGGCTTGTGGCCGGCTCAGCCGAACCAGCTCAGGCTGGGAACCAGTTTGGTCTCCAGCATCGCTGCAGCGTGGGGCTCCTGGGTGCAGCTAGGGCAGAGTATCTCCAGCAAATAAAGCCCAAGCTGGGATCTCTGATTCTGCTCGGGGCCTTGGGGTACCACCAATGCAGGCAGCAGTAAGGCGTTAATGCTCAGGTCCCGCTGCCCTGAAAAGGGGCTGATAGCAAAGGAAAACTCAGATTACAGCTCCCTTGTACTGCTATATCGTCTCCCTTCCTCCCTTGTTACGGATGGGCTGGAGCTAGCAATCTATCTACCATTAATTTGTCTGTGTGTAGCCCAGCAGGAATCTGGGGCATGATTACAGCTCTGGCCCTTCTGTGAGAGCCGGCGTGGCCCTGGTATCCCCCTGCAAACTGCCTGGCTCTTCCTTGCCTTAATTGTTCCCCTTTGGCCAGTGGACCTGTCTCTAACAAGGGCAGCGAGGAGGGCCGAGGTAATTGAAGCACTTAGCCACACTCCCAAGCATTGCCTCCTGCAGCTAATTAGGAAAGAGGGCCGCTGGGCTCTTGGTTATTTCTTTTAATTGTTTGTGGGTTTTGCATAACAGTGAATGGCAGAAGAGGGGTGTGCAGTTAGTGGTGAATTCTTGACTTTGCAATTTGTATAAAAGGTCACTTACAATTTGTTAATGCTTTCACAAGAGTGAATTCAATTAGGGGCTCTGGCAGTCCCCGCACACATGCGTGCGGTGTGCTTGTACGAGAGGGTTAGATGCCAAAACAAGAAGGGTGTGAATGTAAAGGCTCTTCATTTTCCTAAGCAGCTTGTGGACTATACGGTAAAGTTATAGGTCCCTTACAGCTTTATGGTCCTCTAAACAGGTCCTGGCAATAAACCTGTGGAGAGGCCTGAAAGATAATTTTTAAATTATCTCCACTTGTGCTCACTTTCCATTAACCACTGAAGAAAGTAACAAGAGGAAAAAAATTGGTAGAAAACACTGTGGGACTAATTTTTTTCAGTCTTTGGGCTGGCAAAACTCTCAGTTGAAATAGCGGGTCTTTCAGCAGCGTGGCGGCTGCAGGGTCTGTGCCGTCAAAGCACTGATTACTCTGAATTTCTGAAGCTTCTTTACAATCCTTGTAATTTGGATGAGGAAATAACAATATACGTTATTTCACTGTGGACAGCCAGTGAGGCAGTGGCTTCTTCTAAGTGTCAGAGGATCTGTTATTTTGCTCAGAGGGCTCATATGTATCAAACAGTAAAGAGAATAAAATCCATTGTAAACACACACTTTAAAAGATTTATCAGATGCTCATAGCTGTACTTAGGAGTACACATGGTTACAAGAGCACCAATTTGCTTTACTGTTCCCTCCCAGGCCTGGAGTGAGATGTATACTTGTAATGGTCCTAAATGCGCACATGGAAACATGTGTCTTGCAGTGAAGATAAGCCAGCTCGCACCCACTAAATACCTAGCTTCACAAGCTGGAATTTGTGCATTAGCATTGATTTTTTGGGTTAGAGACATCTTTTGGCTGACTTGATTGAGGATTATTTAGGTTTGTCTTCAACACATTTGTCTACTGACTGGAAATCTGCTGTTACTCTCTGAGTAACTCAGGTGGAATGTGGTTATGGGATAGAGCTATTCTGCCTGGAGGTCTCAATCCATGGCTGAGAGCGAACAGTGCTCAGGCTGCAGCCATCAACAAATGCAAAACACCCCGATGAGTGGGGGGAAGAAAAAAAAAAAAAACGAAAAAAACCCCCACAATGCTGAGCAAAACAAATCAGAGCAAGGTCTTCCCCTTGACCTCCGTCCCATGCTTGAATCTCTCCGGCTGGGTGGGAACATTACTTCGTTTGAAAGGAAAAGATGTCAATGAGGGCTGAAAAGCTTTACATTCACAAGAAGGATTCGGTGGTTATTTCCCCCGACCCAGGTTTTCATCGCACAGACTGCAAAAGCAGAAGTTTGCAAAGGAAAAAGTCTGCTTGTGGCAAGAGTAGTTTTAGATGGTAAAAGTTTTGGTAGAGTTTTTTTAGCCAGCTGTAAGCAATGGTGATAAACCCATGGGCAACAGCCGGTCTGTGTGAGAGAGTAAATCACTTTCCTATTCAGTGTAATGCAATCGGCAATAAGGGATCTAAATCCCTGTTCTTTAGGTGTTTTCTTCCCCAGCTCTGTGGCTGACATGCGGGACCTGAACCGTACACCAAACCATGTCTTGACTCCTTGCTTTCTCTTAATCCAGGAGCCTGAAGTAGTCAAACTGTTACAACTGCAGGGAACGACTACGCTGAAGGAGAACCGGTATCTTCATGGTGCAGTCGGGACTTTTTGAAGGGGGTTACAGGTCTTTGCCTGCCCAGATGCGGCAGCCACCCGGGCACAAGGTAGCATGATGTAGGTGCGCGCAGCTGGGAGCCCCGCAGTAGCTGATGTCCACACAGCGACGGGAGCACGTACCCAGCCTGGAATGTCTCCAGTAGAAGAAAATTATTCTTGAAATAGAAATTCCTATCTTAGCAATGTGAGAATGGTGGCAGAGACACAAAGTGCCTTTCGCTGTGTAACTGGATAGGACATGCAATTATCTGAACTGACGGGAGTCCTATATTTTTTAACTTGGTTGCGTTTTTCTGGTGCCTTCAGCTTGGCAGTGATTCCAGTCGCTATGTTACACTTTTATCATTTGTTTTGTCAGTGCTCAGAATTTTTTTTCCCAGAACTTTTGTTTGCCCCAATCTTTTTGGATTTTTTTTGTGACTTTCTACTCTCTCTTTATTTAGAATTAACTACAATATTATTGAATTAAATTAGTTAATGATTTGTTTAGCTTCCAGTGGTCATGGATCAGATGTGGCCTTGCTGTAATATTAATCTTTCTTGCCTGTCCAGCTTTTCCTGGCTCGTTCTTTCCAGGAACACCCTCTGCTCTTCAGTATTGTTTCTTTGACGTGTCTTTGCAGCTGGTCTATAGGGAGATTAGCTTTTTTTTTCCCAGGGCCATAAATTAGTGACCTGAAATATTCAGGTGTCTCAAAAATAAACCTACCAGTGCACTCTCTGTGCCAAAGAGCTGCTGGAAAGATCTCAGCACCTTTTGGGCAGCGTTTTAAACTTTGTTCCAGCTGTGTGGAAAGATCACGGACACTTTGGGTGGAGAGGCCACTTGCAAAGCAGAAGCATGAGGATTGAAAGCCCCCCTTCTCAGGGAAGGTGAAAGATAAGGACAGAGCCGTCAGTGAGGCCAGGAAGCTGCAGGGAGAGCCAAGGTAACAGCTGAGCTGCTGAAGGCCAGTGAGACAATTGTCAACAGAGCATTGGGACAATTGCAAATGATACAAAGAAAAGAGGAGGTACTGGATAACTGATACAATAGGCCAAGGGCATCAATTTGAAGAAGGGAGGTTGCAGTGACCAAATGCTTTAGAGAGGCAAGTTTGCTGCAGGAGCACGGTGAAGGCAGCTGCCGAAGGATTAAGACCAGTTTTAGAGAATGGGAGGTGGAATGGCAGGAGGAGATGAAGTTAGAAGGAAAATGGGAGGTAGAATTCAGGAAAGGAATGGCTGAAGCGAAGGCAGACAGTAGGGGGGGACCCGGCAGGAGACACAGGGATGACAGAGTGCCAGGGAAATCCTGCCAGCACACCCAAGGTCAGCCCAACCTACAGGCCAACTGCCAAGCGGATGGCAGCACGTCAGAGGCAGGGTTATGGCCATGCAGAGTTTGAAGGAGGTACAGGTGTAGAATGGCACGTCTGTGCAGTCCTTGTGTCCACAAACGTGCTCTGGGATGTAGTATGCAGAACAAGGAAACTTGCATTACTAAGAGGCAAAAGAAAGCTTTTCTCTGAAAGCAGCCCTGGGAATGCTGGGCAGTGTGTTTGTGCTGGGGATGCACTCTGCGCTGCTAGCTCCTGGGGACAAAGCTTGTGCTTGGGGTACCAACTGTGTGCTGGTGTGTTTTGACTTCAAACTCCTTGTGTAACCTTGTACAAATCAATATAATCTACAATCTAGCTGTAGACAGCATCTGTATCTTTGTGCTTACTTCCAGTTCTGAAAATGACTATTTAATGCCTGCTAATTTCAGTGCATGGTGAACTTCAATCAGGGAAGGTGGTTAGGAGGATAAACGTGGGTCCGGACTTCTACTGGGGTTTCCAAATGCACCTTGAATAACAAGCCGTATCAACACCAGTGAAGATCCTGGAGGTCTTCACAGTCCCTATGTGTCTTTAGATCTCCAGTATCATCAAAACCCAGCCCACTCAGTGCCCTGAATCCTCCCTCTTGTAAAACAAGGTCATTGCACAAAGAGTATGGGGATTGAATGCACCTGCTAGTAGCTCTGTGTGGTGGAGTTACTTTGAATGGAAGGACCTAGGACTTGAGTCCAGGCAGACAGCAACCCTAATCCACACACATCTTAGAGTTACGTAGTGTTTCATGCACAAAGCAAGTGGATGGGGATGGGTTTAGCTCCTGGAGGGGCGGTATTGCCGATGATGAGCTTTTTCCTTGGAAAAAAAAATACCCCGTAGACCTGTTTGTGGTGGGGATGAGGGCCGGGGCAGGTGAAGCTGAGCATGCATGTGTGGTAATGTGGTTGTTACCCCAGAGCCTGCACTCAGTGGACACGTGGTCTCTTGCAAATAGTGGCTTGCACAAGGCAGCTCTTGCAGAGATCAGAAGCCGGAGCACGAATCGGGGGAGCCTGACTGGAGGATGCCCCATGGGGGAGGCTGGGACCCTACCACATCCTCGTTACCGCTGACCTTGGCACGAGCGCTGCCTGCTGATGGATCGGCTACGGAGCTGGACAAGACCCTGGGGAACCACTGTATTATCTATTATCGTCCCATCAGTGCCTCCCCTGACCCCTCCCAGCTCCAAATGCCACAGGCATCAGGGAGGGAATAAATCTCTGTCTGATACTGAGAGAGAGAGAAGGGAGCGAGAGCAGGAAAAAGGAGAGATGAAAAATGTCCTTTTTATGACTCTCACAACAAAGCTGGCCACATGATTCGTAACGAACATTTCTCTGGGAAAAGGGAGGGAGAGAACAGGGGGGAATCAGCAAAAAAGCAGAGCTGCTTCTCTCCCCTGGAAGATGCCCACGGGGAATTAAAAGAGGGGTATGGGTGACCTCTGAAGGTAAATATCCTGGGAAAGCAAAGAGGCCTCAAAGCTTCAGAAAGCTCACTCGTGTCTGATGCTGCCTTGCAAAACATGTCCACCGTAAACAGAAAGCAGAGGCGTAAGTGATCTGCTGTGCTAGAGGGAGCCGCAGGGCCAGGGTGTGATTAATAAGGCAGTAATAGCAACCACAGCATTTGTGTTCATTTCTATTTGGGATGATCCAGGACAGCTTGTACTTGTGAGCCTGGGGAGAAGTCCTGACCTTGGTGTCTTTAGGAGACAGAAGCCTTTAGCAGCACAGCCCAGGGCCTGAGAGGGGTCTGGAGATACATTGCCAGGGCTTGCGAAACCCTCGTTGCATTACCCGCTGACAGCTGCAAGACCATGAACACGTTCCTGTGACAGGTGCTGAGTTGTCTGGGCCTTATAACCCTGTGTTGCTGTCCCCAGGGACGCAGCCCAGCCCAGGGGTGCGTGCTGGCACTAGCTGCAATTCCAGCTGCGCAGAAGAGCTGCAACAGGGCTGGGCATGCAGGCTGGAAGGGTTTGCGTTGGTGCTCTGGGGATTGTCCCAGAGCAGCACCATCATCAGGCAGGGCGGCTGCAGCCACTTCCAGTGTGGTGGGAAAGCACGCTTGTTCTCTGGCTGTCTCAGTGCCTTGGGCTAGGGAATGACACGCAGGCTCTGTTCTTGTTGGAAGACTTCACTGCACATGAGATGTTTATCAAAGTGGACACTTGTAAAGGCAAGCAAATGCTTGGAGTCATGGAAAGGCACTGTATGCCACCCATCTCTCCCCTTCTGCCGCCAAACAAGCATGTATCTGAGTGTGAGTGCCTTCCCAGTTAGCAGCACTGCGAACGCAGCTGTGCAGGGCTTGAGAGTCCGAAAGAAGTGACTTTTTTGACGACAAACTATTGACGACCAAGTCATTTTTAACAGGGAAGGTCTGGCTGAACCAGGTCAGCTGTGACTAGGGACAGGCCCGGCCTGGGCAGTGCTCACCAAAGCTGCGATCTTTAACTTGCCAGTCATGGAAAAGTGTGTTAAATTCCCGCTTTTACCGCAATGGCTGTAACAACTCCTTGGTAATCCCAGTAATTTGATTTTGTCTATAACGTGCTTTTTAAAGTAAAGAGATAAATACAATCAGTCTGCATAAAAGGTAGCTATTAAGGAGCAGGCAAGTTGTACAATAATAACTTTAAATTAAAAGCCCTTTCTCGCTACTTCTGCTGTTGTGGGGTCTGCAGATTTTCCTTAAAACTTTTGAAACGTGCCTAGACTTCTTACAGGCTGCCATTTAACCTCCGTTTATGAAGAAATAAAGCAAAATTGATGTTGATTTTGGCCTACATTGGGGGATACTTTTGCAACATAAAAGCCCTTTTGCCTGCAATTTGCAGAGCAGCCCTGTCACATCGGTGAGGGCTGATACTGATAAAGATAAAGCTTTATAGCTGGGGCATTTGCAGCTAACAGCAAGCTAATGCTACATTTTCATTTTGATGCAATTAATGTTAATGTCTGCTACGAAAATTGTCATTAAATACCATTTTAAAATCCATTCAATTTGCATATGCAAAGCCCATTTACTATCATGTAAAATACACTGTGCTGTTCATCATGTCTTTTCTCTAGAATTTGTAGCTGTTATTTTTCTGGTAGTTATTATTATCCAGCTCTTAAAATGAAACTTAATGTCTGGTCCAGACCTGCACAGAGCAAGAAAACCCTCTGTGCTCCAGCAGCAGCAGGGCTGCTTCAGAGCCCCTTTCAAAGGCTTTGAGCACTTGTTTGCGCTGGACTCATGCTGGCTCTTCTGGACCACTGTGCTCTCCAGCTTCCCTCATGCTCCTGGGGAGGACAGGCAATGGAAGGACCTAGAAGTCCGTCTAAGGCACTGATGTTCTCTCCCATAGATTTCCCCTGTTGCACAATTCCCTGTGAGGAAGCTCCACAGCAGGCGGTTGGGAGCTGGTATGCAAGGGGGACGTGAAATGGGTCACTTCTAAATGCTTGAACCTCAGGTTTGAACCTCAGGCAGGCCTCACATATGCTGGATGCTTTGTAAAAATCTTTTGGAAGACACTGCGATGCAGAAGACCTACCTCAGAGTGAAGCCTTAAACATCTTGCTGCATTGCAAGGGGTAAGCAGGTAGGCTTATGCCCTCCTAGAGGGGTTGCTGGGGGAGCAGCAGGTACCAGCTCCGCGCCAGTCCTTGGGAGGGAGCCCAAGAAAGCAGGACAGAGAGCAGTGAAAATCGTTGCCTCCGTCCTGCTGTACTATCAGTTTCTGCCCAGTGCACCGCGATGAACTAACAAGCGGGAGAGAGTGGGATAAAGAACTTGAACTGATCCTTAACTGCACCAGAGTATTTCAGCCAGTGCAAAAGGGCAGAAATTCTTTTGCTCTGGTTTTCTGACCCTTTTTTAAGAGGTTCCAAGCCCTTAGACCCACAGGTGAAATGGGGATGTGTTGTGGCATGTAGATTTGACTTAGGTAGTTGATTATCTGACACACGGGTGCAATCAGACATGGGAGTGATGTTGTGGCTCTGTCGCAGTGTGTGCAGGCTCAGGGCACTTCTCTTTTGGGGACTCTGCTAGCTGAGATGTGGGGGAGATGCAGGTGTGAGGGCAGGAAGGGATACTACCATTCTAAGAAGGGGCCCGAGCCTTCCCCTCTACCTTGTTGAGATGCCGTAAGTCATATCTGGAGGTACTTTAGGAGGAGCTCTATTGAAGCGACTGTATTCATTGTCTTTGCGCCGAATGTCCTTGGCCTTGTAGTACAAATTAAATTCCCGGGCTGTGGTATAACCGGCCTTCAGAGCATCACGGTTCATGGTGATGAAGTCTCGGGGCATCTTCTTAACTAAAGCAGCCCTGGGCTTTACTGTGTTCCAGTGGCCTATTGCTGGAGATGGAAGAAAACACGAGAGGCAAAGAGAGAAAGATCAGGCATCTTGGGTAACTCCTATTTGGGAAGGCAGGCTGACGATTGTGCACCATGCAAAAGGGCCTTGCGTGGCTTGCATGCATTTTGCCATGGATTCACTGTGGAGTGAACTTCAGATCCTATCCCACTGTATTTCATATGGGGACATCTCCCATCTGATTCGGAAGTCTTCTCGCCCTCCATCCTCACTTGCTCAGCAAGTCTGATTTCACGCGGGAATTGTCTCTGAGAGCACAAAGTAGGAGCTCTTTCAAGTTATGAGTGGCCATGCGTACCACGCTTTGCAGATGTCGTACCCCTCTGCTCGGGCTCTGTGTGATCCTATAAAAGTTTCCAATATGCTAAAGAAACTCTGCTAGTCACGAAGCAATTTGGGTGGTATTAATGGAAGTGGGTGAATGTTGGAGCTCTTCACCTCCAGCTTGATGAGAAGTATCGAAGAGCACTGGGAAGGGGAGGAGGAGAGTCCCTACTACCTTTAGGGCTTTGTTGCAGGTCTATGTTTTAGTGGTGGTGTCGTACCTTCAGGGACGCCTCCATCTGTCCTCTGGATGTACAGCCCATATGAAAAATCAAAGCCTGGTAGGGTATAGCAGTTCCTCAGGGGCTTCCCCAGTTCTGCCTGCGGAAGAACAAGGTTAAAGAAGTGTAAAGATGTTTCCTGATAAACTAAAGCCCCTGAAAATAAAAATTTATAACAGAATGCGCCCATGAGTACCAGCAGTGGCTCTGGCTCCTCTTGGCATGGGTTTGAATCCCACCGTCTGGGCACAAGCGAGTGCGACAGTGCAAAAGGAGAACTCATAGCAACAAGGGCAGCTGAATTTCACACAAGTTTTTACCTGATTTATAGAGACCTAGCCTTGCTAGAAATGGGATGGACTTGATGTCTATGGACTTGAAGTCTCCTTGTGCACCCTCCTAGAAACTGGCATAAACTTCCCCAAGCACAACCACCTCATCGCTCCCGCCTGGGAATAATCAAGACACAAGGCATGTTGCAGGGGGAGCATGAGGGGGACGAAGAAGGGGGAGCAAAGCCTGGGTTTTATGGCCCAGAAAAGAAGAGACCTTGAGCTCAATAACCTCATTTCTATTTAGTTTTAAAATGAACTCTTCCCCAGTCCATGTGTGTCCCAGCCTGGTGGTGTCTGTGGGATTAACTGACCTCGCCTCACCCCTTTGTCTCTACTCTCCCATCTCCATGGTGAAGTCACTGCAGGATGTGTGTGTCTTGAAACCTTATTGCCGCTTGAAAGAGAGGTGGTGGAGGAGGGAAGGGGCAAGGGCCTGGCAGCCTGGGTCTGTGCGTTCCTGCTAGGAGAAGCTGGAGCAGGGTCAGGCAACAAGCCCTGCCAGAGCCCTGAGGTGTGGTGTGGGTGCTTTGGGACAGGGTATTTTTCCATGGGAAGGGTGTTGGGGAAGCTGGCGGCTGTAGGTCTTGGCAGGTCTTGTCGGGAAAATGAAAGTGCTGCAATCCTACTCTATGCTTCTCATGGGTGAATCATTGAACATTGACATCAAGATGACCGTTATTACACTCCAGAGTGAACGCTCTCTGGATCAGAAGAAGCTGAATCAAATGCAGCCCTTTCTGCAGGGACTGAGTGAAGAGAGTGGGACTGAAAACGAACGCCCTCCCGCTTGCCACTATGGCAGGTTGAGCCTGTACAGCAGTTGGTATGGGGTGCTGCTTACCGGAGCTGCTTGTATAGGAACACCATTCAAACCCAAATTTATGTTCTGCTCCCGCCCAGCCCTGTGCAAACCCTGGCCAGGGTCTTGGAGCAGCCATGGCTCTCCTGTATACTGCCAGCCTGGTGGCCCCTTTCCAGTATCCTGTTAAAGGGTACTTAGCAAGTGTGCAGGATGCTGTGGAGCAGCTTGAGCTGTTCTGTATCGCCCTCAGCTCAGGCAAAGCTCTCGCTGAGCCAGTTTTGCCTGCAGAGTGGAGGGTTAATAACCCCGGCCAAAAACAGACGCCCTTCCGCAGGCCTCTGTGTTGAGGTCTCTAGAACTTGTAATTCCTCAAACTTTTTCACCTGGAGCCATTTTTTTGTGCCTTGTTTGGAGTTTCTCAGCTCCCATCTACCTGCTGCTACACAAAAATTTAAAAGCACGCAGTGGCCCTGGCACCGAGCTCCTCACCAGTGTGTCTGGGGTGGGATCATGGCTGCTTGCTTGAGTGACTTGTCCGTATCGTGACAACCCGTGTGCTCCTTCGCAGATCCCGGCAAACTGGCTGTCAGCTTTCCCAGTTTGTGATCATTGGGACTATTGGGCCTGCAAGCCCATACGGTGATGCTGGTGGGCAAATCCAGGGTCTTGCTTCCCAGGTCCGGGAGGGAGGTGCTTCATCTTGGTCCCATCAAATCTGCGCACTTGTGACGCTATAAAGCAGGTGTGGTATTCCCACTACTCAGGAGCACGAGTTCACCAGAAAATGCAATTTCTGGACTTACCAAGATCCTTTGAGTCTTGAAAACCCCATCAGGCTTCTTGACCTATGTGAAGCTACAGATCCTTTGTTGTAAACAAACCTTTTTGAAAGCAATTGGCTCTGCTACCTGATACAGCCTGTGCATGGCACTGCCGCGCTCCCCCAGCTGCCTCCTGTGAACCTCTAGCGGAGGGAGAGACTGTCCCTTGCAGATGTGTCCAGCACCGAGCATGACGGCAGTGAGTAGCCTTTTAGTGTTACCACAACTGAAATACCACACGGCAGTGCCAAACCATACGTGCGTGCTGTGGGTGAGTTAGGGAGCTCGTGCAAGACATGTAAACTGGTGCCAGGGATGATAAAGTAGCTTTCGTTGCTAATCTATTTCTCCTGTATTTTCAGGCATTTTTACGCTAGCTATTTTTAGATTAGTTGTCCCGGATATACAAGGGAAATGGCAGCATTCCTCAGATGCACGAGAAAAGGCTTTTTCCAGGGATCGCGTTCTGATACCAGATCAGCCAAGTGAGGTCGGAAGTCTGCTATGACGGCAAAGGTGTGGCAGATGGGAGAAAATCGCTGAGAAACTGCGGGAACGGAGAGAGTTTTGTAACCTGTGGCAAAGCTGCTTCCAGGCCTTTGAATGCAGAACTCTGTAGAATGGAAGAAATTATGGGATTTAAAGATTCCCTTTTGTACAGCCTCTGAAGTTAACACGGTTGGGTATTTACTCCGTCGCGAAATGAGTGCATGCTGCTTCTTTTTGTGACTGGGCGGCGTTTTACAGTCACTTTGCACTGAATAAATAAGGCTGAAGGTGCTGGATAATTAATTAAGAAAAAAATCTGGTCCAATATGTTGAACATGCAGGGAACCTGTGCTTGAAGAAAATCAATGGACTCGGAGGACTCTGGTTGCCTGCCAACATCTTTCACCCACAAAAGCAAAGAGTGGGAAGGAGGTAGGAGGAAAGAATCTTGCTCAGTGTAACCCAAGATTACAGCCTTTCTCGTTCATAAATTAGCAAAACGCTGTTGCAGCCTCATGGGCTGGTTTCATTTGTTTGTCCTGGGGCGTTGTAGGTGTGCTGTGTCGCAAAGCTGTGGGGAGAGCGAGCCGAAGTTGCTGCAGAAGGTCCTTTTTTCTTCCGCAGCTCCAGCACTGTTTCCTGTGTTCAGGTTTAGCCTGTCACAAAGCTCCTTGGCTGCAATACAGATCTGTCTGACAGCTGTGCCCATCAGCAGACAACTTCATTAAACCTCATTAAGATGTCATTTCTCTGCCTTATTTCCCACCTCTTGGCTCTAATTAAAACCGTCTCTCTCTGCATCCCAGGCGGTCCTAATTTTCTCTGGGTACCTTCTGCAAGTTTTCTCCCTTTACGACCTCAGTGAGGAAAATCCGGCATCTTAAATACTGTTTATCCAGCCCGTTTGGAAAAGACAACTCTAGACTTTTTCCTGAAGCATTTCCAGAACATCCCACAGAGATCATCACATCCTCCCAGGGCCGCGAGAGATGTGTGCTGAGGCTTTGTCGGCTCTCTCAAACTGCCTCTAAGGACCCAGCTAATGCATCCTTTCCCCTTGGACACAGCAATTTTCATGGCCGAACCAGGTGTGTCTGTCCTGGCTTTGGAGGGTGCTGTGCTCAGACTGGCCTCAGCACAGTGATGGGGGTGTTTGATCAGTGGGGATACCCTGGTTGGCTGAAGAGCGAGCGGTGTTGGGTGTATTGAGCTCTCTGGCCTTTGCCAGGTAGTTTCTGATTTGTGCAGCCACGAGTTTGAGCCCTGGATTTGTATTTGAGTGTCTAATCGTGTTGGAAAATGTTTGCTGTGAAGGAAGAGGAAAGCTCGGAAATGGGTCTGTTTGTAAGAGGTGGGTGCGTTGCAAAGGTGTAAGGAAGTGTGAAATCTTAAGGATTTCAGGTTTTGTTGCAAGACTCATTTGTGCTTTATCCCCTGGTATTTGTGGCCCATGGACATGCATTGCATCAATTTCCTAAAAACGACTGAGACTGTGAGAGGGGTAGGAGACGTGCCTGCGCGGAGAGGTATGGCGAGAGATGGAAGCATGGATTTTTAATCCCTGCATCTGAGGCGGCCCTTCACTGGGAGGGGATGCTCGGCAAATCCACGAATCCTCTCTGCTCCAACTCAGCCGGGGCTCCCCGTCCCCTCCTCAACAGCTCTGCCCTGCAGACGCTTGCAAACCCCGTGCCGGTGCATTTTCAGCCTGCCAGGTCCTGCTTCCTTCCCTACCTTCTGTTCTCCTTTTCATTACACCCCCTTGTACAGTAAAGCCTCCCGTCACGCTGCCATTACTATTATTATTGCAGATTTACTGCACTTGCAGAGTGAAGTGATTGTGGTGACAAGGCCCAGCATTTTTTCCCTCCTTCCCCCCGCGACAGCTTGAAATCAAGCCCTTCATTTGCATTTACATGATCTTGCTGTGCAGCTTATGAGATCGGGAGATTTATTTGCTACTTAGCTTGATGTTTGATTACACTCTAAGAAGGCAGTGAGCTACAAAGTGCAGGGATACATCAGAACTGAGCTACTGAAAGCCTCTGGGGGACAGTAACTCAACATCAGGTTTAGGTAGATGAGAAAGGGAATGTTCAGTGTTTTGAGAAAGGCAAATTTGATCAGATTTTTTTTTTAAAGGTGGAGGGAAAAAAAAACCCCTTACTTTCCTTGTCTCTCAAAAAAAAAAAATGTTTGGGAAAGCGAGAATGTCGTTAGACAAACATACCTGAAAATCTGGATTTGTTGGTGCAGAAGAAATCCTAGCAGGGGCTGGTGGCTGCTGGGCTGCCTGCTGCTAACTGCTTGTAACTTCCACTCCCAAGAAGATTATTACTAATAAGTTGGCAGTTATCTTCAAAGCTTTTCATAAACATTAAAGGTCAAAGTCAGAGGAAGTTTTCTTGATGGCCTACAAAATCTGGCCCTGACTTATTAAGGTTCAAAACAAGCCACCGAGTATTAATCCTGCTGTAATATTGGGGAAACTGAGGCAGGGAACTACTGTGCCCATGCAGGAGAGCAGAGGGAATGGAGTTTGGGTTGGGGAGAGAAGTGGACTGTTCCTGGTACTCTGCTGTCTTCAGAGAGGGAGACCAAGTTATAGTATCCCACAGCGGTGTGAGAGACTTCTGGAGAAAAGGGTGGTGGCTGGGCAAACCGCTGCTCTTGGAGTCAGGAATGGTAAAGCTCGGGGGTCTTGCTGTGGGTTTAACTCCTTTCATTACAAATACTCCAGCTAGGGTAGAGACACCGCTGGCTTGGAGTATGTCTACACGTGCAGCCTGTGCTCCTGACTGACCTGCACTGGGAGCTGTAGCCTTATTAGCTAGAAACCTTCGAGTGTCAGGTCTAAATTTGAAAGATTTTCCCCTCTAGAAGCTACATTTTGTGTTATGTCGGCACCAGAGGACTGCAAGGTTGGGTGGGAAGCAGGCGTCCCCGTCGCCGGGTTAGGTACGGCGGTTAAGTAAGGCAGACGGCACTTCCAGCCCGGGGTTCTACCTACCCAACCCCAAGCACAGCCTGCCCCTTCCCATGCTGTGCTGACGGCGGGGTCATAAAGCCGACGACCGAGGGACACGCGCACGGGTCCCCAGCACAGAAACCCATATCTAAGGAAAGCTACCCGCTATCTGGTGCAGTAGCTTTGCGTGCAAACTGTTTGTACTTAGCTTTTAGTCTTGAAAATTGCCGTGAGATATGCTATTACAATGTATCATTAAAGACTTAAGAAAGAGTATACGCCATTACATAAAAGACTCCAGCGATGATCTTTATCCAACTTGTAAAATGGGCAGACTTGATACGACCGAATAATTTCCCTCTCATCTGCACAAAATCATGAATGCAAGTCATACTTTGAGCCTGAAGCGAACACTGCGAGACCAGCCTATAATTACCAAAACAGAAAAAAAGAACAGCATTTTCTAATGAATGACAAGCCACTAGGTGGAAATCTAATTTGGTCTAATTAAGCAGCCTTTGTGAGGATTTGTCTTTAGATGAAAAGAGGGAGCCAAAGAGATCTAAATGCAAATGAACTCTATCATTTTGGTTTTAAAGGGCCAGACAGATAAGAAAGTATTTGTGTACACAATACTTCCATTTGCCTTCGTGGCTGTATTTGCCTTCTAGTTTTCCGTTGAAAAATCCTGCTAGCCCCAAAATTCTGGGACTCTGAATACTAGTCACTCTTTAGTGAGTTAGAAAATAGCACGCTGTTAGAGAGACAATTTCAGCAGTAGGGTATCACAACTGTTAAAATTGCCTTTCTCCATAACAGGGCTGCTGCTTTCTGCTCTTTGAGAATGGGGGTTTTTGGGGAAAAAAAAAGGTTGCTCTTTGCTAGAGAGGCAGATCCCAAGTCTGCTGCTGTCGGAGCATGGCACTATATAACTCTTGGGTCTTTGGGGGCACCTGCTGGGCCCTGAGCTCCTCCTCAGCGCCTCCGTGTCAGTATGAATTACTTCAGCGCTGATAAATCACCAACACCTTGCCCAGTTGTGCTATTTCTGCTGATTCTGCCGGCAGCCTCAACGCTGGGAGCAGGCAGCCCAGGTACAGCCCCAACGGCTGAGACTCACCCAAGCGTTTGACTATAATTGAGATGGAAATATTGAAAACGGTCTTCTCCTGCTCTATTAAATCTGCTTCTGACTTTAAGATAAATTTGTGCCTGTGTAAGGTTTTGTGCCAGCGCTGAAGGTCAAAGAAGCATACGCGTTTCTGTAGTGGGTGTCACAGCTTGTGAAGTTCACATCAGCCTCCGCTTGCTTGCAAGCCCTGAAGAAGCAGCGTAGTCTGCAGTCATAAGACAAAGCGGCTGGTAGGAAGGACAGGTCATTCGGGCTAAATGAGGACGGTGCAGTTCACAGCTACCGCTAGACCAAGGTCTTACCTCTACCTGATCTTTCTTGAGCTACAACCACCATTCGCCTCTAAGAGGCAAGTGAACCTGGGGGAGATTTGACGACAGGTAGGGACAGCGGCAGAAAGGTTTGGTACAGCATGGGGTGGCCCTGGGGCAGGGGAATGAAGAGAGGCATCTCCGAGTCCTTGCTCTCCCTATAAGCAACATCGGGGAGGGGGAAAGGGAGGTGTGTACGGACAGATGAGGGTGGGAAAATCAGCGGAATAATTCTGTCTTCAATGCGGCAGCAGTTCTGGGAGCTTTGGGGAGAACGTGGGCAGAATAGTGCGTAACACCTTGGCAAAAAAGGCTATTTCACCATCTTTGCGTTTGACTCTCCAGTGAGAAGTGGGGCCTCCAGAGAGTGGCTGGGAAGGGTGCAGTGGTGGTGTCATTTCCTGGGGAATCACGGCCTTGGGGGTACCTGCTGTGCTGCAAACCCTGAAGTCAGATTCTGCCAGGGAATGCTTTTGCTCGGTGTCTGTTGGCTTCAGTGGGAGCGCTGAGGTTTAGCTGAGAGCAGCGTGTGGGTTTCGATGATTGAGAGACAATGTTCTGTAAATGCTAAAGAGGCGGGACAACGTGTTTAAAAAAAGTTTCCGTCCCCTTCCAGCAGTTATGACCTTTTCTCTGTGCTTCATCCTTACTAATATCTGTCCTATAAACCTCCTCATCTGCTACTTTAAGAAAAATCCCCTTACGTTCTCAAGGCCTGATGTTGTCCCAGATTATGTCCAGCACGAATCAACTTAGTGAAGCTGCTGCTTACACCATGTAACTTGCTGCTGCCTCCTTCGACTCCATACAGATTTCTTTGCTTTCCTCCTACAGGACATATTAGGCTGAATGATGCCACCGTGGCATCCATATAAGCTACAATGACGTTAAAGGGGTGAGAATTTGACTCTGGGTCTTTTCGAGCAGACTGCATATGGCCACATTCCCTGTATAGCAAAGTAATTCCCTGGTGGCACGGACCTCTGATTCTTAGGGCCAAATTCAATCCCTGGCTGCAAATGGGATACTGGCGGCCTTGAGAGCTGCCTGTTATTTCACAGCAGAATTTGCCTGAAGTCAATACACCTGTGGTACCTCTCCTAGAACAAAATATTAAAATATTTCAGACTAACAGACAACTTCTTAAATTTGGGCAAACCTCTGGTTCAGGAACCTCTCAGCTTTCACTCAAGAGAAACTCTAATCTCTGACCACAGATGCAGGAATTTATCAACTTCAGTCACCTCATGTACAGAATAATCTCCATTTTCATTAGAGAATAGGTAAAAGTTTTTGCTGTTAAAAAAGGATGCTGTTTCTTTAATGTAATAAAACCTCAGCAGGACAAAACATCTTTACTAGACTATTCCCCACTATTCCCACAAGAAATCAAATATAATCCTATTTAAGAAGCTTTAAATAATTTTGAGCTTTCATATTGACTTATTAAAATGCAGCTTAAAAAACGCCTTCCTTGCAATCCCTTTACAAGGGTCAGGGATATAAAATTTGAAGAAATATGATTAGTAGATCAGTTGGAAAGATATATGCGGCAGCTTCCAATTTTATTATTTAAAATGCCCTTTTAGAAGGAAAGGTGATTCTGTAAAAAGTGGCACCATCTCCTGAAGTAATCTAGTCCCAGGGTTTGCAGGCCTATCTCCTGCATTCAGCACCCAACACATCTGCTAAGTTTTTCTTGGACCTAAAGAGCCCTTGCAGTTGGGACGGAAGAGTTGGTTTCTGTGTCCTCGTACTCCAGCAAAATAGAGGCTTATCAGGCTCTAAGCACAGAAACAGCCAGTAGCGCTTGCGGCCATCCTTTGCTTTTGGCACAGAAGACAAAGCGACGGTAACAGAGACGCAAATACGCCACAGAGGACAGAGCCGTTGCGGAGCTGTGAGCGTGGGTTTGGTTGGGGCCACAGAGCCCTTCTGCTGCTGCCTGGAAATGTTGAGGGATGAAGAGCTCCTGCAACGTTTCAGATGTCTGTTGGAGTGGGATGAGCCGCTTTTTCACTTTCTAAACACTACATGTTGGAATAGAAAATTATAGGATGAAACGGGGCCCCTGCTGTGCTGATGTGAACTCTCTGCAGGGTGAACTGCATCTTATCCAAGCAAGGGCTACAGATTCCACCAGTGCATCCTGAGGGGCCCAGGCAGAAATCTCCTTCCAACAGACTTCACCAGTTACCCATGTTCAGTTCTATCGACCTGAGAACTGGGATTGTAACCAAGAGCGTTTAGGCACACGTTGCTAGAAAAATTAACTGGAAAGTGCTAAGCAGAGAAAATTGAGTCGGTTACAGGTTGTCCTGAGCTTCCGCTCTGCAGTTCTCCTGGGATTAGCAGGGCTGTATCGATGTAAATGATGAGACAATTTGACCCCCGCTCTTGAAGTATATTAAATACAGTGAAGACCCAAATTGTGCTGTCAGTTAGACAGAAGTCCCATTAAGCACAGAGGGTCTTGTGCTAATGCAAGAATCTGCCCAAATCATTTGCTCTGTCCTACAGCAAAATGTATTCAACGTGCTGAAATTTAACTGCAAAACCTAGTGAGCAAAATCACACCCTGCCCGTTACACTTACAGCCAGTTACTGTGAAATCCTAATGTGTCAGACTTTCTCTAGGAAATAAGGTAACTAATAACTTTACTCCTGCCTAAGGCTGGACTTTGGTCGAGGCTGTCAAGGCTTCTATGATTTTCATGTGTTTTTGAAAAAATATCCGTGATTTTGACATGCTGGGACTTTTCTGTGGGAGCAAGCAGGGAGCTCTAATAGCTGAACTTCGCTGAGAGCTGCAGTGCTCAACCTTGGGCCCTCTGCAAGACAAACACCAAAGCGTCCTGAGCCCACAAGTGCTTCTACGTCTTCAGCTTCCCAAGAAGTCAATGGCAGTCAAGCGTGATTGCCTGCTGGCAGGATCTTGCCCAGAGTTTTCTCTTGAGGCAGAAAAAGCAGCAGTGACACCAAAAGCAAGATCAGCAAATGCTGGAGAGAGCCTTGGGCCCCCAAGGAGTTCTCTTGAGGCTTTTCCCCTTCCTAATTTTCTACATTTATGACCGTAATTGTGGAACTGGGCTGAAACAGCACTGGGAAGTTGCTGTCAATGGTTACAAAAGTATTGTTGCCTGTGGGTTGATCTTACTGGTGGTGCTAAAAACATGGCAAAAGTCATCTGGCTTTCAAAGTAATGCTCGTTATCTTTGCAGGACATATATATTTCTAAAATTTCCCATAACCCTACACCTGACTCCCTCATTGCTTTCCCCACCAATTTTTCTCGCTGGAATTGCAGCTCTACTTTGTTCTACTGGTTTTCTCTCCAGTCCTGTATTTTCTTGAAAGGCTAGAACGCCAGGGGTCAGATACTGCTCGGGTGATGTACACGAGTAGCCCAATTGCTTTCAAAGGGGCTACCTTGTGAGGCAAGCAAGAGTTGGCTCGAAAAAGTCACTTCATAATTGCATCATATTTGCCACATCAGATGTTTTATGTGCTTAAGAATTTTTGGTGTTCCCTTTGTGCTCAGCCATTACAAAAGGCTCCTACTCTGCTGGAGTTCTGACCCATATTTTCCCTGTTGCAGTCCAAATTTGGTTGCTAAAAGGTAAAGGGGAAAAAAAAAAATCTCTGTCTCATCACATCTCTCCCAACCCCTGTTCAGCTGCTGTGGTATTTTCCTTCATTATGCTGCTGCCTCAGACTGTAAACCTCTCTAATTTCCTACATCGCAGCTATTTATTTAAATGCTAACTCGCATTATGAAGTGATAATCCACAAGCGCAGGAGATAATTTATGAAGCATTTAAATTAAGAGGAGCAGCTAATTGGGAGCATGTGTCTTATAAGCCTTGCTAACACCAGAAAACTACAAATTAGGGAGAAAATAGAAGATATTTTTATCTTGCTTTTTTCTTTTGTAATGCACTGAGGAAAAATATTACCATACATCACACAAACACTGCTGTTCACAGAAGTCTTCTCTTCTGTTGTTCGCTTCGTGGTTAGTTTAACGCACAATGCTCTCGTTATTACAAATTCCTCATTATAACACACAAAATAATCTTTGCTTTCGGAGAAGGTGGAACGAGGTGGGGTTTTCTGTCTCCAAATAAAGTGGAATAAATTTTCCAGAAAAGGTCCCCTTCTCAGCTACACGCTAATTTAAAAGAGCAAAGACTCCCTTGTTATATAAGGATGTTAAAGTGCATTTAATTTAGGACCGCATCGTGCTGCAAGAGTTTTATAGGTTTTTGTTGAAATGAGGATGAGCACAAATGGCTGTGAATCAGGGAAAAGCAAACGTGCTGCGGCCACAGGGCTGGAGAGAATGCATTTCAGGTGCTCTGTTCCGATTTTGGCACCAAAGTCACGAACTTTGATTTCACCGCAGCTTTGTGGTGGTTTATTCTTAAAGATTAATATTGACCTGAATCTGAATCCCGATGTGCGCCACGGCGTGCAGTTCCCGGGATACAGCTGTGTGACAGAGATGGCTCGCTAAATGCTGCTGCGATGGGCTGTCGGGGAAAGGAGGGTTTTGACACTCAGGCCACAACAACAGCACCGGGGAAGGTGGCAACCATCCCTGGCTTGAAGTTCACAACCATGCACCAGACTCGCTAGGTTTGCTCTTGGAGGCTGTTGCCTCAATGGAGAAGGCGGAACGCGGGGTGTCCTCGGGAGGCAGCTGCTTTTTCCTGGAGGAGCAATGCCCCTTTGGTGGCTTTTTTGGGTGTTGGTGCTTTGATCAGAGGAAACAGCTGGGATGTTCTCCTGTAAGAGCCAGAGGGTTTCTCTGCGCTCCCCAAAGAGCATCCCAGGCACGCAGAGGACTGCATTAACACAGTCCAGAGGGAACTCATGGCATATGGAGCACGGTACGTATAGCACAGTTTCCAGTATGGTTGTGTGAGATCTTTTGATAGGATCCTCCTTTACTAGGCAACCAATTCTTTTGGGTCCCTTGTGTGGCTACTCAAGACAGATTCGCTCTTAGAGTAAAATATTGTGTGCACGCTCTGCCTCGCGGGGTGCTTGGGAACCGCAATGAGGTCCTTGCACGGAGGACGCTCTGGAAGCGTGCGTGAGAATTCAGCTCCTACACGTGACTGCGTATGTGTGCGCTGCGTGCCTAGAAAACACGTCGCTTTAATCTTTGCATTCCTGTTTCTGCTCTTACAAATCTCCCTTTACGTATATTCTGTCAAAAGCAGTCAGCAAACAGGCTCTGGCATTATTGGAGTTGCTCCTCGGTTGGAAGGAAACCATAAATCTGAAACTTCAATCATATCTTTATGATCATTCAGCAAACAGAGATGGAGGATTTATTCAACATGGGATAGCAAAGGGGAAACTGCAGGGGGTTATTGCAGGAGATATTGGTTTAGCTAAGGCAGAACTGCTCCCTCGGGCCTCTCTACGGCCGAGCCAATGAACAATGGCACCAATGACAATAACAAGGCAATTATGGGGAAGAGGGTGAGGAGGGGGTAATGCTTTGTTAAAGATAGAGGTAAGATTCCAGCATGGTGTCTCTTTTGTGTGCTCTTAAAACTAAAGGATGGTGTGTCTGCCTGGGGTGGTCTTATTAGGAGCTGGCAATCCTAAAAACACAGCAAGTGCTTAAGAGAGCCTGTAGCTTGTGCCTGATTGTGCTGCTCTTAGGAGGTGATGAAGATTTCTTCCATAATTAAATAGGCCTGGCAATAGGTTCCACTAATCCACCCGGTACCCCAGGGCAGGAACCCCAGATGACAGAGGCTTGTCTCCGGCCGTAGCCGATGTTGCGTTTCCTGCGTTTAGGACTAACGCTTGTTTCTGGGAGGGGACTCAGGGCACCTGCTCTTGCTGGGGGGATGCTCAGCCCTTCACCCCAGGCAGGTCACAGTGTCACGCCACAAATGCCACAGCAGCCCTTCCACTAACTTGACCTGGAACGGCTGTTTTGAGATTGCTCAGGGACCTGGTGCCCAGCCCTGCACTGCTCCCAGCTTCATATCTTAGATTATTTTTTTAATAGCTGTAGCCAACTTTTTAAAAGCCTGACTAGAAAACGAAGCCCAGCCCTTAGGTTTCAAATACAAAAAGATTGTTGAACTCCATAAGGACGCGCGGCTGCGTCCGCTCTCGTGGAGGTCAAACAGGGGCAGCGCCGGAGCGGGGTCCTCCTGCGGTACACCCCGACTTCAATGTGCAGCAACGCTGGGGTCAGCCATGCCCACGGGCCTCCGGGAACAAAGTTGTCGCGGTGCAAAATGAGAACACAAAAGCTTTGGCAAAAGGGGTGGAAATGTTCATGGGTGAGCTGGATCAGGCCACTGCTGCCAATAGACGGGACTTGCGTGAAATTTGCATCTTTTCAGGGTGCGCAGACACAAACATCTCTTTTTTAAAAGATGCCATCATGCAAAAGCAGGAACTAAGCGATCCATCCGCACCTGTCCTGCCTCCCCTCCCCTTCTTCCAGCAATTTTTCCTCCCCCCTTTCCCTTGCGAGCCCCCGAGCAGTTTGTTTTTGCCTGCAGAAGGAAGCTTGAAATATTGCGAAGGGGGTACGGGCAGTGCTCCCTGCGGCCTTGCCCCTGATGGCACGACTGCAGACATAAAATAACCCAGCGCCATCAGTAACCTGTCGCCAAAGCCCCACTACGAGGTGAGAGTTTTCCTCCCTGCCGTGGCTGTTAGCTGCAATGTATTTCTCCCTGCACTAAGCACCGTCTTTCCCAGGGCTGCATTACAATGATTTATAAACCCCATTTCTGGGGAAAACTAATAGATCAAAGTGAGGAGAAGGAAAAGGAGACATGAGCAGCTGGAAGAAGATATTGAAGCATGAAACAAAAACAGAAATGAAAAAGTAGTTTGTGGCACTAGTGAGTTGTTCTGTGCTGCACTTTATTATTGAAAAATAATAGGGGGAATCTGTATTTTAATCCATTTTTTAAAGACACATTCAAGTAATCTGAAAAGCTCTTCCTAGAGCCAGCTTGCTTTTTTGTGTTTGTGCATCTCTTACAGAACCCAACACTTATTTTGCTGTTTAGCCCTTCCCTGTCTGTTCCTGTGTCATTTTTAGACTTTCCACGTTTTAAGCAGCATCGGGATTTTCTAACAGGGTAACAGAAAGCATCACGACTGATGCTCAGCTGCACCTAAGCCTAGGATGTGCTTCTTCCTGAGCTAAGACTTGCTCAGGTTTTACAAAGGGACATCGTGGGCTGAGACCGGGGTGGCCAGCGAGGTGCTCTGCCTTTGTTTCTGTTTCCTCTCCTGCATGGTGGGGGTGAACAGACAACGATTCATCACGTAATTCTCAGCGTCACTCAAGTTACATCCCGACTGAACTCAGCCAGGAGTACAGACCAATGCTCACCTCTTAGTTTTACAATGATTAATGCATTAGTGTTTGTAAGAGCTTTGGAGATAAGAAGCTAATTGGGCTTTTGCGTGTGTTCTGCTTGTCTGGTTCAGCCACCAGACATCCCTGACTTCAAACACAGGCAGCGGTGGAGAGTTATTATGAAAATAACCATAATCCTTGTGCAGCGCTTCATATATTCAGGGGGCTGCACAAACCTCCTATCTACAATTTCCCCACATGGAGCTTGTGTAAGTGCAAACGTTATACACAACACATGAAACGCATCAAATAGGACAAACAGCAGATTTGGTGGAAAACAGACGTGTGTGGCAAGACTGGGGGGTGTTCCTAAGAGATTGTACAGAGCCATGAGATGGAAGTGGATGAATTATCCCTAGGCACGTTCCAAACTTCTCTGAGGTTTGCAGGTTTCTATTCAAAGTATTTTCTCTACGTTCCCGTTCTGTCTTGTTTAAATTTTCACTTTCCCTGGCAATTCGCTGTTGCCAGTTAATGCCGTAGCATTGTGTTAACTTTAGGCTGGCTGGTTTACCTTGGGTCCTGATTTCTGTTGCATCCTTTGGTGTCGGTAAAACAGTGTTCGTGGGGGAATGCAGGTGCGGGGATGTGTTCATGGACATGTATAATCGATACTTCTCGCAGATAACGCGGGAAGCAAGCACGTCTTGAACGTGGTCGTGTGCCCATTCTGCACAAGGAACGTCCGCTGGTTCACGCACCAAAGAGCGTGGGCAAAGAAGCAGTGTATTTTCCTTTTGGTACTTGTGAAAACATGGCCTGAAGAAGACACGTCTAGGATGGCATTCAGGAGCGAACATCCATGATGTGATCTGCTTTCAGGTGCATTGCATGACTACCGTGTTATATTGCCATTTGCAAGACGAACCCCTGCCCATTCAATCAGCCTGAGATCACCAACATCCTCACGGCTGAGCCTGCCTTTTGACTCAGGGCTCTGATCAGTAAGAACCGAGTAACTTCAAATGAAAATACTGCTCTTCTTTGGCTCGTGCCCTGCGTGATGCAGTCTAACATGCTACTCAGAAATGCTTCAAGCCAGAGACATCATCTTGCTAAGATGTTCATCCCCTTCTCGCTTTTGGTTATGCAGCCCCGAGCAAACATCGCTCCACCGAGCCATGAATCTGGTGCTGGTGTCGTAGCTGGTACCTGGCACGGTGGCACACCAGGCAGCTGCGGAGGCCCTATTCTTTTCACTGCATGGATCATTGCTGACCAGAGCCTAAAGCAGCTGCCTCCTCCATAGACCTCGCACTGGTAGCTGCCAACTGCATCCCCTATTACAACAGGCAGAAAAAGCTGTCCGTGCTCTAATAGGTATTGTAACCCTCCTAAAACTATGACAACATCTTTCTTCTGACTCCCTCTGGCCCAGCCAGTCTTTACTCTTCTTCTCTTCCCTGTCTGCAGAGAGAGCTTGCAGGATGAAAGACAGCTAGGAAGGTAGGGAGAGCTGAATGTGGACTAAGAGCTGCCAGAGGAATACGAGAGGAGAATTTTGTCCTATAAGCTTTAATAAGGTGGTGGGTTAAGAGAAATGCAGCTAGGGAGAAAAATGGGGAATGTTCTCTCTCCAAATGGGCACTGCTTCAGTTTGTAAAAGCACCAGGGATTCCCCATGTGGCTTAATTTATTATTTTCCCACTCGTTAAATGCCAAAACAATAAAGCAAAATCTATTGTTAGCTTTAAAATGCAGATGATTTGCATGTGGCTGTGATAGTCCTACTGCTGCCTTCATTTAAACTCAGTAAGCTGAGGTACCTTTAAAAATTATGACTTGTTTTACATTTAATATACTGAACTATGTTAACATAATATTAAGGGGCTGACTTCACAGCTTAATTGCTGATCACGCAGAAGGCTGCTTTAGCAGAAGCGTTAGTCTGGCACTGCTGTACGGCCTGGTATGAGAGCGGCTGGAACAGCAGCCTGCACAAAGGGGCTGCGAGCTGCTCCTTCCCTGCGGCCATGCTCCCCCTAAGAGCACCCTGGAAACCCAGAGTCATTTTTACTCCACTCTTGGTTTACTCACTTGCGCTGGAAGGTGTTTGGTGCCCTATTGTAGCGCAGTGCCCGCGCAATACAAGCAGGAGATAATTGTACCTGTACAAAGCGTGAGAATCAGGTGGTGGTTTTTTCCCATTCAGTCAGCTTTTGCAGAGGGGAAGGAATGCACCGTTTCTTGGCAGAGCTGAGCGTGTACTGTACTTCCTCAGACTTCCCAGGGTCCCCAAGATTGCTGTAGAGATTGTGCAATTCTAGTGCTGCTATTGTATCTTCTCGTATTCTTCCTTCTTTGACCCTTGCTTGTGTCACGCTGAATGCAAAGAGGGCAGGTATTGGGAAAGGGAACCAGGTCCACAAAGGCTGTTAACCTCTCCGTGAATTCAGAGACCCTGTGACAGTATATGGTTGGCTAAGACTACAAGCTGGTGCTTGGGAATGGTGAATTGTCGCGGGTTCCTTATGCCTTCTGTGTTTTCGGCACGCTGAGCTGCTGGGCCAGCACTCAACGGCAGGGTGTCACCTTTAAGGCAAGGGAGTTTCTGCAAATGGCTGACTCGTACTTGATCCCCCAGCCTCCCGCAGCAGAGTAGCACACGGTGCTACCCTTCCTGTCCACTGTGTCAAAAATATCATTAAGGTCCAAATACTACCCTGAGATGTGTCCAAAATAAGAGGCCCTCATAGGCTTCTCAGGAGCTGATATGCTCCTGAGATATCCAAGCACTACTAGCTACTCGCAGCCATGTGTCTCTGACTTCCACACACGGCTCCAATTTGGGAGTTCTGGACTCCCGTAAAAATTTGCTTTTTTTCTCGGTTAAAAAAGCACATAGATTGACAGAGATGTACACCAAGTTCTAGCCCTCTATGATTTAAAAGAGGAAAGTTATAGGCCCCTGAAAATTGAGGTTTATAATAGAAGCACTGGCAAGCCCTTAACTGCAGAGAAGCTACCAGGCGTTGCAACAATAATTGGGAAGGGAGGGGAAAAAAAATCACACTGTGTTTTTCAGTGCTTAGCTAAGAAATACAACAAGAGAGTTTATTGCTTGCAAAACACAGCTGCACTGCCTCAAATTGGATGGAAAAACGAACCCTGATAATTTATTACACCCCTAAAGTCACAAGAATGGACCCATAAATTACTTTTTTGGAGGGTGGGGGAAGTGGTACCGCTGTAGTCCATTCTGCACAACCTACTTATTAGTATCATAATTTATTATTATTATGCCCTGCTGCAAATAGAGAGGCAGATAAAACTCAAATCTATTAAAACAACCGCTCCACTTTCTCTGAGCCACTGAGGGACACCATTCCAAAGGAAATGAGATAAATTACTAAGACGAATGTATGAGTCTTGCATTACAGCGCGTAGCTTGTATATATGCAAGAGCATGAGGATAATTCAAGCAAAAAAGAGTCCTGTTAAGTTTTACCATTCAGGATTCAACACAGAGGGATCGGAATAATATCAAGTGGTCAATTAAATATTTCTAATGTATAGAATTTTTTTTTTCCCGAAGATCCTATGTGTTAACCCAGAATGAATGTGCAACGCTGAAATGCCCGCTGAAGTGCCCTGCTCCTATTGCAAATGTACTTGGATCAGCATGTATTGAAAAATACACTTTATCCAGCTATTGTGAGGAAGTAGACACTATACTGATAAGTCTGAAAATTATATTGATAGAATATATATCTATCCATGTATATCCAAGTGGTGCTGATTAATTACAAAGCTGATTTGAATTTAAGGCTAGTGGAAGACATTGCTTTGCAGTCCCAGAAGGGCAAAGTGGCAGAGCCAAAGGTGCAGTTATAAAGCTCACCACGTGCCTTTGCTAATGGGTTTCAGATAAGTCAACAGTAATTTTGTAATATTTTTGCTTCTCTTCATTTCCTTCTGGGGTAGTCAGCTGGACCAGAAGTTTTTAATGCTGTTCTCCCCTTCCCTGCCACGTGGATGGATTAGCAGAAATGATAATTGTGTTGGGAGGTTATTGCTCGTGGCCTTCTTCAGGACACAGGTCAAATGCCTGTTAGGTTACTGCAAAGTCAGGATGAGTCTCGTGCTCTGGGCCATAGTCACTGGGGTATAATGGAGCCCTGATTCTGGAGGCTGCTGGTCCAGAATGGGTTTGGGTTCAATAACGGCCACGTCTAAGGATAAACCTAGTGGCGATCTTCTTTCTACGCCGTCAATTTGTGGTTTTCAGTTTTATTTTTTAAAAGAAGAAAAACGATGCATATGTGATAAAAGTTCATACTGGACTTTTCTAAGTCATGTAAGAATCGTGCAGGTTTAGCTGGCTTCACTTTTATGAATGCTGGGGATTCTCAAAGCAGAGTACATGAGACACAACGCCAGTGAAGCCTCAATGGTCCACAATGTAAACAAACTTAATGAGAAGAAAAGAGTCAGCAATCATTTCATCTTCCCTACAAAGCCTGCTGCTCTGATCGCGAAAACAACATCCAGGCCACGCAGTAAGACACTGAGACTTTGTGCTCTTGCTACAGAGGGTAGGCGAACAGGAGGGGGATTGAGTAAGGAAGGAAATGAAGCCACCTCCTCACTGTGATACTGCAGATTTTCGTATTTACAGACTGCTGGTGGCCTGCATCAATCTGTACATCAGATTATTACTTCTACACTCTTGCATGCTTGTAGCCATGGGGTGTGTGCGTGTGTCTCTCTCTCGAATGAGCATCCGCATCCTTTGGTGTTCCATGCATCGGCCTGCTTTTTGTGGGGGGATTACTTTTCATATCGATGGTTGTGGTGTTTGGAGTGAAAAATGGAAAGTAAAAAAAATTATTTACTTCCTAGGCTAAAAGGTATATGAAATATATTAATAAATCTCTGTTTAACATTGCTCCGGGTTTGGGCTAGACATTTGCTCCTGCAACTTAACTCTTAAATTATTTATGTAAGAACACGAGGGAAGACAAGGCAGGAACTCGTTCCACCTTCATTTGAGTGTCACTTGCCAAATCCAACAATTTTAGCTTTTTCTTTCCGGGCCTTTGTTCAGACCCTAGATATCAAAGTTCCCAGGGAAAGCAGAATTTCCACTCTCCAAATGACAGGCTGTGCCTTGTAAGGGTATTTCCTTCAGATGTGGCATTTGCCTCTCTGGCAAAGTGCAGGGCTACTACTTGGGCAATTTTAGCAGATTTTACTCTCGCCCTTGCCTTTCTCCCAGGGAAATGCTCCATCTGCATGGCCCAGCAGCTTCTAGTGTTTCGTTTGGTAGCTGGTTACCTTCCTCCTGAGGTTCTGCCACTGCCCATTTACAATCAGGAAGGCAAAGAGGGGCCAGGCGAGGACACCTCCTTCCAGGCTCAGACACGTGCCTAGTATGTGGTGCTTAGTTTTTACTGTATATTGATATTCAGCTTTTTCATAAAAGAAACCTGTGGTTTCCCTGTATCGGAAGCTATGGGTAAATCCCAACTATTTTACAACATCATAGAGAAGCCCCAGGGCTGACTGTGCCTCTGTTACATTTTTAAAGCAGCAGTAAACAACAGCATGCTTTTCTCTGAGCAACAGCTGCCTTTCTAATGGTGGACTGTGAAAGACTGCTGCAGAACCCAGGCTCCGAGATTCGCTATCGAATCAGCTATTGCTGGCCTAAAAGTGTTGCCTGAAAGCCATGGGGTGATGCCATGTCTAATGAAATAATGCAATACAGCATCATTATCAAATGAAAAATAAGAACAGTAATATTTCCAGGGGGTTTTGCATCGATTAGATGGACAATAGAAGTATATCCATGTGTGATTGAGAGACATAAGATGGGTGATGTTTAGCTGCCTCTTCCACGTGCTGTAGGAACCCCTCGACATAAATGAATTGTGGCTGCGTTTTCCAAGATGACTGGATTTGGAATATTCAGTGGCCTAGAAAGATGGATACCTCGTATTGTATAACATAGTCTGTTGCTACTGGTCACAACAATTATATTCTTACTTCCTAACTCGCTGCGTTCTGCACTACCGGCGCTGTTGGGCAAATCTTGTTCAAGCTTGGCTAGGATTTTTGAGAGCTGAGCGCTGCACGTACTGAGAGGCAGGACTAGAGAGCCTGGCATCCCCAAACTGGGGACATCTCTGTCTCCAGTCTGTACACGGAGAGGGCGCGTGTCTGAAGAGGTCAGCTAGGAATGCGGAAAGCTTGACCTCAGCGAGCCATTTTGTGTTGCTGTAGGATACATGTTACTGTTGAAGACAAGTTTCCAAGCCACTGTTTACTCTTCAGAAGAGACGAGGATGATAGGAGCCGAAGCAGAGCAAGGATAGTAAAATTTTAAAGTATTATGATACACATACATTTAATATTACATCACATGTAAGGGAACAAGCACATATGATCGCAATATTACAAGATGAATATAGGTCCTATGGCATTAAATTTAGTGCCTTGTGATTGATGATCCTTTGTTTGCAGGTTTTCTTTTATGTATATATTATTTCTGTAGGATAAGCATCTTACCAGCTGGAAGAAACATACAACTTTTTTATTTTCTAGCATGTAATTTCTGTTTGATTCACAGCTAATAAATAGGTCATCTTGTACTTTTGAAATGCCAACATGCAGTAATTCAGTGAAATAGAGACTCTACATTAAAAAGCTGTCAACCTCAGTGCAATTTTCCTGCACTCTGTGCTCTGGAAAGATACCTTGTCACTCATGGTTCAGCTCTGCTTTCCTGAAATATCTCATCTTCTGCATAAATAATGAATATAGTTGTATGAAAATATCTGGCACAATGTCTGTTCTTCCTCCCGCTCTAAGGAGCTGCGGTACAGACCCTGTATTTATTGGTTGATCTGCCCAACAAATCTTACTGAAATCACAGGTGTGGTAATAGCGTGGCCCCCCTCCCAGCTGCAGGCAGGTGTTCTCTGCTCTGCTAACCCCATCCTACCCACCTGGCTGAAGTCAGGGAAGTGCTGCCTCAGAAAAAGCCTTCGCTATTTAGTGCTTCTCGAAATGTAAAGGCTACGCGATACAGAATAGATCAAAAATGCTTACTCGTTTTCAGTCAGTTTTCATTTCTAACGCATTATGCAAGTCTTCTTGCACAGAAAAGGTATTGGGCTGAAGCAGATCTCAATCAGGAGCTGAATTTAAATGAATTCTATTCTTTAAAAAAGCTAGATATAAAAGCCATCAGATTACTAAGCCTGTCTTCTATTCAGTGTGATCTGAAACACCCAATTTACTGTGGTTTTTATGGCTTTCTCCTAGTAGCCCACTAGAGGTGACACAAGGACGGCAGAACCTGGTTCTGCAGCTCTGATTTCGACAAGGAACCAGTGGAGCTGGGCTGCTGTGGCACTGCTGCTAGTGACAGGGGAAAGAAGGCAGCCCTGTTCACTCATAGACTTAAGGCCAGAAGGAGTCCTGTGATTTTCTAGTCCCGTCTGAAAAATCATGATGCAGTCAAGGGATGTCGCTTTCAGAGACCGTTTTCAGATGCAAGGCAGGGAAATTTCTGCGGTGCTGATTCCAAAATCTCTGAGTATTTATAACCCGCCTTCACGACAGTACAGAGAGAGAATTTCAAGCCAAAGATTAATCCTGCACGTGTTACTCACATGAATGGTTTCCCCTGACCCTGAGTAGGATAATGCAGGGTGAGGCAGGCGCGACGCTGTTTCAATGAAAAACTGGACCAGCTCAAACCATGAAAAATTTGGCGGCGCCTTTTGAGGTTTTGAATCGACAGAAAGTTGAAACTTCCAAGGTGTCAACCCCATAAAAATGGGAAAAGCGAGGTGTGCTAACCCCCTGCGAACTGGGTTTTACAAGGGATAAAGCAGCTGAATCCTCACAGTGAGGTCCAAAAGTAATTTAAATCTCTTCCCTTCTCTCCTTGCTCCCAATTTCCCCATCCCAGTTGTTGTTAGATGCATCAGCTGAGAAGGAAAGTTAGAGAGTGACACTAATAAGGAGGGCTCAGACGCACTAAGAGTATTAAAAGGTTAGGTCACGGTGTGTTCCATTAAATAGAATATTAATTGAATTCTTGACATCTGAGGTGAACTGTGACATGCTCATGGGATAAATATTGCATTTAACAGAGCATCATGACCTAAAGCTCTAAAAACTATTGAGCATCAATGCCAATCCTTCACAACAGATCTTAGCCTCAGTCCTCGGGGTACAAATGCTCCCTTGGAGTTTTGGAAGCTTGAGCTTAAAAACAGGTTTCACATTTCTTGTTTCTGTTCTCAGTTAAGTCCAAATTTGCTTCTTCCATCTCAAGGCTACGCTCCGTCTCAGACTTTTGGTTACAGACTCTTAATACGTCGCTAGAAATGCATGTTTCAAGTGCCGTGCATCACAAACCTATTGGGCACGGTACAAGAAAGGTTGAAAGAAAATTTCTCCATCTCCACCCCCACACCATGAAGGAGATTAAAACATTACAAAGACCAATTAAAAATAGGGAGTCTCATGGCAACATTTTCATTAACCCTCCCCGGTTCTTCTTTCTGTCTCATTAGTCATCACAGGGAGAGGAAGGATCATTTTAATTAGCAGCATTGTAAAGCTTTATTTAAGGCAACTGCCCCTCCTGCTGCTCTCTGGATTACCCTGCCGGCTTATAAATACAATACCAAATCATTAACAGCAAAAAACAACACCACTGAAGGGTTTCGAAGAAAGAAGATCCACTACGGTCAATGTTTAGGACTCTTTAACAATGTCCTTTCTCCTTATTCAGGCATAATTCAAGCGTAATATCGGGCTTTATAAAACAACTCGATATCCTCTTACAGCAAAGCCCTTTCTAGTTGAGGATACCATGTGTTCAACTTTCTTCCCCTTTGTTTTCACGGCAGTGAATGCACAGAACCACATCTGATAGGATAGACACGGTAGATAGGATCACAGGCTTTCCAACGTCCCAATTTAGAATTGCTTGTTAAATTCCCGAATTAAAGGGACTGCTGCGCGCTAACAGCTTTGCGGAAGGGAGGTGAGCAATGAGACCCCGGCCGGGGGAGGCTGGTGGAACATTTTAGAAAGAGGTTCTTTTGAGTTGAGGACGAAAACAAAACGAGTGCCCACGTTTCACGAGAAGGGCATTGCTTTTTCCAATCGTCACTCGCTGAATTTTGCGTTTTTGCAGAAATAAGCCCGATGGGTCTGTTCTGTTAAAAAACCCTCAGCCAGTGTTTCCAGCCAGCAGTTTCCATACCTGAGGGCACAGGTCTGTGCAGAAGAGAAAAACCTGCTCTCCCTCACACCCATGTAACGTGTGAGTGACCCCCACTGCAGTGTGCAGGCTTATTTTGAAACTAATTCCAGTCACTACGCTTAAATCAGGAATTAGATGCAAACCCTCTTGCAGATTCATGAGTCAGAGACACATTAATGGAAACAAACGGGACAGCATGACCCCAGATCCTAAACACCCCAGCATTTGGAAAGATCTGAATATTGCCTTCTAGCTCCTGGCTGTTCCGTAGTCTTGCAAACAGAACATTTTCGGTTTGGGCCATACTGCAGCAGCTCCCTCTTTTGCATCCAGCAGAATAGTGATGAAAACATCACATTTCTTAAGATGTAAGCTGCACAAAACGTCCTCCCGCTCAAGAAACCACAAGTCAGGATTCACCATTTAGATCTATGGCCTACTTTCCCTGACCTGAATACGTAACTATGGACTCTTCAGTACACCTGGGTGCCGCAACCTCTAATTGTTCATCACTGTCCAGCCAAGGCAACCCAGTCCTTCCCTTGGAGCAACCTATTAGCTACCCGTAGGAGTTTAAGAACTATGAGCGCTCTGCCGTGGAGTTTTCCTGTTGGGACCACAGTCAGGATTTGATTTTTCTATGTTACAACATCACACAGCTGAAGCTAGCTGAAAGTTCGACATGCTGCCTTTGCTGCTGGGTGCCGAGCTGCATCAAGGTGTGTTAGCCACCTTATTCTTCCACTTTATTGTTCGACACGACAAAAAGAAAGTCAGACCAGAGGACAAAAACTCGTAACGCTGAAGTCTGGAAACATAAAGTGCGGTTTGCCTCCCCTGAAAGCAAGCTTGCCCTGACTTCAGCGGGAGCACTAAGCAGAATGTGGAGATAATATTGGCTTCTTCAGAAAATGTGCATGTTCCTCAAGAAAGGTTTAAAAATGACTAGGTGTGCTTGACTTTACCTACATGAACTACTGTTTAAGTAATAACAAAAAGGAAGACAGTAATGATGTATCACTGAATGATTAATGTATTGCTGCATAGAGTTCGTTTCGTATTAAGTCAAGATCTGTATGTGTGGAGGTTTGCAGGGAGAAGTGGTATCTTTTATGGAAGTATCTGCTATGTGTCAGACTGTGGCAAATGTAAGTGAATTAGAAATAAGTAAAATATTTCCACTTAAAAAAAATGAGGAGGAAGGGAAAACCGCTTAAATTCCAGTTTGGGACTGGCCAGCCCCTCTGCCCCCATCTCAGCTCACCTCTGCGCAGACAGACTGAGCAGGTCACAGATCGGAGCTGCTGTTGCTGAATGCTCGTTGTCAAAACTGGGGGAGGCTTACAGAGGCCAAGGTACTGCCAGTGCCTGAGCAGAACTGCGGCTTCAAGGGCTATGAGTCTCCGGACATCACGGATGCTCAACTCACTTGAAAACAGACAGGGATGAAGAGTCTGAGTAACAGTCATTGTAAAAGTTTATACAGGAGTTGCTTTGTTTTCTATTTATAGCCGCACTGCATTTTTCTTGTAATACATTTTTAATGACTTATAAGGCCTAGTTATTTATTCTCCTGAAGCCGAATACTTTCTTACCCTGATAATGCAAGCGAATGAGCTTTGCACAGAAGAGCTACGGCAGAGATGGCTGGATCTGCTCCCTGCACTGGCAGCAGGCTGGGGGCACGCTGCACGGCTCTTGGAAGCCCCACGACACCCAAGGCGCTGAGGCGCTGAGCACCCCAAGCATGCAGCTCCCCCCCTGCCTCTCTGCAGAGGGACTGCCTGTGGGGGGCTCTCCCTGGGCCAGAATATTTCCAAATGACTAATTATTCCATCTGCACGCAAGGGAGTCTCTTTTTATGGTTACCTTGCTCTACATTTCCTAATCCAACATCGACCTTAGTTTAAAAAGCAACCCCCAAACCTGCAGTGCCATGTAGGCAGTGGCCCTTCCATCTATGTGTTGAAAAGTGAAGTAGTGTGAACAATAGACCAAACAAAAGCAGAAGATGGGACACTTTGAAATGGCAAGTATTTGCATGAAATATAATTAATCTGCTAATCCAGCATCCGTCCCTAAGCACAAACGCTGATTGCCTCATGATGAGTCTGACCAGAATGCTATTAACTCTACTGTTTTTTCTAAATTGTTATATACCCAATATTTTCTTTTGACTCTTCTTTATATTTAGATTAATAACTATGTAGTCACTTCATTAGTTTATTTAGATTATGTTATTTTAAGAAATTATTGTTTAGATCAGCCTTGTCCTTTCTATCTATATGCGCATTCCCAGAATTAAGTAATATCTGAGGAAACCAATTAACTGCAACTCCACCGCTGTAATGGGGTCTGCTCTGCAACGTGGCAATGTCTAACGGAGTTTTCATTTCCCTATAGTGAGTCAGCGTTTGCTTAAAGAGAGAAGACTGTCAGAACAAACCACTGCCTCAGACATGCGGAGGTGCTTCCAAGTCTGCGGGGCCGAACAGGCATCTTGGGGCTGCTGCTTCTTTTGTTGGGGGTCGTAGCTGGGGCAGCAAAGGGCATCCCAACTCCCACTACGGCCTGAAGTTCCCCGTCAACTTGCAGAACACGGAGGACATACAGCCCTGCGTGGCTCTCAGGCTGCACCTCCCAACCTTGAGGGGGTCCTGGGTGCTAAAATGAACCCGGTGAGGGTCTGACAGCTGTTTTTTGATGCATGATCTTCCTTAGAAAATTCTTATTTAACTCTCCTGGGTCCTTGCTATGCAGTTGCACCAGCAAGTCCTTATCATGGACCAGAAACCCGTTGTGGTGAGGGGCTGCTAAAACCAAGTCTCATCCCCAAGGAACTTGCTGTACCCATGTAACTCGTGACACACATGGGATAGCAGAATTTATAACAAGATTTTTTTCTGTTAATTGGCTTGTTCGGAGCATTTAGTACTGCCAGAAGTTACGTTTGGGATTCTAGAGGGAGGCAACGCACCCAGAGCCCTTTGAAATGCCCCTGGTCCCTCCCTTGCTTGGGCCCTGGGCATCTTTGCAAACCTCAGCCTACGTGCTGTTAACTAATGGCTGTTTTGCTTGGCAAACGCTGACAAACTTCTGAAGTTGATCTGCCTTTCCCAATCTTCTGACAGCTTAAAAGATTTGCAACAAAGCTACATTATGATGCAACCAATTTCAGCAGCATCTGATTAACAAAAAAGGAGGCCACAGCCACCTGACAGCAGCCGGTGGTTATTTTTTATTTCTAAAAAAAAAAAAAAAAAAAAA
>VZSC01013076.1:66667-78560 GCA_013398225.1 Steatornis caripensis
GGGGAGGGTGGGGGCGGAATGTCAAAGCGTGGCTTTCTGTGGCTGTGGATGTTGACCAGGAGGAGGCAACCGAAGGGAGATGCCTGAAGCTTTGTAAGGCCCACGCGGGGCTCAGCCTATCCACAGGACGGGGATACAAGTGGAACTGGTAAGGTGAGAAGTGTCAGGAGTTTGTGAAGTGACCGTAACCTCTGCAGCCGGTCTGAAAATCCTAATGTAGGCTGTTGGGGTGCGTGCGTGCGTGTGTGTGTGTGTGTGTGTGTGTGTGTCCGTGTCCCCGGGCCCCTCCACTGCGGGGGTTGTGACAGAGAGCAGCCCCAGTGACGTCTCGGTCCCTGTCAGCAAACGCCTGAGCCTCGGAGGGAAAACACACCCCAGGCTGCTGCTGGTCACCATCCCGGGGCTACCTGGCGTTTAACGGGGACGAAAAGCGAAGGAGCAGCGAGGAAACGCATTGCCCACGCCTCCCTCCCCCCCGCCCCTCCCCATTTAACTGGGGAAAAAACCGGTTTTCAACTGTTGTCACTCTCCAGGGGCTTTAACGGGAAAATTTTTCGCTGTGTGGCTGCGGTGGCCCGGGGCTTCCCGCGGGGACCGTGACCCCCACCCACCCCGGGGTCCCGTTCGCCGTTACCGGCGCTGGGGGGGTGGGGGTGGGGTGCGTGCCCGGGCAGGGAGCGGGGACGGAGGGGAGGGACCGGGGGGCGCCAGGCCTCACCTTGAGGATGAGCGGGTTGCGCAGCATGCTGTCCCGAGCTACCCCCAGCCGCTCGTTCTCGCTGCCCGGCTCTACCTCGGCCAGGGACAGCGGCAGCCGTGGGGGCGCCGCGCTACCGCCCGCCATGCCGGCGCCCGGGCCGCGCCACGCAGCAGCGGGGAGAGCCGGGGCTGAGGCGGTCGACGTCGCCCTGGTCGTGGGGGAGCGGCCCCGCCGACGGGGCCCGCAGGATCTCGCCTCGGAGCTGCAGCCGGGGGAGCGGGGGGGTGGCGGTGCCCGGTCTCCTAGCAACCGCCGGGCGACGCCGTCGGTCCGTCGCTTTGATGGGTCCGGCTGGGACCGCTTCCGCTGGCGGCAGGAACGGAGAGTCCGGTAGCGGGGGGCGGGGCGGAGTTGCGGGCGGACGCTGGGACAGCGCGTGCGGCGCGGAGGTGCGGCGGGAGGCGCCGGGCGGGACCGTTAACCCCGCGGGGGCGGCGGGGCGCGCCCTCGCGGCCGGGCCGGGGAGGAGGCCGTCAGCGTCCCTGAGGGGGTTGCGCTTTCCGCGCCTCGGCTCACCCTGGTGCCACCGAGAGGCCTGCGGGGGCTCCGGGTGCCGCCGCCGGTAGTCCCGGAGGGAGGCGGAGGGTACCGGCGGGCCTGCGGGCGGGACGTGCCCCCGCGCGGGGGGTCCCGCGGGGCCCTGTCCCACGGCCCGCCCTCAGGTGTGCCCGCGGCCTCGGCTTGTGGCCCGCGGCCTGCCTTTCGTGGCACGGCGGTGGGGCGAGCTGCGTGGCGCTGCGTGGCCTGGGGCCTGTCCGCGAGCTTGTGGCGGTGCGTGGCCTGGGGCCTGTCCCCGGAGGTTTCAGGGCAGCCGCTTCCCGGCGGCGATGAGGAGGGTAATGCCTGATACCAGTTAGCGCTGCAAACGGCGTTGGGGATGTGAAATTCAAGGTCTTGTGTTTCAGAGATGACAGGATGTTTTGTAAGTGTTTTTTTCTGTGCTAGCTGTAGAAAATGTGCTGAAAAGTACTTCCGGCCTGCTCTGTGTAACTGTAGTTTATTGAGGAATAGATTGGTTCTCGTTACAGAGTGCGTTGGAGCTGGCAGGGCTTGGCCAGGGCTGAGCCTGTTTGAACGTGGGCAAAGCCAGTCTTAAGCTTCTAATTAGGGAACTTGGTTTTAGTGCTGACGAGTTTAATATTTCTTTATTTCTCTTAGTTTGTTGCTGTTTCAGTGGTGAAAGCAGAATTGAAGATAGTAGTCTGTTGTTGCTTAGTTATTCAAAATCAACTTAAAGCTAATAGTTATTACACTGTATCTTTGTTATTCTAGGAAGGCAGTTGTAAGGCTGAATACAGCTGTGATGCACATCTGTTTGATGAAGGAGGAGTCACTTTTTCATAGCCACTTTCCAAAATTAGCTGGATTGAAAAGTAAGTATCTTTATTATATGTTTCTAAGAAAATATTGAGTAGTTCTATCGTATTTTTATGGTTTTAAAATTATTTTAAAAATTATTTTACTGTGTACCAGTGTGTAATGGTTTTATTATACCAGCATGTAATAGATTATAGTGCTTGAGTAAAATTTATATCTTTTATTTAAGGTAAGAAAAAATATGACAGAAAAAGCAAGTGCAGATGATTTTCAAGTTTGGGATTTTGTCAAGAAGAAGAAGAAGAAGAAGAGAAAACACAAAGAATACAATGAGAAACATGAAAATGACGAACGAGAAAGTATACAAAATGCAGAGCTTAGCCGTGCTTCTCCACCGCTGTTTGAAGACCAAGCAGCACAGAGTAGGGAAGGCTGTAAAAAGAAGAAAAAATCTGAAAACAAAGGGGAGAAGCAACAGTCTTTGTTAGATAATTCTTCTGTAGGACTGGAACATGAAATTAATAATGAAAGTGGAGTGGATGCTTCCCAAAAGAAGAAGAAAAAGAAAAAAAAGAAGCGGAAGTATAGCGATAGTATAGATGATCGAAGTGATGTAACTTGTGTCACGGGAAATCAGCATAGCACTGGTGGTTGCCAGGAGATCGGTGCTGATTACATTGATTTAAAACAATCTGTTAAGAAGAAAAGAAAACATCAATTGCCTGAAGAGGATGAGGTACATGAGCTGCCTACCTCAGAAACTTGCGATAAAAATGACAGTAAAAGATCAAAAAAGAAGAAGAAGAAAAGAGGCAGTAGTACCCAAGACATAGAGGAAGATGCAGGTGGAATCATTGACCAGTCACTGTTGTCATCTCCAGAGCAAAACAGGCAAGGGGAAGACACAGTCTTGCCGTTACCTGCAGAAGAGGGTGCTGTGGCCACACCCCAGCAATGGTGTGAAGATGGTGACTGTGATGCTTCTCCTGCCAAGAGTGAAGGTTCTACGCATGTACCTGTTAATTGTTCTAATCCGACTAAAGCAGCTGATCGAGCACGTCAGAAAACTCCCGTGCGTGCTAGAAAAGCTATAAAAAGCAGAGCTTTTATAACGGAAGAAAGTTCTTCAGAATCTGATGTAACGTAAGTTTAGGGGGGTTTTGTGGGTTTTTTCCTTCCCCTCACCCCCTAAATATGCTTCTATCGTTATTTGGGTCCCAGATTTTCTTCAGTCTGTTTTGTATGTGTTTTTAAAAACCTTTGCAGTATGTTGAGATGTTATAGAGACTTGCTTTAAGAGCCTAGTTATTTTGTGACGATACCATGAAAATTTGTAAAAAGACACTACCATTGCCTTCAACGTAGAATATTTTCTCCTATTTAAAAACTGTACATATAGAAATAATTTACATGCAAGAAAAAAAAGGAAGTACTTCATTTGTTAAAATTGGTGTTTGTAGTGAACATACGCATTTTTATCAAGGAACTAGTAAGGTCAACTAAAGAATTTGATGTTCTGTGCAAACAAATGCTGATGTAAGTAGCTCTTGGTGCTTTTACAGTCTCTAGAACCCACTAGTGAGAGACAGATAGAAAAATTCTTTGTTGCCAGTGGTAGCAAGAGACAGTATTTCAGAGAGTTTTCTGGGAAAGGTGTGGATTTTCAAAACTTCAGCAAACTCTTTGAATATAGGGAGTACAGGCATTTGATAATAAATTACGTGTGTGTTAAAAGGTTGGGTGTGTGAAGTATTCCTTGTCCTTTAATTAACGAACACGTTCATTATTTTAACAGTAGAGATACTAACAAAATCTGTTTTGGAGCTCTAGTGGTGTATTTTATTTTGCCTTTTTTTTTTTTTTTTTAATATCAGGACACCAGAACCGTCAGCATCAAATAGAAAGGACCAGAATAGTTCCTTTACTGAAATGGCTGCTTCTGATGAGCTTAGTCTGGATGATGAAGAGTTCCTGAACTCTACCCTGTGTTCAATCGTGGATTTGGATACTGCAAAACAAGAATTGGAAGAGTTTATTCCTCATGTGAGGAGTATATCGGACAGTTCAATCAGGAAGATGGCTGGAAGAGACTTAATGAGGTTTAAAAAGTTTAAAAAACAAGGTGAGCTCTCAAAATACAGTTGCAGTGAGGAAGAACTGTGCAGCTGTGCTAACGTTTTAACAGAGAGAAAGTAGTTTGGTTTTGTATCATGTCTGTCACATCCACGGAGTCTGGCTCGCTCCATTCCAATGGACGTAATTTTCTGTTTCTCTGCTTCGTAGCATCTACTTCCTCATTGTCAAATTACAGTCCAAAGCGTATGCGTAAATTACCCTGCTCCCGGCTCTTATTTTGTCTCTTTCAGTTTTCTTTTTTCACTTTTTGAATTTGTTGATCTTTTGTTATAGGTTTGCTAAAACCTGAAATGTAATCTACAAGAGATGGTACTTGAGGGTTGGAGTTGTTTGTTTGTTTGTTGGGTTTTTTTTTCTTAAATCTTTCTGTATATTTTAGGTATCGCAGTCAAGTTTGGCAGATTTTCTGAAAAGGAAAATAAACAAATCCAGAAAAATATTGATGAGTTCTTATCGATTACTGGAATAGACAGCGCTGAAAAACTCCTGTTTACCTCAAGGTATCCAGAAGATAAAGAAACTATCAGTCGCCTAAAAGCAGAACACCTTTTTTGTGAAAAACTTTGTAAGTATTTAAGTTCCTTCTCAAATAGCTGAATGTTACATTCCACAACCTGGTGATGATACAACGATGTATCTTCTGAAATATTTTTTTATTGAAAAGCACTAATGTTGCTAAATTTGCCAAAAAAGGATCATGCTGCTGAGAAGATGTTGTTGATAATCTGTACACTATACTGTTCTTACTATCTTTTCCCAGGTATGAAAGAATTTAGAGATTAAAATATCATTGTGACCAGCAGCACTTACAGCCTTTCAAACTTGCATTTAGGCTTGATGGCTTAAGGTGCATTATTTGCTAGGCTATAATTAAGCATAGTGACTTACTAATGGGAAGTGTGATTAAGTCCTGTCTGAAATTGTCAACTGTTCTTAGAGCGCATAAATAGGTGGCAGGTTCAGGACTGAGTGAGAGCACATAAATAGGTGGCAGGTTTAGAACTGAGCGAGGGGTGGCGTGAACTGAAAGAAATCAGGTCATTAGCCAAAGTAGTTTTCCAAGACTTCAGGAAAACAAAATTCTTATGGCTAAGAGTCTGTTTGCAGGAGGAGCCATCTCTTCGCTTCTTCTTTACTCGTTTTGTTGGGCTTTTCTTGCTGGGAAACATTCATGCTTCACATACGGCAAACACGAGCTCATTTTGTAACATCTCTGATGAATCTACTCAGTGCGCTTTCTCAGTGGCTTTCTGTTCTGTGTTTGTTCCGTATCGTTAGCGTAGGTGAGACAGAGTAAATGACAACCTGCAAAGGATTTGGATAGTAGCATTTATTCAAGGATCCTACAGGTTTGTTCCTCCTCAGTTATTTCGCACACAGAGTCATTCCCCCTGCATCCTCACATTTGCTTGATGTTGATTTTCCACCTGGGACATTGCTCCTGGTCTGGGAAAATCGGGCAGAAAGTCATGTCAGTGTAGGGTGAGTTGCTTGCAGGCACCTCTCCTGGGCCTTGCTGACCAAGATTGTGAACATGTTCGCAGGTATTGGTCTTTGTGGATGTTCCCCTACTTCAAGGATCTTTCCTTCAGCCAAGGTCGTTGCTTTGTTTTTGCTGAATGCCCCAATCCCCCTTTTCCCCATCGAACTAGTCTATATGCAGAAGCCTCGTGGTTGGTGGCGGTCTCACATCTCTCTGTTAACGGGAGTATTCGATATGTTACTTACATTTGGTTCAGCTGTTACCAAAATTTACAGGGAGTCCAAATAATTTGTAGCTAATGAGAAACAGGTTTGTGCTTGAGAGTTCAAAAGTTCACTTTTCGATATCGCCTACATGTGTGCGCACACCTGCACATTTGTTTACCAGCTGTCGGTGTTCACAGTCTTACCACAATCATAACAATTGCATCTTTGAAAGTCCTCAGGAGCTTCTGTTCAGACTGTTTCCTGTGCTGATACTGAAGTGCTGTAGAGTATGTTGTGTTGAACAGAGAGAATCCGTGGTTAATAGCATGGTCATGAAAATGTATGTTGTTGGGTTTTGGTTTGGTTTTGTTTGGCTTTTTTAAAGTGGCCTCACCAGTGGGAGAAATGTTTCTTAAAAAATGAATCATTTACCTTCTAGCTGAGGGCATACCACGACCCTGGAGGCTGATATATTATCGAGCAAGGAAGATGTTTGACCCAAATAATTACAAAGGGAGGTAAGCGAGCAATTTGAAAGAGTTTCTGAATGGTAGTATCAGTCTCTGATGTTTATTTGTACATTAAAAATGGATGTAAATGAAGATAACCTCTCCCATTTGTGCCAGTTACTGTGACTTAATTGACAGTTCATTTTTCTGACTACTCCCTGTCAATTCCTCTGTTCTAAAATGTAACTAGAAGTGGTAGTGATGAGTAACACTGAAACACCTGTAAAGATTACAGCTCTTTTAAGATACTGGAATGGTTTGAATTTACAGCTGAAGCTGTGCCGGTTTCCTCAACCAGGTATACTAAGGAAGAAAAAGAAAAATTAAAGAAGTATTATGCTCTGCATGGCAATGATTGGAAGAAGATTTCTGAGATGATGTCCCGTTCTAACCTCTCAGTTGCTATGAAATACTCTGAAATCAAGTCGGGTACGTAATTTTAAGGAAAACAATTCATTCTGTGTATTGCAATTTGAGAAGTTATTTTAACTGTATGTGGTATGTGCCCTAAAATTTTAAAAAAATCCCTGAGGTGGATTTTTCTTTTTTTCATTTATTTGTAGCGGTAGTGTAGTTCTTCTTTACAGACCACTGATTTCATTTTCACATGGAAGGGCTAAGAACAGTCTCAGATACAGAAGGGAAAAGAAGTGGAACAAATGCAACTCTTTATTAGATGGAACTGGCATCTAAATAGAAGCTTTCAGGGAGAGGGCAGGAGGAATTTGGCAATCAGGTTTTAAAACGTAGAAACTAGGGATCAGTGCGATTCTTCCATGGTTAGGCTGAACTCTCTCAAATCTGGTACGTGGAAGAGTTTCTGGGAGGTGTGTTAAGAAGCTGGTCCTGTAAATAATGTAAAGTGAAGCATTTGCTCTTTTGCCTTTTTTTTGTAATCATTTAGGATGCATTATGCCTTAACTTTATTTCTCAATTTTAGCTATTAATTATGGTCCTTGGTCAAAGGAAGAGATCCAGAAGTTAAAGCATGCAGTGGAGGAGGTGATTAGGAAAAGAATGGAAACGGAAGGTGCAAATTCTCTTTCATCATCAGAGAAGTCACATAGAGATCCCTTGATTGACCGTGAGAAACTGTACCAGAAATTACCATGGACTGAGATTGAAGCTAAAGTGGGAACTCGATACTGGAGACAATGTAAACAGAAATGGTAAGGTTTTACCTTTACTATATTGAGATAGGCTGAATTGAGATAGTAAAATGTGTTCAGGGGAGTATTTAACTACCTTCCCAAAAGTGTTTGTACCCTGATGATGGGTTGGTAAGATAGGTAGTAAATAGGTTGTAGACTACAGAAGAGGCGTTGCAAATGTGTCTGAGACAAATAAATAGCTCTTTGCTAGCTGTGGTAAATTTTTTAATGGGTGTGATAGTGAAGCCCGGTTTTGGCTTCTCTGTGACAGCAGGAGCATCTTGAAGACACTTGCTTTTGATGCTTGGAATTTCTTGAAATGATAGAAACCCTTTTTCGTCTGTTTTCAAAGGACTACAATTCTAACAAGCAAGATGACCAAAGGGCAGCAGTTATATAGGGGGACCAAAGGATTACAGGCCAAGATCAATCTTATTAAAAGGTATAGTTCAGAAGTGCTGGAATTGTTTTGTATCTCTTATTGTTCTGAGTTGTGTTGATAAAAGCTTGCTGGGTGAGAATGGTATGCCTGCAGTTTCATACAGGTTTCGCAACCACTGTTTCTTTGGACAGAATGTCCTGCGACTTCTGACTGGGGGAGCTGTGAGCATTATTGAATTGTTTCTTGAATTCTGCCTACAAACTACTTCTGTACTATATTCACAGGTTGTATGAAATGAAAGTGGAGGATGCTAATGAAGTAAACTGGGAAGAACTCAGTAATACTATTGGGTAAACATTTTTCCCCTCTTTTTATGGATACAAGGGATGGTTGAAGCAGACAGTCTTAACAATTGCATAAAGGAATCAAAGTTCTCAGACCTTGCAACTATAGAAAATATTGTTTAGTTTGGGAACGTACAGTTGTATGTCCTTGCATAGTACTGAGCAATAAACCATGCCTATAAGCTCTGAAACTTAATTTTAACCACTTCAGGCAACCCTTATTGTATTCCCAGCGCATTCTGTGTGCTAGAACTGCGTTACATAGTCTGTGCTAAAGTCTTTGATAAACGACTTTTCCAGGCGTTAATCAACGCACAGGAAAAAGGGATAATTACAGGAATGTGTAATACAAAACCATAGTCATCTTCCAGACAAACTAAATGTTGAGTATGAAATACCAATACTGTGAATGCTGTACTTCCCTACAGTGCTTTTTTACTTTTGCCACATACTTTCAGTTTCATTTACTGTTTCTTTTCACTAATATAATACATATGTATGATGGCATGGTTTATGTTCTTACCTTCAAGGGGAACTGCTGTCTTGAAAAACTGTGTTCATTATCAGGATTTGATATCCAGCCTTTCTACCTAAAGCTGAGATATTGTTTGACTGGCGTTAGTCTCATGAATGGATGACTCGGTAACAAATAAGCTTTGTAATAATTGCTTGCACTGCTAATTCTTTGAACTCTTCTCTTTTCAGAGATGTCCCTAAAGCCTATGTACAAGAAAAATTTTATAAGCTAAAAGTCTCCTCTGTCCCTTTTTGGCAAAAAAAGACTTTTTCTGGTCAGTATCCCGGCTGTTTGTATATACTCCTTAAGGTTTTTGCTTGAATCTAAGAGGATATGTATTCTAGTTCAGTTTGTTCTTAATTAGCTTTCTCCTAAGTAAATTGGCTAAAATCTCAGGCTTTATACTTATTTTACTAAATGCTTTTTTTTTAAAAGTTTTCTTTCAATGGCATCTTCATCAACCTCTTCTCATTAATACTTCGCTTTAAAAGTTTTATGACTGGGCTTTTTTAGTTTATCTTTGCATGCGTGTATGTGTCTGATACACCCTGCAGCCACTGTGATTACTGCAGAATAGTGAGGGTTTTTTGCATTTAACACTGACAAAACAATTGCTGTCTGTTTCCCCATGGCATCCAATTAAGACTACTTTTTTCTTTTTTTTCAAAGAAATTATCGATTATCTTTTTGAAAAGAAACTTCCAGAACTTGAAGAAAAGTTAGAAAAAAGGAAAGGGAAATGCCTTAGTCCTGACAGTTCAACAGCCCCGCGACAGAAAAAAGCCTTCCGTTTCAGTGACATTTTTGACTCCAGTGAAGAGAGTGACTGACTGCCTTAAAAACAGTTCCTAGTCTGTGTATTTAACTGCAAGATGTATCAGGTAGAAAGTGGGCGCAGATCAACAACTGCAGGTACACAGGCTGTCTGATACTGAGAAAAGTAAAGATACACGTTTGGTTTTCTTGTTTCATATTGAAGGCTGAGGTAAATACAGTTTTTGTGCCACCTTTTCTTACCTTAATTTCACTTTCGTTTTAGAATTCTTTTTTTAAGCATCAAGTTGTTTTCTGAATGTTTCAAAAATAGTATTTTCTCCACTGCTTTGTTTTCTATGGAGTTGAAAGCTGCTGTTTACTCTTTGTGCATGAACTTGGTTTTCAGAACGTTGATGAATTTTAAATAATTAAAAAAAAAATCATGGAATTGGGAAAAAGCTTTTAAATGTCTATAATAAACAAACCTTAAGACATCTGAGTTGATGGAAAAAGTGCAACTTTGAAGGTTGGTTTTTTTTTTCAACAAATACCTTGTTCTTAAAAGCAACTGATTTTTATTTTTGGTGTAGACTTATACTGTTATCAGCCCTTCTAGAGAAAAGGGACTTTGTCCATTACTGTTCATAAATTGTAATTTCATTTTGTGCTAACCAGAACAATACATTTAAAATGTTTTGGTTAATATTTGGTATACAGAGACAAAATGGACAGCGTGTATATATATATATACATACATATATATTTTTATTGTGCCAAGGAGAATTTCTATATTTTAATAAGCAAGCTGAGGGATAAGATGGAGGTTGTATTCATGTTGTTGTATGATAGTTTTAACTGTCTGCCTAGAGTTATTATTTGTAAATTGACCGAGTGAATGTAAAAAAAAAAAAAAAAACATCATCTCGCTATGCCTGGAAAGTACTAAGTACTTGTATGCCTTCCTTATCTTTCCTATATGCTGTATTAGAAAGTAATGCAAGAAAACGTGGTCTCTGACATACTGCTTTTTGGTGGTCATTTTACTAAGTGAGAATTTTCCTTCTTTAATTTTAATAATTGTCATTGAAAATGCAGAACTTTCAACAGCTTGAAATAAAGGCCTTATTGGAGATTCTTCTGGATTGTGACTTACAGCAAAGGATCTTAAATGAGAATTTCCTATATTTAACTGTAGTCTGGCTTTAGTCTCTCTGAAAACGATGTGATCTTGTGGGACAGGAAGGACACCCAATGAGATCAGCCACCTGTATGAGGAAGAGTAAGTTTTCCAGCCAAGAGGTGAAACAGGGAGGGAAAAACTATGTGCCAGCTCCCTTGAACTTAAGTCTTTGGCTTGCATCTGTTGCATTATGGGTTTGAAGGTTAAAAGCTGAAGAGCTTGAATTTTTGAATCTAAGTGGTTTGTGGTTTTCAAGTGTTTTTTTTTCCTGGAAGATGGAGATACTCTGAATTTTCTGCAGGCTTGAGCACAAATGATTGTGTGATTGTAGAGTTTTGTAGAGTAGATCTCACGGAAATAAACTTTACCTCCATAATGAGATTTATTTCATTTCCCTTTGCATTAAAGGGAAACTTCAAAAGGACGACTTTTGTTGATACATTATTTTTCAGGGAAACTGCTTTAACAAGTGAGTAAGCCAAGGCAGGAACTATAAACCTGACCTCTGCTGCCCAGGAAAAAAGAGAGACACTGTCTATTTTCCCCCCAGCCCTGGAAGCAGAGAAACAATTCCTTATCCGCATCTCCTTTGGTAATTCGGTGTTTCTAATCTCTTTGGATGTGGACAAATAATTGCTTGGAGGGGGAGAGTAGGTGTTGGTCACTTCCCATTTGCTGAGCAAGGGCACTTAAGAGCGCCTCAGAAAGCAGGTTTTCTCTTTGCCATCTCTTACAAAGGTGCCTGGGAGCACAGGCCGGGGAGGCAGTTGTTTCATGTGGGTATTTGAAACTCCGTGCAGAGGTTTTAAAACCAAACAGGCTCTGTAGGGAGTAACGATCCCTGTGCAAGTGACCTCGCATTGTTTGATACGTCCTTGGCATAGAGCAGAGAGGGCCATGAAGAAGCAATTGTGGACAAAGAAGCAATTGTGGACAAAGAATCATAGAATCATGGAATGGTAGGGGTTGGAAGGGACCTCTAGAGATCATCTAGTCCAACCCCCCTGCTAAAGCAGGTTAGCCTAGAGCAGGTTGTACAGGAATGCATCCAGGCGGGTTTTGAATATCTCCAGAGAAGTGTTACCGAAAAACTCGGAATAAAGAACTTATCGACACCAATGTGATGTAGATAAGCAGACACTTCTTTATTGA
>VZSC01013076.1:80040-170907 GCA_013398225.1 Steatornis caripensis
CTAAGCCACTCTTCCTGAGCTTTCCTATGAGGATGCTGTGGGAGACAGTGTCAAAAGCCTTGCTGAAGTCAAGGTAGACAACGTCCACTGCTCTACCCTCGTCCACCCAGCCAGTCATGCCATCATAGAAGGCTATCAGATTGGTCAAGCAGGATTTTCCCTTGGTGAATCCATGTTGACTACTCTGGATAGTCTTCTCCTCCTCCATGTGCTTAGAAATGACTTCCAGAAGTAAAGAAGCAATTGTGGACAAAGAAGCAATTGTGGAGGTACAGAAATCCCCTTAGCAGGAACACGTAGATGCTGGGTTTAGCATAGCCAATCACTGCTTGATGTACGACGTGTGGACATGGTGTGAACACGGCCTGAGGGCCAATCTAATGATCGCTTAGGGGCATGCTGTATGCCGAAATGTGGGGCTAGCCCTATAAATATGGCCAGCCAACGGGAATAAAGGTCTTCTGTTCACCACGCTCAGGAGTCCGTGTCGTTCATCCCTTCAAGGCTCCACAGAATGATGAGGGAAATAACATTGACAAAGCTTTGTGTATCCGGCTGCATTATAAATAAGAGCATGACAGATCCTTCAAGTCTAAAAAGCACTGTGAGTCCCTGAAAACTTTGGTGATTCAAGCAGATGTGTCACTTCAAGCATTTTTCCTGGCGCATTAATGGCCTGAATGGTGTTATAGAAAAGAAGTCTCGGCTCTGTGGCGTTATCAAAGACGGAGACAGCTGGGTTACAAGAGTTGTGTTCGCAGCAGAGAAGCACTTCAAAGTTAAGGAGTGTTACGGGGCAGCAGCTGAGGATCAAACGGTGACTTTGCCTTTTTCACCCCCTTCTCCCATAAAGTCCTGAACAAGCAACGTGGGGGGATTGAATAAAGGCAAAGACTCACGCTTTGGTTCCTCAGAGCCCCCAGCCTGGGCTGCTGTGGCATCCTTGTGATCTGGAGAGTAGGGGACGGGGCAGGGACACAAGCCTTGAGCAACGTGGCTTCATCTCTGAGACCCACAGGCCAGGCCCGAGCAGTGGCAAAACCTTCTCCCGCCTGTTTCCAGGTGTGTGTGAAGAGGACCGGGGGCTGCTGTATGGGGAAGCAGTTTCCATTGAGCGGGAGGCTGTGAGGAAGCTTCCCCCCGGGGTTTATGACTTCACCCTGCTGGGGAACGCCCTGCGCTGGGCTCGATCGTGGGGCTGGGGTGGGACTTTATTTATTATTTATTTATTTATTATGTATTTATTATTTCAGTCCTCGAGTATTGCTATGCCTTAGGCAGCGCCCTTGGCTGTGCCCCCAGGGGCTCTGACACCGCTTACGTTTATAACACAGCGCCTCTCCCTTTTCCCCACCCCCGGGTCTCTGCGTGCCTCAGTGTCCCCGTCCCTGCCCCGCCACCCCCGTTACCGGCCCTTTAAGGCACCGCGGCCCTCCTCGAGGGGCGGGGTCCGGGCGCGCGGGGCGGGCTGCCCCTCCCGCGGGGGGCGGGCTGGAGCCCGCTTCCGCAGCGGACCGGAGGGGCGGGAAGCGCCGCGGCCTGAGGAGGAACCGGTGGCGTCGCCGGGACGGGANGGCTTAGGTGTCCGTGGACGCTTGGTTAAGCGATTGCCTTTTCTTAGCGTGCATAGGTAAAGTTTTACACTTTTTTTTCCTGGAAGATGGAGATACTCTGAATTTTCTGCAGGCTTGAGCACAAATGATTGTGTGATTGTAGAGTTTTGTAGAGTAGATCTCACGGAAATAAACTTTACCTCCATAATGAGATTTATTTCATTTCCCTTTGCATTAAAGGGAAACTTCAAAAGGACGACTTTTGTTGATACATTATTTTTCAGGGAAACTGCTTTAACAAGTGAGTAAGCCAAGGCAGGAACTATAAACCTGACCTNTGCCCGCATTTGAGTGACAGAAGGGGGTGCAGTTGCACGCGTGTTTAATATAAAGTACTTTAAATAACGAAACGATTCTTTAATCTGTGGTGCGCGAACTAGACCGACCTCTGGTGATTGCTGCCTTGCTCTAGACCCTTGGTACGCCATCAAGACTCGATTGCCAGGGGATGGATTATTGAGGACGCTGCTGGGCTGCGCTGTGCTCCAGGGTGTGCATGGCTGGAGGTGTCAGCCCGTTCCCTTGCTGCAGGGCAGTGCCCTCCACGTTCCCACCGTGTGACCTGGCACACCTGCACAGCAAATAGCTTCCTTTTCCAAAGGTAAACACCGTCACTGGGTTTTTTTCCCCACTATGTATGAATGTGTGGGTTTGCTTTATCCAGATTTCCCTTTTGCATTCCTTTTAGCTAAATAACAGAAGCAATTACCGTTTTACCTTTTGTATAGTTAGTTCAAGCATTCACGCTCTTCCGGTCTTCTGTTGAGTTTTTCAGACTAGCAGGATCTGAGATGACTGTATTGCTGCTTAGCAAAGAACTTCTGTTTTTAGAGGAAGTGATGCGTGGTGAGAATTTTACGGTGCTTTTGAACTATAATAATAATGCAGACAGGAAAGTTCTGTATAACTCTCCTTTGCTTTTGACATCAGGGATTTCTTGACCTATAAATTTTAGTAGGAGATTAAGAAAAAAAACCTGATTACATTTTGTACTTATTAGACCTAGATTCCACAGATACCAGTAAAAAAATATAATGAACTTTAGCATTCCGTTCTGGAAAGTGTGTGGTAAGTGTGGATGAGGGATTTCTTAGTATGTAAAGTGACATTTCACATGTTGATTTGTAGTTTGCAAATTACATAATTTGGCTTCTTTTTGGTGCTTTGCTTTTAGTGTTTGCCATTCAGCAGACACTATTCTATAGTGCTCATTTAATGCTTTAATTTTGGTTTCTTTGTTTAATTGCATGTGCCTATATAAGAACATTCAAGAACATATGCATATATGGCACTTGAAAATGCAGTACTGTGGTGGCTGAAATGAAATGTTTTGCCACTTTCAATCTTTGGACTTATGTTAATTCCTTCTTCTTTCCATTCAAAGAATGAGCACATGTCGATGGTGTACGCCTAGTGGTTCTGACACCACTGAGTTCCTGAAGAGCTATGCTTCTAAACGGTTGTCCCAGGAAGATCTTGAAGGATCCAGTGATGATCTCTGTTACTGCCTGGAGTGTGTGGTTGAGTACCATAAAGCAAGGGAGAAATTGCCAAGGTTGCATGAGGTAATTAAGAGATTTGGCTCCTGCCCATTACTGGATGAGAGGACTCGGAACTGAAGGAAAACTTCAGAAAATGCTTCTGGAGTCCAGCCTCTGTAGGGGACAGTTTTGTGCAGGTGTTGTGTTTTACTGGGTTTTGGGAATGGAGTATGTTGCTTTTTAACTGTCTGCTTTTTTTATATTGAGTTGCAAAGAACTGATCGCAGAACAAGACAACCCTCTTGTAATGCATATATTCAGATTAGTGAGAACTAAAACAGTAGTGGGAGGTTGCAAACATAGCTTGAACTTTATTCATGCTGTGATGGTTTGACATCTGAAAAAAGGAACACCTGCCAAACAAACTAACAGCTCTATTTCTTTAATATATTCTCTTTCTTTCTCTGGCTTCTGTTCTGCTTTGGCTTTATTCTGCTTTCACTTTCATTTCTCATTCATGGTTTTCTGCTCTGCTTGAATTTGAGATCCGATCTGCAAGCCTGTGAGATTATGCAATTAAAAACAAGGAAAAAAACCTAAAAACTATTTTAAGTGTTTTATTATTCTCCCTCATTAGTATCCAGTTTTGTGTTTTTGAAAGCTTATTTTCCCTTATGTGTATATGTATGTAAAATGAATATTTGTAGCTGTAACTGATCATAATACGGATGTCTGAAAGGTTGCTCTTTGAATTAGTCAGCTAGATTTCTCTGGAGGGCAATGCCCTGTGAGGACAGATGGGAAATAAGTGGAGTGACTGCACTGCTGAAAGTTCCTTTCTGTTTCTGTTAGCTCTACTAAATAACCTGGGTTTCTAGTTGAGGTTTGGAGCAGTTACTTTTAGATGAGTAATGTTAAGTGAGCCGAATCCCTACAAATATTTAGCGAGTCGATCAGTCTGTTTGCATTGTTTACATTCACTCCCTTCTACTAATACATTGCAAAATACGTGAGAAGGCAAGGTATTTTAAAATTGCTTTTCCCACCTTCCTAAATATGATCGTTTTCTGTATTGTGCGCTGCTTTAAATTGGCCAGTGGAACAAAGCTTTGTGACTAACCTATGGCCTGAAATAATAATTGAAACGACTTTTGAATATTTAACAGAATTATAAAAATGCTTCTGGTTTGAATGCCACTCTTCTAAAAATTACTTTATGATCTTAATTCTGAAGTGAGAGTATTGCGATTTGCACAATTGGAATGCCATATCAAAACTTTGTTCTTTTACACCACACTTGGAAAGAAACTTTTCAAAATGAAATTGTAAGTCTTGAAAGTCCAGTTAAGGTTTCTGCATGTGATAATGGATGTCCTTAATCACTTTCTTCACAAGTGCACTGTGATTAGTTGTTTTTCCCCACTGAATAGGACTTGTGGGAGCTGGAAACCTCCCGTCTTGTTGCCCACATTGAGAAATGCGTGCAAGAAGAAGCTGGAGAAGATGACGAGTTGTTTATAGTGGATGAGAATGGAGAGACACAGCTGTCTGGTTATGTGGGCCCAGATTTTGAGAATAACCTGCGAGTGCCCCTTCTAGAAATACTGAAATACCCATATCTACTGCTGCATGAGAAAGTCAGTATGTATCTTACTGTATACAGTTGGAAGGAAATGGTGGTGTTTCTACTGAAGGAGCTGCAAATAACAATAGTAGTTAAACCGAAGTGCCTGTGTGTGTATATATATGTTATATTTATTTTGACACTAAAGAGGGTTTTTTTGTGTTGTGAGCATATGAATTAGTCCTTACTCTAACTGTTTGGCCTTTTAGGTGAGCTGTGTGTAGAAGTGCTCTGCAGAATGGAACAAAGTCACAGCTCCTTTCAGGTATTTGAGAAATACCCAGGAATTTATCTCTTTTTGGTACATCCAAATGAAGCGGTAAGTTACTTTTTCTGTTCCACTAAAACTTAATTTTAAATACCATCAGAACAGATTCTTATTTTTGCTGACAAGAATATGGAAATAGCAGTATTCAGAATATTGTGTTTGGTTTTTATATTTTTCTTTGAGAGATATAGATATATATATATATAAAAAAGATTTCGGTAGGACTGTATTTATTCTTGCTGAAGGAGAGAAGACTCTGATTTTGCAATAACTTCTAGAATCACTTTACTCTTTGCATTTAGGCAGCAGAAGCTATAGATGTTCAACCAAACTGTAAATACATGCCCTGTACTCCCAAATGGAATTCTCAAGGGGGCCGGGGTTTGTAATTCAGTGTGTTAATTCCCTTGTCCCTCCCTGTTTTTTCTCCATCACTAGAAGCTTTCACATTTTAGTAATACTCAAAACCTTAGAAATTATAAGAAGTGAGAATACTGTTGTTACTTGCAAGAAGAGATGCTCAGCAGTGTACTTTCTCTGAAATGACCTCTAATTGTCACTGAATTTTGTCATTACAAGGAGACAATGTTGTGTTTTAATGGATCTGTGCAGTCTGTGGTAGGACAACTCAAAACTCTGCAGATTTTTTTTGTTTAGCCTGTGCCTGAATCCAGACGGGACCAAAGTTCATGTGAGAGTGTAAACAGCAGAGCTCCATTCTTTGATATTTAGAAGTGTCAACTGATCTTAGTATCATTCATGCTAGTGTACATAGCATAGACTGCTCTCCTTTTGAATCCAGTCTCATAAGAAAATAACAAAAAGAAATGTTGGAATACTGAAAGCGTCTCGGTTGAAAGGATTGGGAGGCTTTGCAATTGTGGTTGTTATGAGCTTTTTATTTTTTTTACTGGTTAAAAGAATTTGGGAGATTATAAAAGAGGCCTGAGGTTCGTAGAGCAGTACAGACGTGTCTGAGTGCCTCCTTTTCTATATTGTTTTGAAGATGATGTATTATCCTGCAAGAAGGCTGTTCCTTCGAGCTGTGTATACACACCGTAGAAGTGCAACTGCTATCAATAATAGGAAGAGTACTGAAAAATAGTGATAGTACAGAGGACTTAGGAACGTACACCCTGCTACAATTGGAAGGGCCTGTTGGAACAGTCAGTCTTGGTTTCACGCACCATGTTAATACTGAAGGGACATTGAGTGCTTTCTGTGCACGATCTTAGAAAAGCTCCTATGTGGTGTGTTTATCTCTAAAGTGAATTTGGATGTGTAATTCTCAAAGGAGTATTGAATTGTAACTCAAGTGGGCTGTTTGTTTATATCAGGAGAGTGTGAGTTCGTACCATTGTTTTCCCACCTCATCTGATGCAGCTTTGGAGAGTCAGGTTCCATTTGCTGTGGCTGGTGGGCAGGCTGTGGCTGTACCATTTCCAAGACTGCCTTACTTAAACACCAGCGCAGAGTACAAAGCTTCAAGTTGTTCTAAAAAACAGTAAAAGATTTAATAGTATTGTACTTCATGCCTGCTGAAACTCTGAAGTTTTCTCAGTAGGTCAGAGAGTGATTCCACCAAGGCAAGAAATGGCAAGTGTTCTGTGCTGACAAAACAAGTTAGCATCTGTTGTCATAGTTTACAGTTATTTAAGTGGTAAATATTACTCAATGTTTAAGCAATATAAAGCAAATACCAAACCAAATGCTATCCCTGTGTCACATGAATCCCAAGGAGTTTTATTTGTATATATTACTCTGAATTTTAACTTGTTACCAGGTATAAGAAGCCTGTTTCTAAGGTTATTTTTTAAAAAAAGTAACCCTCACTTGCAATTACGAGACCTTACTTTAGTAAAAATATACTTTTGTCCCATTTGTAGGAGCAGTGATTCCTAATCTTACAGCATTGTGATTTTATTTGTTCTCTTTATTGATACGCATACTGGTTTAATCCTTAGATTCGTCGATGGGCCATTCTGACAGCGAGGAATTTAGGGAAGGTTGACAGGGATGATTACTATGACTTACAGGAAGTGCTGACTTGCTTGTTCAAAGTTATTGAGTTGGGGCTTTTTGAGAGTCCAGATATTTACAGCTCTTCAATGATTGAAAAGGGTAAACTCATCCTTCTGCCATCTCATTTATATGATACTGGCAACTACAAGAACTATTGGCTAGGTGAGTATTTATGATCAGAAATGAATTTGTACATGTAGCCTCTCTCATCCTGTAAGCACTTTCTTTCAAGTCAGTGCTCTACTATTCCATAGGTGCCATTTATTTTGGGGCATGTCAAATGGGAAAATTGAACATTGCACAACTGCTGTAGTGTTTAATTAGTTGCACGTTGCTGCTGATCTCTTTGGTCAAGTGTTACACTGGTAACGGCGTTTGGAAAATGATCCTTGGTTTGGTGAAAACTAGAACAAATTTTTGCAAATATATGGACAGGTTGCTTTTTTGTTGTTGTTGTTGCAGGGATTTGTATGTTGCTAACAGTGCTGGAAGAACAAGCTATGGACTCCTTATTACTGGGCCCAGACAAACAAAATGATTTCATGCAGTCTATACTTCACACCATGGAGAAAGAAGCAGCTGGTAACTAATTTTGATACTGGGATCAAGACAGTTCATAGCCTATTTTTCATCTTTATCAAACTTCCTTTTTTTAATTGAGTAAATTCATAATAGTGTAATGCTGAGGTGATTTTAACTGAGGCTTATTTATCTTCTGGAAGATGGCCAATATTGCACAACATTTGGGCAATACTGAAAATAGTGAAAAAGACATTGAAACAAACTCAAGTGGAGAAGGGATGGCAGTGCTTTGCATAAGGCTGATTTAGAGGTTTTGAGAGGACAAATCTATAATATCTTACTATATTTTCATTTAATGTACAGATTATGTGGGAACGCACATTTCACTGTGGCATGAAGTTTGAATTTTGATTCCTAACATAAAGAATCACCTTTTTCTGAATTACCTCAACTTGCTTAAAATTTGACTCTTTTGTCCATCTGAGGGAACCTCTTTTGCAGCTGGGAATTTAGAATTTAAACTAGTAGACCACATGCCATGGCATAGCCCACGAATGGCACGTGAGCTCAACACCAGGGCTGCCTCTTAAATGACTAGATCGTTATAAGCTTGGTATGTTTATTGAGGGTATGATATTATCTTATATGAAGATGGAAGAACAGACTGGAAGGAAAACTGATTGCTTCTAGCTTAAATTTGAAGTATAAACTTTCATAGCTGTGTAAGTTGTACCAGCTTCTCAGAATAGCACTGCAAAAATCTGTGTGGAAGAATCGGTTTCATAGAGTTGGGAAACGTTAGTAATAGTTACCCAGGTTCCTGCTGATTTGAGACTGCATAAGGAGCGCTGTCTGTTGGTACAGATAAGAGGTTGACTTTTTTCATGCTCTTTCTTTGTCCGGATTAAAAAGTATACTTGCAACTTACTAGGCTTTGTATCCTTATATTCGTATTTAAGAAAAATCAATGAAAACCTTTCAACTGCTTTCAACTTCAACTTGGTTTACTCACGTACAGGACTCTTGCATTTCAACTCTCCCTGATCTTACTGTTATGTTTCAGATGATTCTACTGACCCCTTCTGGCCAGCGCTGCACTGCTTCATGGTTATTTTGGATCAGCTCGGATCTAAAGTATGGGGTCAGCTTATTGATCCTGTCCAAGCCTTTCAAACCATTATCAACAGTGTGAGCTACAACAATGAAATAAAAAATATACGCAGTAGCTTTAAGAGGTCAGTTTTATTAAGAGACTAGAACAGTTTTATCGTTTTAATACCAGGTAGCGTAGTAGCTTGGTCTTGGTTTTCTTGTCGGTGCTGCATGAATCTGTGTTGGGGGAGGGAGATGGCAAGGAAAAAAATCAGATGTTGCCAACTTCAAGCAGTGAAAAGATGAAGTAGGTCCCCTAAAATTGTGAGGTTCTTTCAAAAAAATATATTCTCGCTTTTTTGAGTACTATGATGTCTGTTACACTTCTCAGGATTTTTTCCTGAATTGGGAAGGCTGTGAACTGTTTAGCACTTACTTGGTGCTATAACCAACTTGCACTTAAGTTTGATAAAGATTGCCATGTCTGAAACTCTTGGTAAAATTATGGGAATTCCAGAATTTTCAGTGGGTGATACAATTTGAGTTTATTATAATTCCAGATGACACCTGGAGTTTACTTTCAGCTCGTGTTGTGTCTTAAATATTTCCTCAAGATTAGATTTACGTAATGGTACTGTATGATCTTAAAAGTCCTATTCCTTTTCTGAGCGTATTCCTTTGAGGGAAGGTAGTAAAGGGCAGTTCCATAATTCTCACTTTAATAGCTTGGATAACATAGAGAACTGCTGAAAGGAAATGCTTTAAAACATGTAGCAGGCATCAGATACTCTTTTGAAAGGTTTTGCCTTCATATGCTTATGTCCCAAGATAAAATGGAGTTTTTGAATCACTTCTGAGTGACAATATTGTTGGTATTGAACAGAAAGGTGGTTAGGTAAAGTGCTTGTTCAGTGCAGAAGCGGTCGGGTAGTACACTGCTAGGATGTCTAGAAACAGCTTCTATGGGAACAGAATTTTGTTACATAAACTTGAACTCACGTCTTTTGGCATGGTGTCGCCTCTAAGGATTTTTATAAGAATTCAGAACCGAAGACTTTAGGAACACCTCCTATTTCTGAAAACTGGAACTGTGTCTAATTTTAAAAAGTTAGTGGAAAAGAGTACCTGGATAGCCATACCAGTTGTTTACTGTTTTCTCGTGATATGTTTTTAAACAAATTTGAGTGACAGTGTCTTAAATGGTCAGCTTTTTTATACACATACTCTCTAATGTTATAGCAGCTATAGATACATACACGTAGAATGTTACAGATAGCCGGGGAAGGTGCATTAAGGGAGATTTTCTTCAGTTAAGCTATTTCAAAGCTGTTTAAATAGTTGCATACAAAGTTTAGGAATATGTAGCCATGATTGAGCTGCATTTATGCATAGAAAATTCAAAGAAAACTGACTTCTGGGTGTTTGTTCTAGGTAGTAAAGTCCATGACCTAGTAGAAAGCTTTTTATCCTGAGGCAGTCGCTTCCCGTGCCTCTTACGAGCAGGACAGAACAAGCTCCACAATTTTAAATATATCTTTTCATAGGCATGTTTTGTCACTGGCAAGTTGTTACAGTCACATGGTCAGTATCTGAAAAGTAAAATCTTTGTCTTGGCCAGTTGGCTTTCTTGTAGTTTAAGTTAGTTGTGTGGTCTCTAATGATTTGTATTTCTTTTTAGGACAAAATGTGAACCGGAGTCAGACTACAATGATGACATGGTTACTTGCAGTCAGATTGTGTATAATTATAACACAGAAAAGCCTCAAAAGGTATTAAAGTGTTTTATTTCCCTGTTCTTTGATCTTTGATCACTGAATGACACTGTCCGTTTAAAATACGGAGAGGAAGATACTCTGTTTATACTAGTAATGTTGTAAAGAAGAAAATATTAAATAATGCATGTTGCTATTGTGTGCCTTAAATAGCCACCAGTCTGGTCACTTCTTTTTACCTGGTTCTTTCAGGCTGTAAGAGGAAAGAGTGTGGCAGTGAATTAGGCAGAGATGGTATTAATGCCCAAGAATTCGTATCAAGATTGAAACAAACTCCGAATTCAACTCAAAAGTTGCTGATTGAGTTCTTGTATTTTACTTTGTTTCTTAGTATTCTGAACTAACATATTGAGTATGCAGTAACGAGGCATGCGTTGATGTACTTTCAAATGTTAGACTGTTTTTCTGCTTTAAAACAAGAAAAAAGGGTGCTGTTTTGAAGCAACATTTGTGAGTGTTCTTTTGATGCTGATGTATTTATGACGTCTTTTAAAGGCTTTAAATGTGTATTTGATTATCTGAGGTTAAATTATGGACGGTTTGGAGGGCTTAACAATGATTTTTGAAGGAAGTAGTATACACTTTTAGGTTATGTTTTAGGAAATGAGTTCCTTATACGTGTGTGTTTTTTGCATTTTTTTAATTTAGCTTTTGGATATGAGAGAAGTTACCATTTAATCAACGTATCTTTGAGAGAAAGTAACCTTTATGGCTAGAAAAAGACCTGGCAGATTGAATTGTGCAGATGTGCATAATGAGAATGATGTGCGGTTAATTCATTTTTCAGGATACTGGGTGGAAGACTGCCATTTGTCCAGACTACTGCCCCAACATGTATGAAGATATGCAAACGCTGGCTAATGTGCTTCAGTCTGATATTGGCAGAGAGATGCGTGTCCATCAGAGCACGTTTCTGTGGTTCATCCCTTTTGTTCAGTCGCTGATGGATCTCAAGGACTTGGGTGTAGCGTATATAGTAGAGGTCATTCACTACCTCTGTTCAGAAATCAAAGATATTCTCAATGAAAGAATCCAGCAGTGTGACAAAATCTCTGAATTTTTTCTCCTGATCTTGGTGTCCATTATTGAACTACACAGAAATAAAAAGTGCCTGCATTTGCTATGGATTAGCTCCCAAGAATGGGTGGAAGCGGTGGTGAGATGTGCTAAGCTTCCAGCTATAGCATTTACACGGTGCACTGAAAAAGCATCTGGACACTGTGTGAGAAGTTCATCAGCAGTATCTTTACAAGCTTCTATCTCTGTGCAGCACGCCTGTGTGCAGTTAATACGCAGCCTTCTTAGAGAAGGGTATCAGATTGGGCAGCTTGCTCTTTGCAAGCAATACCTGGACAAACTTAATCTTCTTCTGCGAGGCAGTCTATCTTTAGGTTGGCAGCTGAACATCCAGGAAACCCAGGAATTACAAATGTGTTTAAAGCAAGTTATAAGAAGTATAAAGGACAGAGCATTGAATTCCTCTGTGCTTGTAGGAAACAATGCAAACTCTACAACTTTGTCTACCATTTCTATAAAGCAAGAGAAGAGTGCATGTGATGATGGATGCAAGATGAGTGTACATGGCAGAGATAACCTTTGTTCACCATTTGCTGCCATATCGAAGGAAGGCAGAGATGAAGGTTGTCAAGAGAACCCTTTCCCTAGAAGAAAGAGTGCCTGGGAAGAGGAACGTACATCTGCATCTAAAAGTTCAAGATCTTCAACATGCACAGAAAGCCTCTTTGTGCATATTAAAAAGGAACTTGATGACTTGACAACTCAGGAATGTGTTCGCGCACAGAACTCTTTGGCAACAAAAATATGTGGGAAAGTTCAGGAAAATACAAACAACGATCTTGTGGCAGAGAAATGTGATACGGATAATCAGTGCTTTAATCCAGATGCTCAGCGTTCAGATTTCAGAAGAGATGGAGAGTTGGAAAACAAATGTGAAGCAGAACCCATAACACCAATGCGTCTGGCTGCTCAAAATCTTACTGGTCGTCCAGGACATGTTTACAGCTCAGATGTAAAGGAAAGCAGCATGTCTCCCTGTCTTTCTACAAAGTTTAAAGTAGATGCACCTAGACTCATGAATTTGAAAAACAAGATACAGAAAACTGACTGGCACTCAAAATTATCACAGGTAGCAAAGCCACGTGACTTGAAAAACTGCAGTTTAGCAACAAGTGCTTCAAAAGCAGAGGTAGAGCAACCTAAGTCTTGCACTGGCTATCTGTGTACAAGCAAGGATTGTCATAAACATCAGGGGATGAATACTGTGCGTGGAAATGAAATCTCTGTTGATGGTGTGCCTTCAAGGAGTGGTGAAAGTACACGTGACAAGAGTGTCAACAGTGCTTTTCAATACGGACTGGTCCCCACTAAATGGGTATCAAAAGAAACACCACTAGGTTGCTCCACCTCTCCTGAAAATGAACCTGGGATGCAGGAAAGTGAAGATGACAGTATTTTGCTGTCAGAGTTTAGTGACACGTTACTGAAAAAAGTATCCACTGAAGAAAAATCAAGTTCGTTGTTGAAGTCTGTGTTTAAGAAGGACACTGACGTGCAAACTTCAGACCAGGGGCAGCCTCATTTAAATGACTTGGTTAAATACGACTGTGAAGGTCAAATTTCAAAGACATTCAGTGTGGATGAAACTTCAGCAAATGGTCATATACTGTCTAGCTCTGAAAACAAGAGGGATGTATCCAACCCTACTTCTCAGATCAGGCCTCTGTCAATGAAGTGTGAATCAAGTGACAGGTTGTTCAAATTTTCAGAATATTTCAAGAGAGAAAAGAATTCAGTGGGGAAGAAGGAGGAGGACTTTGTGAAGATGGTTTCTGAAGATAATACTTTAACAGACTCCCAGGTTGATAAAGAACTCAGTAAATTATCTTTAGCTGCGTATGCCAAAAGTGTAAATTTTTCCTTTGATTCAAGCCAAGAAAGCTCAGTACATCATAATGTATGTGATATTAAAAGGAAAGTGAAAGGTGCTGTAAGATCTTCCAGTGATGGCCAAAGTACTGCATCTTCCTGTGATGCAGATTGCCTTGACAATCGGGTCATTGTAATTTCAGACTCTTCTGATGAAGAAAAAGACAAGGCTGACACAGAGGAAAACAAAAAAATGAATGAAGATGTGTGTCCTGAAAAGCAGTCTTCAACTTCCAGCTGCATTTCTGATAGCGCTATCAAAACAGAATCAAAGATGCTAAGCTCTCGCTTGTCATTGGAGGACTGCGAATCTCAGTGCTTTGAATTTGAAACAGAAGTTGATGTCTTTTCGGTTTGGCAAGATACTCAAGCGTATAGTACGGAAGCAACTCAAGAGTATAAACAAGATCATGTTTCCACATTGGTTGATAGTAGTAATTCAGATGGCATACTGAACGACCACACAAATGAATGGGGTTATGATGTGGATTACGTAAGTTACGATATCGTGGAAGAAGCAAACTTGATAGAAAAGCAGATAGAAAATACTTCTGATCAGAAAGAAGTTGATAATACAACAGAAGTAACTAATTCAGCATTGCAAGAATCTACTAGTAAAGGAAATGCAAAAGATCAGCTGGAGAACTTTGCAGATGAAGGTACTGTTGCGAAAGACTTCCCTCTGGACTCAAAATTGACTGAACCCAGAGCATCTACATCTAACATCTCATTAGCTTCAAAGTTGGCCCTTAAGAAGAATAGTGCGAGCCCACAAAAGAATATAGCAAGATCTAAGGTAGCAAGAACTATTCAAAGAAGTCCTAAAAAAACTCCTGTTCTTAAAACAGCACAAAATAAAAAACTACTTCAAAGTACGTCAAAAAATTCTCAGCCTGGCAGGTCAATGCCTGTTGTAGTTCCTCCCAGGAAAGTTAGGCAGTGTCCTGCACCAGCATCAACTGTAGAAAAACTTGGTCTGAAGAAGGCACCCCGCAAAGCGTTTGAATTATCCCAGCGCTCTTTAGAGAGTGTAGCTCAATTGCGCAGCCATGGTAAAGCTGCAGGGAGGGTTGGAGTTGCACAGAAACGGAAGACCAAACTAATTGCTCCTCAGACTTTGTCTGTAAAACATAATAAAAAACTGCTAACCTGCCAAGACTTTCAGTATTTAAAGCAGACAAGGCCCAAAAAAGTTGTCAGAGTCAAAAATCCTGCAGGAAGTTCTGAGAGTAGAAACAAAAAAGTTAGTGAAGTGGCTGCGAAATCTATGAAACAAAAGCCTAAAAGTTTTCAGCTGGCATCTGTTGAAGGATCTGTTGAAAACCAAAGAGAGGAAAAAAGGGAGGAGACCGTTTGTCCCTCTGCCACTGAGAGAAGACTTGAAAGCCTCTCTATGGAGGAGGAGGCATGTCTCTCTAAAATGCCTAGTTCTTTAGACTTGAACAGAAAATCACAGGATAACAGTATGGTGGTTCCTCCTGTACCTATGGATTCAAGTTTCTCTTCTGCTGCACTTAGTGGAGATGATAAAGGTGAACCTTCAGAAAAAGGTTGCATTGTCCTCCCTGAGTTTGAGAAGACAACTTCAAAAGAAAATGGGTATAAACCAAGTGAAAACAGTGAAGATGATGATGATCTATTTTTAACTCAGTTAGATCCTGTGGGTATGGAATTATGTTCTGAGGAGGAAAGTGTTCAAGTTACTACTATAGCTAGTAAAAAACCAGAGGAAATGGATACTGCTGAAAGCCTTCAGCAGAAGGAATCCTCGACTTTTGGGAAATGTAATTACAAAGACTGTATGGAAAAAGTGGAAAAACCAGGAGAGTACTGTAGTAAGCATTCAGCCACGAGCTCTGAAGCGGATTACTTGTTTGCCAAACCTTCTTTCCTGCCACCTTCTAAAACACGAAAGCCTTCCACTACCAAAATTTTCAGCTCAGCAAGTTCTTCACGGAATGCAGCCTTCAGCAAGGATCTTGAAGATGTTAAAAAGCTACCGCCAGCTTCTAAAAGCAAAGCGAATGCAGCGAAACTGGTAGTCTTCAGGCCACCAAATGCAAAGACAGTACCAATAGGAAATCAAACATGCAGATCTCCAAGTTTTAGTAATGTACCTCAACCTCGTATTTCTAATAACGTTCTCCAGTCACAAAATAGACAGAACAACAATGCTTCAAATGTTTCCAGAAGGCCTGCCCGAGAAACATGTTATTCTTCCTTTCTTGGTGCTCAGCAGCATGATCATAGTATTTTTGTAAATGAAGTCCTAAAGTGGACTTACACAATGTTTGCAAATGCTGGCCAGTTTGGAACTCAGAGTAATCTCCTGCACTCTGTAGTAGCCTCTGTTCCTCTCCAATTTCAGGGATACAATGACTATTTTAATACATTTTTCCCCTTGATGATGCTAAATGCCTTCGAAACAGTAAGTAGCTGTCTGCTTCTTGGTTTGTTTTCATCAACCCTAGTAAATTTTACGGAGAGATTAAAAACTGTTTGTATCCTCTGTTTACCTTCTCAAAGTGTTCAGATCCAGATCTGAACAGAGGAATGATGTGGGGGAAATTATCCAGGCAGTTCTGTTTAAGATTGGGGACTGTCAGTGTTATTCAGCTCAGCGAAGCTTTTTCTTTTTTGGGTGCACATGCATAACAGCATGCAAAAGAATGGAAAACGGAGCTTGTTCCTCTTCCTTTATAGCATATAAGGCTTAAACCAGAAATCTTTGTTTAAGAAACTGAACTCTTTCATTGACAGTGTCTGTAAAAAGAGGGTAAGGACATAATGTTTTGATCTGTGTTGAGAACTTAGGTGAGAGGGTAGGTTAATCTGAGAAGTATTTTTTTTTTTCTAAACAGCTCAATAGTTTAATAGTGAGAAAATGCAGTGTTCCTTCAGTTAAAGTCTGTATGCTTTCAAGTTCAGTCACTGCATCAATTCTTCTGTAGAAGTAAGGTAGAAAATGAAGTCAATACCAGGATAATACTCGTATTTTAAGCTGAAAATGCCATCAGAGGGAATCCATATTTGTTTTGAAGAGCTTTGTAAGAAAGCACATTAAATGGAGGGGGAGTGGGGAGGAAGCACTTTTGTTTGCCCTGTGTGTGTGTGATGTGTATATTAGAGAAATGGGTAAGACACTTCAATGTCTTGTACTTTACGGTCTGTTAGCTTTTTTTTTTTATTTCTGATTAGTGTGTTTGTCCTTTGAGTCATTATAAGCTATTCTTCTGATAAACTAAACCCTTTAAAGTATTTTTATTTATCTTGTACTTTCCAATACGTAGTTGGCACAGGACTGGATAGAAAACCAGAGAGTAAGAGAGAAGAGTTACTACTTCCACTTAAAAAACTTCTGTGCTGACTTGAATACAGCAGATTTTACAGGTAAGAGGGTGTTTTTGTAAAAAAAATTTCAACTAGACAATGCCTTATAAAGTGCTAGCACTTAGCGGTAGAAATATTTTTAATTTGCTTTAAATAAAGGATCTTGAATTTGCTGTTTTACAGAATGCACATAACAGAAATACTTATTTTGCAGAGAATTTGTGCCTTAAGTGTTCAGTACAAAAAGATTGCTGTTGAAATATTTTCATCTCACTCATTTGGGAGTTTGTTTCCACTTTTTTTTATAAATTAAATTGTCCTTGGCTTGCTCTATAGAGTGTTGTGTTTAGTCTTAAGAATGCAGGATGGAGTTAAAACTCTTCATAGCCTTTTGCTATAGCTTTTAATAGCTTTAAAAGCCAACAGATGCGTATTACTGAAGTATATGCAGTGTGTTCATCGTAGTACTTCTGTAGTCAGAAAGTAATTGTAACCATTTTCCTTTTAAAATTCTAATTTAAAAATGTATTTTGGGCAGCTCATTTTCAAGAAAGTGATTTGGCAAGGCAGCTTCATCCAAAGGAGGATGACTTAATCTTTTTGGTGGTCCAAAAGAAAAAAGACACCTTTAGGGAAGAAAGCGAGATGGAGAATAATACAGTGAATCACGTTGGTCTTGTGACACGATTTTCTCATGCGTCTGGCTATTTAACTAGTAAGTAAATGGGGTTGAAATAAAAGTGAGTGGTTTCCTGATACCCTAAAATGCTTCTTCATAGCTGACTTGATAGTTTTAATATACTACTTACCTCAGAGGAAATGGGATTGTTTTTCCCCTGTAGCGTATCTGTTCCATGCTAGAAGCTTTGTAAAAAAGCCAGAACCGAAGCTGCAGACCTGCTGTCCATGCATTTTCTAGGGAATTCCATCAATACACATGTTAATACTTTGCATAACAACAGAAACTAATGACGAGTAAGTGCTCTGTATACATCTTTAGGAGTGCATTGCTGTGAGGTATGAATTGCCATGAACTTCAGTGGTCTCACTGACTAAAATTTTCACTTTCTTCTGGAACTGAAGTTGTGGATTACCAAGTATCAAGATTAATGCTGCCCGATGAAAACTGATCTGAGTTGTTTTACAGAGCACTGGTGATTGAGTTTGGTTTTTTTTGTTTTGGGGTGGGTTGTGAGTTGTTGGTTGTTTTTTTTTTGAGTGAGGGGGAAGGGATTTGGGGTTTTTGCAAGAATTAGTTGTTGGCTCCCCACTAGAAGGCAGCACCTGGTTCTGGTGATTCAAGTGACCTGTTTGAGTATCTTTCACTTAACAATTTGGATATTCTTTGAGTTAACTTCTGGGTTTTTTTTCTCTCCCGCTTTTAATAGGACAAACGGAGCAGCATACTGTCTGTCATCTTTCTGTGCGAACTCGAGGCAATTTGTCATTCTGCTTAAATAAACAAGTGAAGTGTGTGGTGGTTGGCTCCCTGGTGACCACACACCGGACATTCAGAGGTCTGCTACTGTTGAGCAGGAGTCCCCTGGCTAAACCCATCATTCGTCCGAGTTACAGTGATTTCTGTCCCAGAGATTTGCCCACAGCTTCAGGAAGTGCTGTAAGTTCTGCAGCTAGAAGTGATGATTAGGGGTGACAAAGTGGGCGTCTTGTGAGCTTTGCAAAACTGGTTTTGCATGCTGTTTTTTGAGGTGACCAAGTGCAAACGGACAAGTCTCAAAAGCACTGAGGCACTGTGCTTTTCAGAGTTGATTGATAGGGTAGATAGAGGGAAGTGTAAATTTGCTCAGGTGTTTCTGCTGTATTCACATAGATACTAGTAGTGCATTTAAAGCAGCTTTCAGGGTGTTTTCCTTGCTGGAGAGGTGTCTGTTCAGGAAATAAGGCGTAGTATGGAAAAGGTAATGTAAAATAAAGGTGTGTAGAGTAAACGAAACCTTCTTTACAGCTTTTGAGTCAGGATTGGGTGTGCATCTAGAGCAAACCTAGAATCAAAGAACTTCCATGCCCTTCAAGTTTTTGAGTTGCAGCTAGAGGGGTGGGGGACATTCTGAAAATACCTAAATTGGACATGGAAGGTTTGGTCAACATTAAGTAATTCATTATTTTTTCTCCTGTCCCTTCAGGCAATGGATATGAAGGAATACAATGCAGATCAAAAGAGAGCCATTGAGACAGCTTATGCCATGGTGAAGCAACATCCAGGGCTTCCCAAGATCTGCCTCATCCATGGGCCACCTGGAACAGGGAAATCAAAAACTATTGTTGGACTTCTGTCTCGTGTTTTGAGAGAAGTAAGTGAGGGTGATGTGATCGTCATGTGTTGGTGTTTGCTTCCCCAATGGAAGTCAATGATAGATTAAACTAAATGGAAGGGTAGTATTGGTAATTACCAGGGATGTAATTCATTAAGCTGACTTAATTAAATCTGTACTGTATAGAGTGTAAAGGTGGACATAATACCATTTGGGCATCTTGGAAAACACTTATTTTACAGAACTTAAAAAGTAAAATCAAGAAAACACGCACAATCGGTAGTATAAACACTTGTTACATAAAAAACACTTAATATTTTGATGTATTAATGTTATTTGGCCTGTCCCATTTGATGGTTTTCATATTGGCGTCCAGTAGATTCATCACGTACATCATTGTTGAAGGGAATTTATGCAAATAGTATTGCTACATTTGACTTCTTACTCCGTGTAAGACATACCTTAAGAGATATTCAAGTGCGGTAGTCCCCATACTCTGCATGCTGATTAAGATGAGTGTACATTCTTGCTGTTAAATCACAAATGAAAACAATCTAAAGAGCCTGTTTTGGTTTACTGTTAATTAATCTACAGAACACTAGGAATGAGAAAGCAACTCAAAAAACAAATTCCAAGATGAAGCCAAACCGTTTTCTAGTTTGTGCACCATCAAATGCTGCTGTTGATGAACTCATGAAAAAGATCATCATTTCATTTAAGGAAAAATGCCAAAACAGAAAGGAGCCTTTGGGTATGGTTTATTTTAAAATTCTGTTGATATGTTAAATAGACAAAACCTGAAGGAGAAGTTGGAACAGTTGATTACATATAATGCTTATGCTGCTCCAAGCAGCTTTTTTCTCTTACAGAACATGACTGGTACATCTTCATACTGTTATTAATTTTAATACGCTTTTTAAAAGGTGTATTATGTTTTTTAAAATAAACTGCACTTTGTCTTTATAAAGACATTGATCCTTTCGTCATAGTGTCACTATCAGTTTACTAGTTTTTAAGTACTCCTTAAAGATTTGAAGACAAAACTATTTCCTTGATTTTAAATAAAATTGGACTTCACTGTTCCTACTGAACAGGCTGATGACAATTACGATGTGTCAGAGCCTCTCCTAGTTTGTGACTAATACAAAGTAGATTAATTCTGAACAAGGCATCTAGTCTGTGGTGGGGGAAAAAGAGTCCGCATCGTAACCAAATGTTAATTGGGGATTGACTTAGCAGCTGCATTACTGATGGTACTCAGTAATTTTCTAACTGAGGAATTCTGTAAGTTTTTGATAAGGAAGTCTGAGAGTAAGAGGTGGTTCTGTTAATTCAAAATAATGTTCTTAACTGTTAGCCACCACTAAAACGTAGACAACTTTTTTTTTAGAGTTTGGAATTACTGATTTTTTTTTTGTAGCTGCATTTAGATAAGTACAAATAAATTGTTGCAAAGGTCTGAAAAGCAGAAAAGGAAAAGCCTTGTTTGATATCCATGGTGTTTAAATTTATTTTTTTTTCTCTCATACCAAAGTGCAGAGATGATTGGAGGAATCTAAAAACATTTTGACTCTGATTTTGTAAACAGGAAATTGTGGTGATATCAAATTAGTGCGACTTGGTGCTGAAAAAGCAATCAACAGTGAAGTCCGGGGATTTAGCCTGGATAAGCAAGTTGAACATAGAATGAGTAAGTAATGTGCAAATCAGACTTTTCTTCAGTCTTCTTTAAGACCTTTATGATGTTTTACACTTGGGACTATGTGTGCTTTTAGGAGGAAGATCTGGCAAAAGTTTTTTCTGCCACAGTGCTCCATAAGGATTGTATTTCTCAGTCTTGGTGGGAAAGTGTCAGCTTACATATGGCCTAAAACCTAAGCAAAACCAAAGAAATAAGCAAGGCAACTTTTTTAAAAAAAAACAATTATAATAAATGCATGTTAGAGCCGTAATTTCTAAGCAATGTGGCTGTGCAGCACTCGAGATCCACAGATGGAGCCAAGTCTCATTATCTTTGTTTTACAAGATAAGACCTCAATAGAAAAAGGGAAAATACAACAAAAAATGAGTTTGTCCATTTCTTCGTAATAACTTAAGATGTATGACTGAGAGCAAGTGTTATTGTAACATAGTTTTTCTACTTCTCCTGTATGTCTTATTACAGAACGAAAGCCAGCTGACTGTGACCAGGATATTCAGAAGAAAAAAGCAGCTCTGGATCGACAGCTGGACATGCTGTCTCGTCAGCGTGCCATGCACAGATGTGAGAAGAGAGAGGTAGTAAGATAATAGTATTTTTAATCCTGTTTGTGTTTTTTGTATTCGTAACTGAATCCGGTAAAAGAACTCTTCCTTTTAATGCCATGTCTGAGCAGTAACTGTCCTTCACCTGCTTTTTCAACTGATGCGAGTGTTGGTTAGCACTGTGAAAGGGAATGAGGAGCTTTTCATCAGGATTCTTTATGTCTGTTTACATTGAGATTTTCAGCAGGTCAATCATGTCACTTCTTGCTCTAGTGTTCAGTAATCTTTGTGTGGTTCTATCACCAGTGTAACCATATTTACAAAACTTAATGATTCAACTTGTGTACTTCAAAGCTCTGCCTAACTAGAAGTAGTAAGGTACCTTGCAATCTGAGATTTGGGGATATGTGTTGCACTTGAAGTTTTCCACTTTTTCGTCTAAAAATTTGGCATTTGTGCTCAAATTACGGATTTCTGATGGTAAGCCGCTTTCCCAGTTGCACAGAAATGTAAAGTGTAGTATTGTGTATGGGAAGTCTAAATATGTTGACCACTTTCTTAAGAAACTGATCAGCTTTTTCAGACATGTTTGGTATTAAAAGACAGAACAAGTCTAAATGTTTAGGAAATGAATTTGATTATTAGAAGAAAAAAGGTATATGGGAAATGTGTGTTAATTATTCCTGATATTTATGTGTTTTCTCTTTCCACCCCTTTCCTCCCATCTAGAGTCAAATGTTAGATGATGAAATTGGCAGACTTTCAAAGGAGAGACAACAGCTTGCTTCTCAACAAAAGGAGGTAGGAATTTACTGTTAGGGCAGTTTTTTAACAAACCTCAACTAATCTATTTATATGCTTGGTATCCTTTAATTGTGGTGGAGATTTGGCCTTGATGTGGCTAGGAGTATTTATGAACTAGTAGGTAAATAGATAAAGATCATAAGCTGAGTATCTTATGGACAGCCTGGTGTGAAATCCTGGTGTGGTCTGGCTGCATATTACAAAACACCCGGATGGGAATATTCACTCTTACGGTTAATTTTAAACGAATGTGTATTTAGCAAAGAAGGTAATTAAAGTGTGCATCTCCTCATGTTCTAGGATGTATCCTAGAACACTTTCATGCCCCTTACAATCCAGCTGAGATACTTCTAAATGTTTCTAAGGAAAGGAACAGCTGGAATAATTTTTTTTTTGTGTGGCAAGAGATAGGTTTGAAAGTGGATCTAGGCACTGATAGCAAAACCGGTAATTAAGACTGAGTAGCACGAACAATGAGATGCATGAAGGTTCGTCTTTAGACTCTTAATGATCATGAAGGTTTGGAGTCACAAATGTGATGGCAAACTACACTTCGCTCACAGTTACTGTATCTAGATTGCATAGCTGTAGAGATAAAGGAATACTTTTTTCCAGTTTGCCACCTTAAAGGTGGTGTAGTTTAAAGTAACACTTCACTTAAGCCAACTTGTGACTTTCATTCGTAGTAATGAAGATAGTTTCGTTGGGGTGATGTATTATGCATGATCTGTTTGGCAGTTAGACTTGTCCAGGCAGTTAGAAATTGCTTAAGGTGGTTCAAGAAAACCGAAAGACAAGACATGGTGTCCTCTTGTGCTTGAAGGTTCGGGGTCACTCTCAGAAAGTACAGGTGGATATCATCTTGGAGTCCGACATCATCTGCTGCACACTGAGCACAAGTGGAGGAGGTTTGCTGGAATCCGCTTTTTGGCGGCAAGGACTTGATCCTTTCAGCTGTGTCATTGTGGATGAGGTCAGTAAAGCTATTTAGAACTATGGCATGTTCCCCTTCTTTAAAGGTCTGCCTTGTTCTCTGCTTAAACTACTTGTGATTGTTTGGCTGCTGGTGTAATATATTGTGGGTTGACTGCCCCATCTCCACCTTTTAACTGATAACCTGCCTGTCCTGCCACGTACAGCCGTAAGAAGAAAGAGTAACTTAATTGCTGCTTTTTCTCACTTGTTTGGCACTTTAATGGCAGACAGCTTTTACTTTAAAATCATGGTTAAAATGTGGCTCTTGCTGTAGAGGTTTCCAGATGGTTGGATTATATTTGTATCTGTTTGGAGAGAGCTCTGCGTGTTTAATAATAAAAGAAAAATCTGTTTGGAGTTTTTTATTAAGGAAAAATTCCCCCTTTTCTCTTTTTTTAAAAGAAGCCTTAAAAAAGCATTTCTGAGTTATTCTGGCTCTGTTACAGGAAATTTAACATACTTCCCTCCACCTCTTTGCTTACAATTTCTACTTCTTTATCTACAAAAGGCAGGGCAGTCCTGTGAAGTTGAAACACTGATTCCACTGATCCATCGCTGTAGTAAACTTATCCTTGTTGGAGATCCCAGACAGCTTCCTCCTACTGTAAAATCAGTAGTAAGTGCTCAAACTGGTTTTTTTTTTCATGTTATATAGTGGATATAGCGTAACAGCATCTGTAGAAAATATGTATAAGAAGAAAAAAGACATTTTAATTTCAGATCGTGATGTGTATCAGATAACTTTTGCCCAGTCAAGTTTAATCTCTGTTATGTGGAGACCATATCAATGTCGCCTTCAAATATGTGAATAAAGCTAATACAGATGTGTGAGTGCAACCTCCGTAGACTTTCCTGGTGTAGCTTGGAAGTGATTTCATGCACCGGTAGGAATAGCTGTGGCAACACAAACTTCAGTGCAACTCGGCACTTGGTTTGTGATGGACGTTGTGGTGTGACAGGCTCCGTTACTTCATTACGTGAGCTTCAGTCAGTGTCACATTCCTTAAGGAACGGAGTATGAAGACTACCTGTTTGTATGGCAACTTTCTCACCGTATGGATCTGTTCTAAGGATGAACATATAGGAGCACTTTCTTGTATCCAGCCGTAAGGAGGATTGTTTTTAAACATCTGATAAAGAAAGGAGGAAAACCAGACTGGCTTCCCCTGAAGGGGAAATTGTCTGGAGGCTGTGTGCTAGTTTAATGAGATCCTAACTGGAAGATCTTGCTCTTTGTTACTGTTGATGCTTTTAAAATTTTACTATGTTGTGACTCACAAAGGAAAGTTGTCTTTGTAAAGACTACACTGACAGAAATTCAGATTTATTCAGGTGATCTCTACTGAAATAATACCACTAACACAAAAAATGAAGTGCGAGTAGTTGTTGTGTTGTCAGTGATTTAGAAGTTTAAAATAAAATACCAAATAGTTTTTAAGTCCAAAAAGCAAATTTCTGGCATTAATTTGGGACCTAATTCCCCTAAAGCCAATCTCATGTTTTTCCTCTGGCAGAAAGCTCAGGAATATGGCTACGATCAGTCCTTGATGGCACGCCTGCACAGACACCTGGAGGAGCAAGTGCAAAAGAATGTTTTACGAAGCCTGCCAGTTGTGCAGCTGACTGTACAGTACAGGATGCACCCTGACATCTGCCTCTTCCCATCCAATTATGTTTATGGCAGGACTCTAAAGACTGACAAGTGAGTAGCTCTCTGTTCTCCTTTCTGAGCATCGGGGGGTATTTCAAAGAAACCATTTCATACTAGGATATTCTTCTGAGTCTAAAAATTGTTGAGGTTTTGTGTGTGGCAAGATGCATAATGGGAGAAAACTTGTTTTCCATCTCTTGCTAGTGCTGGCTGTGATACGTAAGTTAACTAGATCACTTAAAACAGAGCATGCTTACTGCTTAGAGTTCTTTTTCAATCCTCAGTGTACGCAGGTAGCAGTGAAAATTAAGAACTCTGGGCGGGGGGAAAGAGCTGTAAGTTGCTTGTATTTGGTAAACATGGTGCAAATAAATGAAGTATCAGTTCTTACAGTTTCGGTATGGTTACCTAGTAATAAAAATGATATTTACAGAGCAACAGAAGAGAGCAGATGTTCTTCAGAGTGGCCATTCCAGCCCTACCTTATTTTTGATGTAGGAGACGGTCGTGAGGAGCGAGACAACGAGTAAGTCCTGTCTTCTACTCTGCCGAATTTTAGATGTGCTCACAATTAATTACCTGCAGAAGAGTTGTCTTCTCTCCTCTATTGTTCCCAATATGCATTAAGTAGCCAGAACTGAATTTTCAACGTGATATTATTTAATTTTACAAAAAAACCTGTTTACTAAAAGCACATGTTAAATGTTTATTTTTAATCTGAAACAGTTTTGATCCTGGTTTGACTATCTTCTAGGTAACAGTGAATGCCTACGGTCTTTGCTAACTCTAATAACAGTTTTGGAGTTCCTGATTTATTTTTTTTATCAGTGACTTTCCTTTCATGGCTGCATGCTGAGCTAATGCCAGAAGATGGCAGGCTCAGTACTCCCTTTTGCCTACTCTGTAAGGAAAGCAAAGCTTAAGTAGTTTTAAAAGAAGGTCAAATGCAGCCTTTTGCTTGTTGTTGTTAGCCCCTCATCAGGGCCTGCCTGCAGAGTTCTCTGAGCCTCTATAAAAAGGAGGCTGCAAAAGTTCAAGACAGGGGCTTTGACTTGCAATCCCTTTGCAAATTGGGCTGAAACATTGAATTTGAAAGAGCTGTCGAATGTATTTCTGTAACGTTTCCATACTGTCTTGTTCAGCTCTTTTAGTAATCCTCAGGAAGTGAAGCTGGTGATAGAATTAATTAGAACAATTAAAGAAAAAAGGAAGGATCTGGGTCTTCGTCACATTGGAATTATTACCCCTTACAGCGCACAGAAAAAGAAAATTCAAGAACAACTGGACAGAGTGTTTAAGAATAACAGGTAAAGAAACCGTGAGGTTTCAGATGGGACTTGGCTCTTGCATGCTGCTTTGTTTATCCTCTTAATGACAGAAAGTCTCAAACTTTTTTCTGTATTACCAAGATCTGTATTACTTAAGCCTTTAAAGGAGACGTGCAAGTCTTTTGCTTAAAATAGGCATGGCATCTTTGTCCCATTTCTTAGTTACGACTTGTATACATGCTTTGATTATACTGCTGTTCTGAATAAAGCTGATCTAAAAGAAAACCTCAACTTCCAAGCTACGTGAATCTGAACAGCTTTTCAACAATGATGCTGGCCTCAGAAAAGCAAACTCAGCTTTAGGTTCATACACCGAAGCAGAAATTTACCCTGGGTTATTCTGACAGCTGATCATTAAGGATAGTGTTTAGGCTATTTGCAACTAACATAATTTAATGGCTTGTTAATTCTTTCTTCAACAGCCCAGAAGTGGACACAGTGGATGCATTTCAGGGTCGAGAGAAAGACTGCATCATAGTGACCTGTGTCCGGGCAAACAGCACTAAAGGGTCAATTGGGTATGTTTCTTTTCAGTCACTTGCAAGTCCCATTTCCAAGTACATTCTAGGTACAGTCATTATATTTTTATTATGACCAGTAAGGAAGTTGTTAAAGAACAAGTCACTATAGCCAGCAAATGAAAGGGTATCTTAATGTGTGAATTAATGTTACTGTTTTGAGATCTCTGAACGATGCTGGAAATGTTAAGAATTGTGTTCTGCATTGCATGCTGATGAATTTGCGTGGCTGCCTTAGCCAGTCACTGTTTGGGTTTGGCAGGATTGTTCTTGGGAACTTGGCTCTTCACATTAGTACTGCAGCTTGTCTTGTAGCTTTTGATATATATTGTAACTTTCTGAATGCTGCTCTCAAAATGAAGTCCGTTTTCTGTGACTGCCGCTATCCAACTAATACAGCGCTCTGTAAAATTATTGTTACCTAGTTATGTATGTCGCTAGGCGTGTGATGCAGACAAGCTGGATCTTTGATTTGTAGATGAATGTGCTTGTCTTTTTGAGTTAGGAGGAGAATTGCAGGAAGTCTTGATTCAAGAGTGCAGATTTGGTAATTTTATATGGGTTTTTCTTATCTGAAACAGAAGGAACTAAATACCGGGTGTGCTGTTTACCCCCAGGCCACTACGGCAGTTATTGGCTTGTTTGTAACTTCCTGATCATTTTTGTTTAAAAAAGGGTAGTGAAAATATGCCTTCTTGCAGTTCATTGGCTTTTAAGTTAAACTATGGGAAGTCTGTTTGCATAAACAAAAATCTTTGTTTCCACATACTAGGTTTCACTAAGCTACTTATGTTTCTCTGATACTATTTTTCAAATTGCTAGATAAAGGGCTTTAATTGTGCTGATCCATGCCACTTTGGGAAGAGAAAGAATCCAAATCCTATGGTAAACAACAGTGATGCCTTTTAGATATTTCTTAATCTAGTTGATTGAGTTTGGAAACTGAAGGCAGCTAGAAGTTGCCAGTTCTTTTGGCTGACACGAGACTTAACCTCTATCTGTTCTTTTGGAAGAAAACTTTCCAGCTTACTGTGGTGAAGGTTTATATATTAAAGCTTTGGCAGTGCAGTGCCTTAGAAGCTGTAGATACTGATGACTTGGATGTCTCTGTTTCAGGGTCAGGTGTCATTGGCAAGGTGTGATGGGAAAGTTTGCATCACCCTTACCTATATGAGCTGAGGAAAGTATTTTCATCTCCAAGGTTGCTAGTCCAGCATTAAATTTACTTTGAAAGTAACTTGTAAAGGCAGGAGAAAGCTGTCCAGGAAATGACAACGGATTTTTTTTTCCTTTCCTGAGAAAATAATCTTGTTGTCTTTGAGTTGTAAAAGCTGTTAGGAATATTTAGTAGTCTTTCAAGATCTCAACCTGGAGAACTATGAGATGTGAGCTCTTGGATCCACTCCCCCGTCTGCTTCCTCCCTATCTTTTTTTCATGCACTGCCCAAACTTTCTGGGGCGGTTCTGGGGTGGCTCTGGGGCTTTTGCAGTCTTTAATACAGGGGTTGTGAATTTCCTGAAGAGCAGGTCTCGGTGCCATGACCACGGTGCCAGGCATTGATGTTGGGCACTTTCAAAGGAGGTTTGACAAACACTTGACTTTGTATTACAAACTTTGTAATACAAACTTTGTTAGTATAGAATGAGCTGTGCATTTTGGGAGCTTTTTCATTAGAGAAGAAATAGTTGATGTTAGTTTCACAAACCTTTTTTAGAGTTTTGGTTAAATAAATCCTAACAGAAAAAACCCTTTAAGAATACACTAAGCATTTGTTTAGGTTTCAGTACCTTGATTTTTGATTCTAGAAAAACAGAAAAACAGTGGTATTTGTACTATGAAAATTTTCTTCTGCAAGAATATACTTTTCACTCTTGAAGCATGACAAAGCAAAAGTCTTCCTTCGTGTGCTTTCAGTGCAGGTCACCTTTGAAATAAAATATTCATGTCCAGCATTCGTATTTCAGTAGAAAATTTTTCCATTAATCATGTCAAATATTATTAAACTATTTCAGTTCAAGTCAAAAAGAAGCTTAAAGTCTTGATAGGTGAAATGAATTTGATGTCTTCTGTACTTTGAGGAACACTTAAGGAAGCACTGGTTGGCATTAAGAGTGAATTTGCTCTAAGGAATCAACGACAAGAGCTGGAAAGAGCTGGAATTCCCTGCAAGGAATTCAGTGGTGAAAGCAAGCAAAAACAATTTTCAGGCGAAGCCCTTCATGAAAGGCAGGTCTGCTGCAGTGGGATCTGGGATTGAGTCATGAACTGTGGCCACCTTAGTAGCTGCTTCTGTTACCTTCATTTCACTGCAATTGTATGTTACCTCTTTTTCTCATAACGCTTGAGCCTCTTGGGAGAGGTAGTTTAGGAGCTTAGTTTTGTCTTGTCATCTAGGTTTCTGGCAAGTCTTCAGCGTCTGAATGTTACAATTACCCGAGCCAGATTCAGCCTTTTCATCCTTGGAAGACTGAAAACGCTTATGGTAGGTACAGTGTTAATCAAATGGCCTTCTGTGATCCTCCCTTTAGGTCAGGTCAGGGTTGGGGAGGTGAAAACCATCCTCAGATTGCTCCAGTCTGTGAAGGAGGACTCTTCTAATGTACTGTTAAATTAGTACAATCCAGGCTTCTGAAGGGTTCTCCTTGAAAGCTTTGGCTGTAACCGTCACAAAAGCTTTAAAAAAAATAAAAAAAAAATCTGTTTTTCTTGCTTCCAAGAAGGAAAGTTAGAAATTCTCTCCCAATGTTTTTAGTAACTAAATTGTAACACAGTCCTTTACAACTCAAGTGTGGAGGTTGTGAAAAATTTTCTCACTGCTGTAGGATAAGGATGATGGCAGCGATAGTTTCCTGCTTGATCCTTACTGTTCCTCCAGCAATTGCAGTTGTCACTGGATACTTGAGCAAGGAAAATGATTTAAAAAAAAAAAAAAACAACCCACCCAAATGACCCTAAAACATTCCCCGGATCTTCAGATTATTGTTTTTGACACTGCTTTGTGTAGTCATGTGGTTTCTGAGGATACTCTTTGCTTGTACTCTTTGAAGCAGGTGTTTTTGAAACAGAACTACATATTTGGGGGACTATAAAGGCCCCCTGAATGTGTATGGAGTGCTCTTAATGTCTTACATTACTTGATTTTTGGTCTCTTTCCACGGGTGTGGGGTGTTGGCTACACCACCAGAGGGCATTAAAGCCATGGCTCTGTTTCACTCTGAGAGAACTCTTCTGGCCTTTGTAAATATATAAATTGTCATTTTAAGTAATAGCTCACTGATGGTTGAAAGTACCTTCCCTGTGTTACAGCAGCCAGAGTGCCTATTGCTGTTTTGCAAGTGAAACATAAGATTCTTCCATTCCAGAAGGAACATAACAGTGGTTTCCATGACAGTTGTGTCAGGTACCTTGATTAAAGGGGTTGTGCATCCTCTGACACCTCTGTCCATTTGTGTTGATGTCTTTCTGATAAGTTGTCTTGTTTTTTTGGGTGGTGTGTGTCCTTTTTTTTCTTAAAGGAAAACAAAGACTGGAATGAGTTGATTCAGGATGCTCAAAAAAGAGGTGCCATTATCAAGACATCAGAAAAAAGCTACAGGAAAGATGCTGTTAAGATTTTGAAGCTCAAGCCAACAGTACAGCCCATAACCAAAGCAGGGACAAAGAAACCTCCTCTGCAGGCTTGTTCTTCCAGCAGCAAGAAGAGTGAGCTTGCAAATCCAAGCGAGGCCGGCAGCCCGCAGGAACTTGCTGCTGGTCCTGGCCATGCAGTGCCCCAAGGAAACCGAGGGCCCCTGCAGCCACAGAGGGCTCAGGCTGCTGGCTCCAGGAGGGGCAGTGCCTCCTCAGCCGTGAAGGCTGCAGCGCTTCCTGATCAACAGAAACTGCGTGATCCAAGGCTGACAAGTATGGCTAGTAGAACTGAAACAAAAGGGAAGGAGCAGACCTCACAAGACAGCGGTCGATCAGCCCCGAGCGATCCAGGATCAACGTCACAGCAAGGCCGCAATGTGTCCTCAGCTGCCAGGGGTCAGATTTCCAGAACGGAAACTTCTAAGAAGCCCCAGCAAACGATGGGACAATGCGACGCGCCTTCCACATTGCCTTATGCAGCTCGGCACGAGGGTGACTGGAGAGCTCCTGTATGGAAAAGCAGTTCAGAAGCCCCCAGTGAAGGAGGTCAAAGTAATAGCAGTAAGTGGAACAAAGACTATCGTGTTTTAAGGAGAAGGTCAGAAGAATTGCCAGAGAACACAGAATCAAACAGTGCCAAGCGAAGAAAGACCTCTCACTGACTTTAGTATTGGCTCATTACTGAAAATCTATTTCCAGATTTCTGTCTAGCATGGACTGAATTTTAAATTATTTAGTACACCTGGAACTCCCTTATATTGATACCACTATGATCAGTAGATCCATCTTTTTCCCATCCTGTCCCTAATTGTGAAGAGGACTTTATACCTGACAGTTGATAGCTTCGAGCTTTTGAAAAGGAAAGTTGGGTAGCTGCATTGCTCAGGAGAGCAGTGAATTTTGTCATCTAGGAAGTTAAGGTTGTAAATGTTTAATGATGTATATTTGTACAGTATAGGAAATTATTTTAAGATTTAATTTTGCAAATATATAGCAGCTTGTTTCCTTGTGCAAATGCTAATTTCTTAGTGATGTAATTTTTTTATGAAGAACCAAAGAAAAAAACCATAAAAAAAACCCCAAATCAGCCAGAATTTTTCCCTTTGCACTAGCAAGTCTAATTTATTTGACAGCCAAGAGTGACTGTTGAAAATGTGGTAGCAGTGATTCTTCCTCATGCTCCACTAATGCCTCAGGAAAAACTGAAGGCAGATGTACATTGGTTGAATGGAGAGAATTTACTTATTTTGTATATTTTACTGCCTGTTTTTATAGGAACAGAAGAGCTTTCATTTATACAAATGTGCCTTGAGTTTTGCTCTTGCTGCTGCTACATCAGTTGGAATCCTTTTCTTGTTGCAGTGGCAACACAAACTGCAGATTAAAGCCTACGATGTCTGTTTGGTCCCAGTGAGTCCATGTGACGGGTAATCTACAGCGCTGTGGAATCTTAGTCAAAGATCTGGTTAACGCTTACTGGTACTGACACTTGAGTTTCTTTGTGTAGAGCTTTTGGAGAGCTACAGAGATAAAAAGGGCAAGCAGTTCGTTCTGGATTCTTTCCACGATGATGAGGAACATATAACCAGTAGAATGGGGTGGTGGGAAAAAAGGAACTATTTTTAAGAAAGCCTTCCTCTCATCATAGCATTTCACAACAAAAGTGGAATTATTTCTACTAAGAATGCCTTTGGGTCACTCTGAAGTATCACTTTATCCTTCTGGAGTATGTATCTGAGCAACATTTCACAGGCACACTTTTGCATGGAATGGTCTGACATGCTTCTGCCCGAGACTGGAGCACCTTGCTCTGTTGGTGCAAGGTGGCTGTATTGTGAGTGGACCAGGCTGCTGACGCTGTGCGTCTGTGTAAAAATGCTGCCTGCTTCATAGCAGGCACTATCCTGCTGTCCCTTGGTAACTGACTTACGTTCAACCAGTATGACGGCAGGTGGCTTTCCCAAAGCAAATGAGCTGTGCCAGACTTCTCTGGCCAGAATTTAGCCATCATCTTTAGTTACGTTTCTGTCCCAACGCATTCGTTGCAAGGGTTAGTGTTGGCTTTGTCCTTTTACCCACTGCCGAAGAGGTACATGCGATCCAGTTCAGCGAAATACAGGTACCTTCCCGTACAGAACATCAGGTAGTGGTTTGAACGGTAATTGCCAGTGAAACTCGCGTCCTGAATGCATCCAAGCCCAGAGCAAAGCTGCTTTGTGGGCGCCAGCTGCATTGTAGGTGCGTTGGGAGGCTTTTAGTGGCTGTCTGTGACTGTCCGGCTCATTGGGCTCTGTCGTACGGAACATTTTAAGGTAATGGGGGAGAATCTTGGAGATGCCTGTGAAGTGAAATCAGCATCTGTGCATTGTTTAGCTTTGGTTATTCATTATGTTGCAATCTCAATTGTGTCAGTGAACCCTGGCCACCTCTTGTCAGTGGTTTGTGCTCTTCTAAAACTGCTCTGACTCTTCCTTGCTGTTGCATTCCTTGTGTGACAAGGAAGGCTGCCTGACTGAATCTGATTGTCACGAATTGGACGTTTTGGTCACTCCCACATCACAGAATCCATGCCCTGTGTGTTATCTCCCTTTATGTTAATAGGAGTACTTAAAAATACTGTCATCTTTCAAACCTCTTGGCAGCGCTGTGCTGACCTGCCTGCTGTTTCTACTTAGCACATTAAAAAGGCTGCTATTCTGCAAACGGCTGTGGAAGCCATTTAGACTGTCTTTATGTAAATAAAGTGAAACTGGCAACAGTATGAATGAGGAAATGCTTTTCTGGCCATTAAATTCCATTTTGTCACAACAATGTTTCTCAAACTTTTCTTCTAGTTTTCTTCTTAACCTGCATTTCAGAACGTGTTCTGAGAGCTATACTTACCACGTGCTGGAAGGAATTTTGTTCTAACGTTTCATTCTTACTGTATTTTGTACACAGCGTGTGTACATGGTCACATACTCCACGCCACCTGTATCTTTCCATAAATTGGCTTTGAGGCGTGGTCAGTGGCTCAGACTTTTTTGCTTATTTAATACAAGATTTATCTGACTTAAGTTGTCAGTCTTTCAGCGGTAGCTTACTGCTGCCGTATCAGTCTGTATCATTAATGGTGTCTTCCTTAAAAAAAAAAAACCACGTTTGGGTTGTTGCGCTTGGAACACTTTTCCCTCTTCACATGTCACTTGGACTAGGTTTGTAGTTTTAATTAACTCCCCCCCCATGATACAGAAAAAGAAGCAAACACCAATCCAAAGCAGACTTCTCACCAAATTGAATGAAATCTGTGTTGGGGAGCAAGCAGATCAGGTACAGTTTTCCTAACTTCTCTGCTGTTTCCATGGTGTGTTATAAAACACAGAGCGGTGATGGACAGTCAGTGCTGGTAAGCTGAGTGTAGACTTGCTGTTTTCATTAAATATCATCTCAGAACCAGTGACGGGCAGGAGATTGCTCCGTGATTGTTCTGCTGAGTATTAGTCAGAAAAATCAGTAGAGAAACATTCAATGCAACTTTATGTAAAACTGTAATTGGAGGCTGTGCCAAGACAACTTGGGAAGCAGCAGTATTCGGGTTTTTATACAGAGGCTTCCATGCTTCCTCCAAGCAGTGCAAAACCCGTTCCCTCTGCGGTGCTATCAGGCTTTGATGTTGTTAAGAACGGAAAAATCTCCTGTAAGTGTTGGACTATATTTTGTTCAAAGTTTGGATTTTGTAGAAGTTCTTTGTACATGAACTAGGCTTTCTAGTATAGAGTACAATTCTGGTTATTCTTTTTTCCTTTCAGGTTTATTGTAATTGATTTCCATGTTATTACTCCAAATTATGGTGATGTGAGAACAAACCAGAGCCATGTGTGTAATGATGATATCCAAACAGGTACTTGCCTAATGAAGTTTTTCTTCTTACCTATATTTCATTGTACGTGCACTATGCTGTAGAGTGCTGGCTTACTGACGGTGACTTTATCCGTTGTACCTGTGCTGTCTGCTGACCCACCAGAGGAAAACCAGCCGTTTGCAGGAGTGTTAACCCACTCTGGGAAATGCAGCAGGGAGGGCGTTGGCACCTCGGTGTGGTGGTGGTAGCCGATGGGCCTGAGGAATGCTGAGAGCTGGTGGTGCCTCTGGGTCACGGATGGTAGCCACGAGGGCTGTGCCACGCCACTGACGGGGTGATGAAAACATCAGCCTCTCCTCTAGTTCCTTGTCTATGCTCACCCTTCCAGCACTGGTAGTACTGGTAGGGCAATGAGTGTTTACAGATGTGGCTCCTAGATAAGCTGAGCGCAGTAACTAATTAGCAGCAGGATCTAATGGATAGAGGCATAGGAGCTGGGATGTGGAGTTGTGCGAGGTGTGCCGATGGGCAAGGCCCTTGGCCCCCTCCTCGTGCTCGTCTGTAAAAGGGAAGTAGCCCCCACCCCTGCTATACTGGTCCTAGGGGAGCACCAAGCAGTGTGTGCTTCGAGTGAGAAAGAACTTGTAGTGACCAAATGTATTGATTGAGGGTAAACACCATTCCCAGCTCAGATCCAAAAAATAACATGAAACCCCAGTCAGTTCACAGTTGAGACTTTTTTTTTTGCAGTTACTGAGGTGTGGTGAGATGCTGGGGTTTACTTTGCCTATAGAAGGGAGAGACCAGAGTAGCCCACATTCACAGCTATGGAGTAGCTGCTCCTTCACAGCCCAGTGACTAGCAATACCAAGGATAAGCAGAACCACGGTCCTAAAAATGCAAGACATTCTCTCTGGTCTGCATGAATAAATGATGGATGAAATGACTGCTGTATTGTAAATGGAATTTATAATGTTAATGATATAATACAGTCTCTTGCCACACCGGGTCTGTTCCCAAGTCGTCTATAAGGTCTTTCCTGTCTTTTTAAGGTGCTTGGAAAGGAGCCCAATGCTGCCTTCTTTATTGCGAATAAATGTAAGTGAAGCAGCCTTGTACAGCGAATATTGCTGACACGTGAGACCTTCCAGCTGTATGTACCTGTCTGCTAGGGCCTCGGCTAATTTGCCACCAACTCCCAGGCAAATAATGATAGAAATGAAAATGAAGGTGGTTTGAGCACACATTACATTTGGTATTGTGAAAACGTAGAAAACCATGTTTTATAGCCTGACAGGCTACACTGCTGTGGCTGTCCAATTTTGTCACCAATTTCACTGTTGCATCAGGCAAGAACTCCCTTTGCTACAGCGAAATCCCACCAGTTTCCCCTCTCTTTGTTTGAACCCCTGAGAGAGCAGAGAGTGCTGTCAGGATGTAGCTTTTGGAGCCCGGTATTGTTGCTGGCCAGGAGAGAGAGTAGTTACATGGTAAAAATGGGTGGGTTTAGGCTACCCTCACATGTTGCACCTGGCAGTGAAACTTTTTATGACACCCAGAGAATCAAAATGACAAAGGAGCCTTTGGGACAGGCTGAAGTTCTTCTCCGCATCCCAAATCAGTGTGCGATTTTTAGCCAGTTTCTGCACGACAGTGGCCAAACCCTCCAACTCCCTGCCAGAAAGGCTGAGAAAACAGCAATACATACCTCTTCAAAACCCAGCTCTGCTCTTATTTCTGAGCAGGAATGCTCAGCACCTCCTTTAGACTTTATTTACGTTTGGGACTTTTCATAAAAGCCAATTGTAGAACAGAACTGGTTGGCGAGACCATTGATTTTATTACCACTAAAGTTGGTTCTCTCACTGTTCCAGCCTCTGCAAGGCTCCTTACAGATCACTCCTGCAGATGAGATGTCTGCTTCCTCATCTTTATAGAACCAAATAACGTACCTAGTAAGTGCCAGTGGAATTTTTTTCCCCTTCCTTCTGTCCCCAGCTCCCAGGGACCGTAGGCTTAACATTTTACCTGGCGAGTGAGCAAATGCGCATAAAGCCAGAGCGCAGTTGGGCTCTGTGCAGCTGGGGCTGTGGCACAGTGGGCTGGCATGTCAGATACATTTTTGTTGCTTTGAGGCTTTTGGTTATTTAGACTTGTCAGTACTCTAAATAGCTAAAATTAGAGTAGCATTTGAAGTAAACAAGAAAAATCAAAAGCTCTACTTGTACCATTTGAAGAGGTCGCTTTTTTGCAGACAAAAGTGTAATTTAAAAAACTTTTTTCAAATGACTCAAATGCCAGCTGCATGCCAGCGAAAGCATACACATGAAAACCTCTTGAAAGAGCACAAGTGGCTTTTCTCAGAAAGAGAAGTACCTTTTGGTTAACCTTTCCCCATGTGAAGTACCGAGCTCATTGGGCAACTTCTCCCATTTGGAAGCATTAACTGATGTACAAATGTTTCTGTCTCAAAGATGATGAACTTTTGGATCTGTGAGTACTGCCTGTGATGGTTTCTCTCTGTATTATTTCAATAATGCTCTGTTTTCTGTGTAGACACTTGCGTGCTAGCAGATGTCTGCAGTTAATGGTTCTTCAGTGCTGAACCTTTCAGAAGCTTTAAATTATTTTCTTAAACAGCGAGTTTGTTTTGTGCGAGGGGTTTTTTTTCTGTCTTGCAGTGGTTTGCGTTATGTGACTGCAAGTTCTCCAGCAGCATTGGGCAGGTAAAGTGCCGTCCTGATCTCCAACACGCAGGGCTAGCTTTGTGTGTGAGCCTGAAGATGGGCTGTACTGCCCCAGCTACAGGCAGAGCCACGGGAATGAAGCCTGAAACTCCCTCTTTTGGCTCTGCTCTTGCTCACAGCCCAAAGGCCACTCGATTTTTTTTTTTTTTTTTTCCCTGCGAGATGAAGCATGTTGTGTTTGTCTGTTGCAGTTACTATTTCACAGAGGGCTTGTTTTCTGCATGACTGGTAAGAGCCTAAGAATGGTACACGTGGTGTGGAGGGCGGACTTGTGTTTCAGTTTGGTTTTGTTCCCCCCCCATCATCTTCAGCGTTTTTCAGGTTTCCCTTGGCATGGCTGTAGGAGAGTTAGCACCACGGCTTCCTACTTCTGGTTGAAGTTACACAACTATTGCTTTGGCTTTGGTTAAAGAAGGTCCAGGACTGAACATTACTGGCATTCTGGGTCCATAGGGAGGTGGTTCCATCTTTGGGGCTGAGTTAGGAAGCCGGTGATGTTTTATCTTAAAAAGCAAACAAAACCGCAAATGCAACCAACCAACATCCAATCAACCAAGAGAAAATCCCCCAAACGAAGAAAAGTCCAGTGCAGTGGTGTTATCACCTTCAGCAGTCTTCATTCTTGGGCTGTTCTGAGCTTCGCTGAGCTCTTCTGAGGTCATTTTCTATGTGAGTTCAGTGCTGCTGCCGCCTGGCACATTTGTGCTTGCATCGCAATAAAAGCGTGCATTTGCAGGGCATGTGCTGGGCGCAGAGTTTGTCTGGGATACGGCTTTATGAAGTAGTAAATTTTCTGTCACTTAATCTAATATTCTAGAGAAAAACACTAGTGCGGGGAAAGGAGAATTTAGCTTCACCTTCCAGAAGTGCCATTAGAGATCTTGATCTTATTACAGTCTCGAATGCTATTACTTGTAAGAACAGTAACATATGAGGATTTAAAATATATCGCCATTCGAAAAGTACAAAGAAAGAACAAGTGTCAATAACAACAGACAGCAACCGACCGCATTAAAGAAAGGGAGGCAATGCTTGTGCCAGCCCGCCCCCTCAAAGATCAAACTTCAGCAGGGTGAGTTTAACCCTCGTTTATTTTACGGTGGATTAACTAAGTCCTGTGACCTGCCTCTGTGATGTTAAATGCTGCTCGAAACACACACCATATTTCTTTGTGTTGCTCTTTGATGGGGCAAGATCTGTCCTGCACCTTCGCTCCTGTTTTCTTCTCCTTTTTCAAACTACAAGTTCATTGACCCCTTCTCCATGCAGGCGGCTGCGGTTCAGTGGCACAGGCTGTGTACGCAATATTGGCAACGTTAGGCTGGAAGACGCTGAAGGCTCTTGTGTCTTTGAAACAGGGGCTGCTCCCAGCATAGGCCCCCCTGAGCAGGATGGGCTGTACAGACAGGACCATGGAGACACAGCATTGAAACAGAGAAGGTCTTGGAGTAGCACTCTGGCAAGGACACCAGACCTGGAAATGCCAGTGGAGGCTTGAGGGGGGTTTGCGTGGGTCTGCTGGGCTGGCTTGGGGAGCGAGCGGGCTGGGCAGAGCTGGGGCAGAGACCAAGGGCTGCTCCCTTGTCAAAGAACTAGCGCAGAACTGAACGTGCTGGAGGGCGGAGTGTCCCCTGTCTTCTGATCCTCCACTCCAGCAGCTCCTGGCTTGGTAAATCTTTGCATGTGACAAAATTAAAGCTCTTATGTTCATGACATTCTTCTTGTTCTGCTTGAGTCATATCATCTCGTCTCTGGTTTCTCCTGCCTTTGTTTATGTGCAAAGGCTCCCTCTGATAGCAGCGTGTTTATAAGCCTTAAATGAGTTGATCTCGTCCTTATGAGCTCTACACTGAAGTCCCAGGCTCTGGCTGCTTAAAGATATTAAAAAAACCCAGCTTTTTCTGCAAAGGTGCATCATGGCACCAGCCCTGGAAGGGGCTGCAATGGGGCTTGACAGCTGACGGTCCCGTGGAGAAGCATCCCTGGGCTACCCAGCCTTCTCCTGCCGCACGCTCATGGGAAATGGCCTTTCAACACAAGACTAGTGCTTAATACATCACTCAGGCTTTGTTTGTTGTCTACAGTTAGTAGTCTAACCTGGGTTCAGCAAAGTAATTAGGGGAAATAATTAACAGCTCTCAGTGATGAGGCAACCTCTTTCTCCCCCCTTCCCCCGTCCATGTGGTGCACCTTGGTCGTGACTTAGAAAACACAAGAGGACATTATGAATCAAAAAATAAGTCTTTACCTGTAATTAACTGTGCACACAAAAAGGAAAACGTGGTGATCAAGAGGCAATCGATAGTTGCTTTACTGGAGGAGGATACACCAGAATCAAATGCTCATGGCAAAATGTCCCTTTAAGTTGTGGTTCTTTCATAACATTTAATCCAAACAAAAATAAGTCTCTACCAAAAAAAGTATTTGAACCGTATGCTATACGGACATGTGTGGATAAGACACTGCACTCCTCACGCACCGTATGCCTAATGGCCCCTGCGTTCTCTGTAAGTGCAAGAAAACAAAACCCAGCAATAGAAATACAAAATCAATGCAGCAACTAGAGTCGTAGGCAACGGTATGTGCATGGCCAGGCCAGGCCGATGGTGGGACGTGGGACTATGCAGCAAGGATGGACCAGAGTCCCGCCTTCCCTTCCTCCCCTTCCCCTGCCTGTTGTGTTACGGGGCTCTGGAGTTGTCATGACAGAATCTTTCAAAACAGGACACTAAGAAGAGGAAAAATAAAAAGAACACCCCTGCCTATACCAAAGTAAATAAAGTAATAATAAAAAAAATATCCCTTGGATTGCGGCACTATTTCACCAGGGCCCCAGAGGCCCTGGCCCCGGTTTGCCCTGTGCAGAGCAGGGAAGGAGAGTCGCTGCGCGGAGGGAAGGACGGGCCCAGTGTCCTCGCCGAGCTGTGGGACCGTGGCCCCGGCACAGGCTGGTGCAGTCCCCATGCTGCTGCTTGGCAGCCAGCTCGGCGCCGCAGCCACCCCGGCTGCTGCCAGGATGGGTTCATGGGCAGGAGTCAGCCTCTGATTTTCTGCATACCTCTCTGCTTGGAAAGTGGACCAGAAGACGTTGCGCGAGTCCTAGCGTGAAGGAAGGCGGAGGAGACGGTGGGGAGAGCCACCCGTTACCTTGGTCTCCCCAGGTGCCTTGGGTGATGTGCCTGGGCTGGGCTCCTTCCTCTGCGCCTTCAGAGGTCCACCCAGCTGTGCAGCTGGAGGGCGAGCACCCCGAGGAGGACAGTGCGGAGGCTGCTGGGTGCGCTTGGGGCGCCGTCGCAGTCCTTTTTGTCAGCTTCGCACCTGGACTGCTGGCACAGGACCCCCTTAAAGCCTACAGGGCAGACGCAGCGCTGGTTCTGGTAGCAGGTGCCGCCATTCTGGCAGAGCAGGAGCTCGTCGTCGCAGACATTGGCTACGAGGTGGGAGGGAGGGAAGGACACGGGTGTTAGTCTGGGGTATGTTAAACCCCTTGACTGCAGCAGAAACTAGAAGTTTTTGGCTTTCTTCTCTAGCTCTCAGAGGTTAAATTATCTCACCCTCATAGCACTAGAGCAGCCCCAAGGCCAGAGGAACGAAGTGAGGGCTGCAAACTCCAGGGGCAAAGTTATCAATTCTCTTTGGTTTTGGGAGGAGTGGCTGGAGTCTGCTCACTCTACACCCTGAGCATCACCAGGCACCTGCGCAGGCGGTGCTGAAGATCCCCCTCTTGTCTGGACCCATCTCACATCTCCCTCTGCCCCTCTGGCTTGGGGTGGGCACCCTGTGATGCTCCTGGGCTACTTACGGAAGCAGCCCTGTCTCCAGTAGTAGTTGGGCAGGCAGTCGTCACACTTGGGCCCCGTGGCGCCTTCTTTGCATTCACAGTATCCGGTCTCGTTGCAGCGGTCGTGCATGGAGCCGATCTGGTTGCAGTTACATTCTGGCCAAACACAGGGCTGTTAGTGCCTATCCTGCCCGGGGGCTTTATACCCGCTAATGCCCCGAGGGAGGTGTTGGGGCCTTTGGAAAAGGCTGGCTACTGCTACGGGAGGGCTGTTAGAGACCAAGGGGCTGGGAGGGCATGGTTTCGTGAGAGGCTCCAACAATGCAAACAGCCACAGGTGGAAAGACCAGCCCTCTTCGGAGCTCAGCAGCTCCTGGTAGAGCAATGCATCTGAATCGAGTTGGAAGGGTATGAGTTGGGCTTTGTTTTCAGGGAAGAGAAGCCTTGGCAGGCTGCAGAGACCATAACGGCTGCTGTCCTTGGGAAGCATGCATGGGAAGCACACACCACCCTCCAGAGAGGGGCTGAACTGCAGCCCACCCCACAGAGCGAGGTCCCGCATGAGCTGTCCCACGTCCCGGTGCCACTGCCCGAGGCCGCCGGAGCACTCACCTATGCATACATTCTCATCATCCAGCTCTGCCGAGCTGTTGCGGTAGAAGCCCAGGCGGCAGTGCTGGCAGTGCTGGCCCCTCGTATTGTGCTTGCAGCTCACGCAGGTCACCACGTTCAGGAAGTCGATGTAGCTGCAGCGGTTGGAGTGGCCGTAGCACTCGCAGTCTGCGGAAAGGAGGGGAGAGCTGGAGAGCTGAGCCGGGAGCACCCCATCCCTGCCTTGCACCGGGCAGAGGCGAGGAGCCACGAGGCTTTGGAGGAGGCTCCTGCTCCGGTGAAACGCGATGGCCGCTGCCAGCTGGGGTGGGCTGGGGAGAATGAGTGCAGGCAGCAGCTGCTGTTCTTCACTGCCGCAGGGGGATCAGGCTGGAAGTCATTGCTCAGAGAGCAGAGCGGAGGCAAGGGCCTCTGTCCCCATAGCATGAGGACAGGCAGAAGCCAGCCTCCGGCTGTCCCAGGACACAACCTCTTTAAGGAAATGCATAACCATGGGAGCTGGCAGTGGGCTGTGGAGGGAAGTCAGGTGTTAATTAAAGAGCTGCCTTGTTAACGGGGGGAGCCCAGCTTGGTGTCTGGGTTGGGCTTTGATGAGGCCGCAGGGCCTGCAAGGGTGCTGGGCTGGGGTGCAGAGCCCCAGCAGAGGCTCTGCGAGGGCTGCGCTCTGCCTTGCTGCAGCGAGGAGGGGACAGGCCCGCGGGACGGGGCTGGCGGAGGGAGCAGCAGCGCTCACTGCCTCCAGCGACGGGAAGGCCGTGGGCAAGGCTGATGTGGAGCTGAAGCTGCTGCGTGTCCAGGTAAAACCTCGCTGGCTTTTTCCCCTGTGTGTCACTTCTCAGCATGCCCCTTGCTGTTGTACCTCCTGAACTGATGCTGGTTGTCAAGTGTGGTGCTTCTCAGGTTAAATGCTTAAAATGAGTCTATGCAAGGAAGCGTGGCTTGTGTGGGGTCCTTCAAGGGATGGTGGATAAGGGTTTGGACCAGGGCTGCCTGGCACAGCACAGGGACGCCTGCAAAGGCTGCTGGTGGCTGGGAGATGCCGCCATCGCTTGGCAGAGCTCTGCTCCTGCCCCCAGGGCCGACCTGTCTCAGCTGTGGGCACATGTTAGAAAACAGCCAGCTAGGTTTACGGTGTAGCCAGAGGAATTTGATTACTTGCTGCTTGTGTTTGCTTTTTATTACCACGACTTGAGATGGTGACTACCTTGCAGTGTTAGGTTCAGGGCGATGGATCTTTCTGAGAGTTTAAAAGTATAACACAGGAGGCGAGGAGGGACCCTGGCTGCCTTGTGGCCCAGGTGTCCTGGTCAGGAGGTGTCCCAGCCAGCACGGGCAGGGCATAACATGAGCAGAGGCAGTGTCAGCCAGGTGTGAGCTTCCCCAGCCGTTGGAGAGGAGGAGGGCGGTTTGGAGATGGGGTTTTAGTCCAAGCTCTAGCATTAAACATTGAAGGATGACAGAGGGATGGGAGGGAAGGCTACAGGCTGGCATGCACATGCGACTGGTGGGGGGAGACATGTCAATGAAATGAAGACCAGGGAAGATGGAGCAGGGCAGAGGTTCCCCCATGGTTCACAGCAACCTGAGGAGGAACTGAGAGTCCACTGTAATCTTGACCTTCTGTGAAACAACTTCTGCCGGTTTGACCAATACCCAAGGAATTTCAGCTCAAATACTTCTGCTTGCTGCAATTCCCGAGTGTTGTTTCACCCTAGGGATGCACTCCTACATACAGCTAACCACGACTTGGATAGGCAAACCCTCCCATCTTCTCCCTGTCGGAGGCTGCTGGATCCTGGAGCACCGCGCTTCCTCCTCTTACCTTTATATGTTTCAATAGGAGCCACTGGGCCAGAGTCTGGTTTGAGCCGGATGAGTTTTGAGCTCTTTGAGGATGCTTAAGAAAAATCAGAGACATGCCTTTTTTCTCACTGCTTAGCACCGCTCCACATCCTACCTTACTGTGAGCAGCTCTGCTACGAGAACAATGCCGAGCCAAGCCAAGAACATCGCTCTGGCAGCGCCGACATCTATTTCTGCACCAGACAGCTGGTAGCTGCTAAATTTCTCCTTTTCTTCTCCCCTCCTCAAAGTTTAATGCATGAAAAACTCAATGCACAGCACTATTGCAACACGCAGAGCCGGGGGCCGAGGCAGAGGAGCTGCTCGCACATCCCTGTTATGCGCGTTTTGTGGCACGAAGTGGGTTATTCAGGCTAAGTATCCTTGAGGCCGAACAGCTTAAAAAGAAAATCTACTGGCCATGGCCCCAGTTCGATGGGGGTCATGCCAATTGGCACTCAAAAAGCCGCTAGGAGCACAGCTAAGAGCACAAACGCTACGGAGGTGGTATCTGGCAGGGCTTGCTACAAGGTCCTGCAGAGCATGCGCTGCTCCAGCCCGGCTTGTCCCTGCCAGCACGTACCTGGCTTCTTCCCGTGCCTCTTGCCTGCAGAGTGTGCTGTGCGCCCTGCTTTGCTCTTCGGAGCTGCTATGCGAGACATTAAAACATATCTGAGTGCTGTGGTGGGGAGAGGGCCCCCAGGGCCCAGCCTGGCACAGTTGGGCTGGGGTAATTCCTCAGGGTAAGGGGCTGCCCTGGCCAGGACGGTGCTTCCTCGGGGCCGTGCTGCCAGCCAGAATCCTGTCCCACACAGAATGACTGGGGTACTGGGAGTAAAGACCATCGCTTCCAAATGGAGCTGGTGGGTTTGGGGGCTTAGGGGGGGTCTTGTGCTTTGGTGACCCCAGGAAGGGGCAAGGTTGAGCAGTGCTGAGATCCCACAGGGTGTTTAGGAATGGGTCCCACTGGTTTTTGTGGTATGTCGGCCCTTGCACAGTGGTGCGGCGCTCGGGAAGGCGCTGGGTGGGCATTGGCACTACATCCCACTGGTGCCGGTCACATCCCCACAGTGACAGCGATGGCGGGGGGTGGCTCTGCTCCCAATGCCCAGGACTCAGCCGTGGTCGGAGCAGGCCCACTCCTGCCTCTGATGCCATCTGTGAGGCTGCTGTGGCATTGGGGCCTCCTCAGGTTTCCATGGCTTCCCGTGGTGGGCTGGCACGGTGTCCACACCCTCCTTCGCCAATGCGGCCTCTCGAGCCTCCGTGGCCAAGACAGGCCACCGTGGTGCCCAGGCCCTGCTCTGCCACCAGAGCCTCCTCCATGCCCTGGCATGATGGCTGAGCAGGGAACATGGTGGCGTCTCCATGTGGGTGCTCAGCAGCGGCCCAATACAGTGCAGGGGCACCTATTCTCCCTGCCATGAGGGAAGTGAAGCAGCCCAGAGGGAAAGCAGCAGCTCCGTGGGTCCCCAGGGTGCCTGAAGCCCCGTATCTCTGCAGTGGGTGCTCTAGGTGGCCCTGGGGACCATATCTGTGGGGAGAAGCCCCTGTGGTTGTGCCCATCCCTCGTGGGGAGGCTCTGCAGAGGGTGGGGAACAGGGTGATCTGTCAACAAGGCTTGGCCCTCTTGGACCAGTGCAGCCCAATTAATCTCACCCATTAATCTTGGCTGGGGGAAGGTGCATGCTCCTTGCCCTGTGGCAAGAAACCCCTTCCCAAAGCAGCTGAGGTGCCCATGGGCTCTGCTGGGGTCCAGGGACACCCCTGCAGCCATCCCAGTCCCAAACACATCTCCAAAAAGATCTCCATGGGGATGGATGAGCAGAACTGAGCTGAGGTGGACCCTCCGAGTAGGAGAGCAGATTGTACGATGGTGGGTCATGCCGAGGACGAGTGAAGTGTCCTGGCCTACGGGTACTGGGAGAGAAACCTGTCCTGCCCTGTCCTTGGGGATGGGAATGGCCTTACCTTGAATGTTCTTGGGAGGGTCTGGTGGCTTCGCCTTGGGTCCAGGTGCTGCTGTGTTTGGTGGGCGCTGAACAGCTTATGGTGGCATCAGTTAGAAAGACAGATTTAATACAGATCCCTGTTTTGTCTGCTTGAAAAGGTGGCAAAGGGACACTCTAGGAAGCTCTAGGCAGGTATCTAGGGTGGGTTGCTGGAACCATATCTGGTTGAGGATGTGTTGAAGCAGGAACGAGAGACAAAATCTCCTGGAAATTAGAGTCTTTAAGTGTGAAGAGAGACAGAAAAAATATTCCTAAGGGGAGGGCATGGGAGCTGCTGGATGGGCGAGTGTCGGCGTGTGGTCCTTACATCGCCCAAGCGTGGAGAGAAGCTGAGTCTGCAGACCACCGTCAAGACTCAGAAGCCCCCCTTGTCCAGCACAGTCTGTCAGCGTCACCTGGCATTGATGCCCACGGTGTAGGCCCATCCACTGTTACTGTATCGAATACAGTTTTGTTTCTGTGAGGCCAGATGCAGGCCCAAAAGCACAACAGTTCCAAAGAGCCTTGATTTCAGCACTTTCTGCCCCCCAGCTGAGTATTTCCAAACACCACGCTGTGTCCTGGCCCCAGCTTCAACAGTTGTTATGTTCTGCACTGGAAGGGATGCTAATGTCTACATCTGGAATGAGCTACAGGCATCTCGGATGGGAAACGGGAGCTGAGCACCAACAGGCAGTGGTGCCAAAGCGTGTGTGCTGGTGGGAGCCCTGAGGAGGAGAAACTTCAGCCTCAGCAGCCAGCGTGAAGCCTCCGAAGGTTCCCACCAGGAGGAGCTCACTTTAGGCAGTCATGCAGGAGACCTAAAGCAAGGAGATAGATACGCAAAAAAGGCGTCTGTGCTACAAACGACAGGGGCCTATCTGTTTACAAAGTTATTCCACTCTACAAACAGACTCCAGTCTCAGGAGACAACAGGATTTCCATGATCCTCTCCATTCACCCCAGCAGCAAGCTGCGAACAATCTTTTCTACCACTTAGCATCCTCGTCTTGCATGTATACAACTAAACCCTGAGGCTCAATCCAGCCTCACCAGGTTCCCAGCTGCGCGTTGGGCACAGACAAACCCTGAGCTTTTTCCCAGGCGGGAGGAGGAGGGAGATGCATGGAAAGCAGAGCAGCAGAACTAGAAACTAAAGCGTTCGCCGGGCATCGGGAGCTGGTACTCGCTGACTGGACCCAGCTCAGCCACGCATCTCCTACCTTCTGCTCCTGGGCCAGCCTTGGCTGGAGGAGAGCCCGCTTGCAATGGGGCAGCTGCCGACCAGCTTGGGTAGTCTTGCAGCAATCAAAGGTGAAAAGCTGCATTACTGGGTGTGCTGGGGGGAGCTGGCAACCAGCGAGGAGCTCTGCAGCGCTCTGATGGAGGGCCAGAGCTTTGGAGGACAAAACCTACCCAACTCTGTGCCGTGAAGGTTTTCACACTTGCTCAGTGCAAGCACTGCTGCTGGCACTGGGGAGCTGGCATGTCCTCGGGCACTGGAGGGGCTGGGCAGTGCTTGCCATCGCAAAGAAGGGCAGTGGTGTGCCGAGCTGCTGGTTCTCAGCCTCGCTGAACACACGGTGTTTTGCTCACGTGTTTGCATAAGGACCTCAGCAACAGATCTGCACCCCTCTCTGCTTTGAAGTGATGGAACTGAGAGCACAGGTGTCTTAGGATGGAGGCACAAAGTCCTGGTTTCTAATCCAAACTTCTATGTCCTCCTTCAGGCCCTGCTCTTCCCTTGGAAATATCAGTTTAAAGAATGTGCAAGCCACTGTAGAGAAATTAAACCAGCAAGAAATTTATAGATCATTTCATAGAATCATAGAATCCCAGGTTGGAAGGGACCATAAGGATCATCTGGTCCAACCTTTCTTGGCAAAAGCACGGCCCAGACAAGATGGCCAAGCACCCTGTCCAGCTGAATCTTAAAAGTGTCCGATGTTGGGGAATCCAGCACTTCCCTGGGGAGATTATTCCAAGGGCGGATTGTTCTCATTGTGAAAAATTTTCCTCTTGTGTCCAATTGCAGTCTCCCCAGGAGTAACGTGTACCCATCACCCCTCACCTTTTCCATGTGACTCCTTGTAAAAAGGCAGTCTCCATCTTCTTTGTAGCCCCCCTTTAAGTAGTGGAACACGGTGCTGAGGTCTCCCCTAAGCCTTCGTTTCTCAAGGCTGAGCGAACCCAGTTCTCTCAACCTTCCCTCACGTGGCAGGCTGCCCTGTCCTTTGGTCATCTTTGGGGCCCTTCTCCGGACCCTCTCTGGCCTGTCCGCAGCTGGTTTGTACAGTGGGGACCAAAACTGAACACTTGCTTGATTTCCCTTCAAGGCCTCCCCCCCATTTACTCCATACCCCTCCTCGTCTCCTCAATATTGGTAACAATCTTCAGGTTTGCTAGAAAACAAACCAAGGAATAGAATTTTAAAAGCCATGTTATTAATTTCAAGCTCCAGTTGGGTAACATAAGGAGGAGGAGGAAAAAAAAAATAAAAAAAAAAAGCTCTCGAGCCTTGCCAAGTTTCAAAGGACAAACCCGACTAGGAGAGAAATGTGATTTCCCAGCCTCGTCAAGGGGTTGATAAACAATGCAGAATAAAAAAGAAAAAAAAAAAAAAGAAGATTATTCTTTTTTAATGACATGCTCTAAGAGAAGGTGATAGACATTGTCCTTTTCAGCTGGAAAGTGGAAACCAATTGATATTAATATGGTGTTGAAGAGAATAAGAAAAAAGCCCTGTGCAAATTGGCAAGGGTTTAATTAGAGTCACAATAAAAAACAGCCCTGAAGGCATTTTGCTTTTTAGTCATTCACATACACCTCCACTCAATTGCATTTACAGAGCCAGGAAAATTATTAATGCTCATTATCCTGAGAACCTTTCCCTTGTAGCTCTGGGATGTTAATGGGCAGTTTTACATTTTGGGAGGTGGAGAGACACGGTTCACCCCCAGACCCAGTTCGTCCAAACGGGAAACACTGGGCTGCTCTTATTTTGGGGGCTTGCTTCAGTCCCCACCGGTCTTGGTGGGTTTCTGGGGAAGAAGTAGAATAAATGGAACTAAGAAGCCATGCTTCATAGCAAAAACCATTGGGGGAAGCAGCGCTGGAGTAGTGGGGAAGGACCTGGAAAAAGTTCTTCTCGGAACATAAACACAGGGTCCCTTTTCCGCAGGACCTACGCAAAGCCAGGCTTTTGGTGCTGTCTTTCTGCTGGAGCTCGTAACCAGCAAGCAAGGCTCAGGTTGGGGTTTTTTAGCCCCCAGAGGTGAACTGGCACTGTTGAAACCGCTACAAACTAGCGGGGGGAGGGTGGAAGCAGGGGGGAAAAAGCTTTTTTTGCTTATTTTGAACGTGGGGAAAATGTAACAAATGGCAAGGAAGAATTTGACAGGCTTCAAGGAAGGTTTTGAAATAACAGAACTGCAGAAGGCAAATGAGACTAGCACTTAATTCATCCTCCTTAGGGTAACTCTGCAATTTCCCTTCCTTCTACCCACTTTGGCAGCCTTGACTGCCTTCAGACCACAGACCGTGCCCATAAACTCATTCTTCTCCCCCTCTCACCGCAGAACAGGCGACCAAGCACAAAAGCATCCTACGAACGTGACCACAGCTCCACCTTGACCGCGGAAAACACCACGAGCAGCCAAAGGAAGCAGATGTCTAGCAGATCCGTGCAACCCAGAGACAACCCAAATCTAATCTACTCCTCTAGCCTACGTGCTACGTTGCGTTCTGCCTTGCTGCTACCCACTAGCGTGCGGAGGCGTGAAGGGGAAGGGAAAAACGCATCGGTCTGGCTTTAAATACCTGTTTTTTTCTGTGTTTCTCTCACGGGCACAGAGGCAGTGAACTCAGAGGTGGGTCTGATGACGCTTGCTTACGGTGGGAAGCAGAAATTCAGAGAGCAAAAGACAGGGTGTGAATGAGAGGGTGACACAGCACAGGGCTGGGGCAGGGCCCTAACAGGGCTTATTTTAAAATGGCTTTCTGGCTGAGCTGGCTTTAAAGTGAGGAGGGAATTTGTTTAGTGCTGCTAGAATTCGGATGGGAGGTAATGACAGAGTATCCTGCTTTGGGACTCTGACCCAGTTTGGGGTTATTGCCTCACCTGCAAAAGGGTGTCTTACCAGGAGCTCGAAGGGTCATCTCTTTAGCAAGGTGTTTTCCCCGAGGTCAAAGCGAGTTACAGTCACAGCCCCTTTGGGATATCGTTTACATTTTTTGGACTTTGCGTTTTGCAGGACTGGACGGGAGGAACATCTCTGGTCAAAAGCAAATCAGAATCAGGCTGTGCCTTGGTTCCCTATTGCTGGTCAAAGGCACACAGTGGACCTCTGGCATGGACGCTGCCCATGTAAGAAAGCAGGTCCCTGTGCTGCTGGGTGGCCCTGACTACCTTCTTATTTGGAGCAGCCCCTCCAGAGGCTGTCTCCATCCCTAGGCACGCCGTTCTGGGGTTGGACCTGGCCACGCAGAAGCATGGATGGGGGTCTGGATGGGGACGAGGAGCTTCCTGAGTTCAGCCCTGACCGTATCGAGCCAGAGATGTGACGGCAGGACTGCGATTTATTTATTTATTTTGTCCCTTGCCATCGTTTAGTGAAAGCATTACGAAAACATTTTCTCTGCCCAGGAAGCTGGTTTTGTAGAAGGAATAAGCCCTGAGGTGCATGACGGCTCCCTGGTCCCTCAGAGCAGTTTGGCAGGAGGGACTGTCCCCCCCGCCGCCCAACCCCACACAGATGCTGTCCTGCCCACCCCAGACGCATGACACACGCGAGGCAGAGCACTGCAAATCATACACAAGATGATAGACACTAAACACACCACCCACACGTATACAGCACTTGCGAAAAAATAGACCTAAAATGTTGCTATGGGTGAGCATGGATAAAAATCAAATGACCACGAGCGCGTGGTGTGGAAGCAGACGTGATCCCCGGTCACCGCTGGGGCCACGGCGATGGTGTGAGCTCTGGGCAGGGGTGGTGGATGAACCTGCTCCTGCACACGACCAAGGCGGCCCTCGGTGAGGAGCACGTCTTAACAGACGTGAGGCTTGCACTCTTTTGCCCAGGGTCACTCCAACTCCATGGAAGTTGGAGCTAAGCCCTCTGCTTCCTGATTACCTACTCAAGTAGGGTACTTCCATGAATATATCTATATTTGCATAAACATGCAATCAAGTTTCCTCATCCCTTTGACTGGCTTCTGGCAGCTCCCCCAGACAGACTGTTACTAACATACTGTGGGTGTAAAACGTCCTCCTGGGAAATATCAGGCCAAGAAAGCATGGCAAGAGGAGGAACGCGTGCCTAATTCCCCCATGAGAAGCTTAAAAAACCCATCCTGCTGTTAAGTTTTATCTGCTCATTTCCAAAAGACAAGTGAAAATGCTGTCTCCTTGTTCACAAGGGGAGGGAAGGAGGAACCCCCGGAAAAAGGATAAAGTATTCCTCCACGGGGGGATTTTAGAAATTAGGAAAGGATGTTTCTGGCATGTGTGCCAGCTCCAGCCCTGCACACTCCCTCGCCACTTGTACTGCGGCCGCCTGGGGAATGTTAAGAGTGCATGTCTGCCCTGGGAAAACTGCCCTTGGAGATGCAGCCAGCCTGCGTTAAATCCTTGAGTCTGGCCATGGGGACTTAATGCAGGATTGGAAGAGGTAGCAAGGACAGAGCCAGCTTCTCCCTTGACCTGACATCCCGTCCCTGGCATGGCTTAGCAAAGCCTGTGGGCAGCTCCGAGTGTGCCGGCAAGTGGCAGGAGGTGGCCGCTCACGCGCCGAGGCAGCAGCCTTCCCCGGGGATGCTTGTCTGTCCGAGGGAGCAGCCGGTGGGGCAGAGCAGCACCCAACCTTCCCCATTGCACTCTGTGAGCAGCACCCAGCAAGTACAGTGGGTGCAACTCTCCTGCCTGCTCTGGTATTGCATGTGGAGGTTGGGGATAGAGCAGGACGGGGTACAATTCCCCTCTCCTTCCAGCCAGGCGACGCTGGGTACGTGGTTTAATTTTATGGTGGGACAGTAAAGCTTTCATTGCTTTCCTGCCCTGCCTTGTGACGAGAGCTGTAAGAGAGCATCTCTTGCAGCCGTGCCAGCCCTGTGCAGGACAACGTTGCCAAGTGGCTCTAGAAGGGATGGATTTTGAAAAGCTTTTCTTGTTAAAAAAACAAGATTAAGAGGAAAAAAAGGAAAAGTGTTGTTTGCCCCGCACCCAGTCCTGGCTTAACTTCTTGCTGCCCTGATGATAACAGAGCAACAGCAGAGTAAGATCAGACAGTGAGGGGGGATGTCAGCCCATGGCGTGGTTGTGTCTTGGCTTTGAGGTAGACCCGTTGTGGCTGTCTCCCTGCTTACAGGGACCATAACTCGTGCTCCTAGCTTGTGTTACATGTGTCAAAGTGTCCTTGGCCTGAGCAGAGAGAAAAGCAAACCAGGACTGCCCAGAGGCTGGGGGATGTGAACTGAGTCAGAGTGATTTTTATCCATGTCCCTTTATCATCCTACAGAGCAGATAACCAGGGCCACCGGCACGGCAGTGCCATGCGTTCCCCACTGCCACTGGAGGGGCTGAGATGGGAAGCAGCTCAAAAGCAGAGCCTGGCAGCCGGGTCCTGGCCCTCTGAGCGAGGCAGGGAGTGTGGCACCCACCTGGCTGGGTGGTGGCGGCAGCGGTGGCGGCGGTGGAGGTGGTGGGAGGCGTTGTTGTGGTGGTGGTGGTAGGCATTGTTGTGGTGGTGGTGGGCATTGTGGTGGTGGTGGTGGTGGTGGTGGGCGTTGTGCTGGTGGTGGTTTTTGCGGTGGTGGTGGTTTTTGCGGTGGTGGTTTTTGCGGTGGTGGTTTTTGCAGTGGTAACCCGCTGCGGTCGCTCATACGCTAGCAAGCAAAGAGAAGAGGTGGGAGGCACTTTCTGGGGGGAACAGAGGGTTTCCTTGGCAGCCTGCATGCCCGTGAGCCTGCTGCTGCTGGGGCTGAACTGGTGACCGATTTCTCAGCACGGTTACAACTGGGGCACCGAGAGGATTAAGGCGATGGCGGCTTGATGATGCTGGATGCAGGGAGCGTGTGCATGCGCAGGGGCCAGAGGCTGGGGCTGTATCAGCTCACTCAGTTGGTGCAGATACTGGCTTAAATACTTACAGCTCTATCATAAATTAATTGCCAATTAAGCTGAAAAGGGGAAACGAAAGCATGCCTGGGCAGAGCTGGGGTGAAGAGCGGGTGGGAGGTGCAGAAGAGCCCCCAGCCCGCCCTGCCGGGAGGTGGCCTTCCGCTGCCTGACGTCTACGTGCCAGCTGGCAGAGCCCTGCCCACCGTGGCTCCGTAAGTGGCACCATGCCCTTCTGCCACCCCATAGGCAGCGAACACCCTGGCACCATCGAAACCGGCCGGCACCATTGGCATGTATTAATTTCCACTGGCACCCTTTGTTCAGCAAGGGAAATTAATTGACGGCTTAATGTCAGCAAGCCCCTGCGGAGCTGAGCAGGAGCGATCCCGGGTGCTGTGCCCAGCCCACCGCGCTCACCACAACTGCCCGATAACACTCGGAACACAAATTCCTACTTAACTTACACCTGCTGCCCTCCTGTCCTCGTTTGTCCCACTGCTTCATGCAGATTATCACGCTTAATTTCATAATAGCCCAGAGCTAGTTTAAATACTTAATTTAGGTCACTTCTAGTCTCCTATGCAGGCTAAATAACCTCTCCTTAACTGGCCTTGGACACAAATCCCTCCTATCCACCTGCTGCGCATCGCGCCCAGCACCTCCCCAGCTTCTCCCTAGCAGAAAAATGTGATGGGAAGTATTTTCTGCTGAAACAAAGGTAGCACTGAGAAGGCCGCGCTCTGTTAAGGGGGAAAAACAGAATTATCAAAACAGTTTTGACCAGAAAAGCAAAAAATATTTTGGACTGTTGAAACATTTGATTTTTTTAAAATCCTAAATTACTTAAGGGAGACTTTTAATTTTTATTTGAAATTCTTAACCATTTAAATTTAACTGCTTAAAATCTAAATGTGGTTCATTTACGCAGAAAAACCCTCCTCCACTTTTCAAAGAGGAGCATTTTTCTTAATTGCATTTGCATTTCTCTGGAACTATTTCTCCTCCAATTCTTTCCACCTGCCTGCAAACCGAGGAATCCATTATTCATTCAGCTCACCTATTTGTTTCTTCTGGAGGGTAATTCCGAGCCACGAAATTCAAACCCAGGCTTCTGCCTACCCAAAACTCAAGGCTCTTTGATACCAAACTACCTCCAGCTTTGTTAAATAAGGAGTCCTATCATACCATCAATCTTTCATTAGAAATCCCTGCCGAGCTCTACCGTCTTTGCTGCCGACACTTCACAGGCATATGTTCGTATACATACACGTGTACGTACAGATGTACACACACTCTGTATATGTTTTTTAATCGATAGCCCAAGGTGATCCAGACTGGATGTTATGCCAAATAATTCAAACCCAATTCCTTCTCAGAGCAGAAGTCTGCAATACCGGGGTTGGGGGAAGTTCACAGCGAGCACTGGTGGTTTTGAAGAGTCTTTTTTTATTTCCTTTCGGGCTGCCATTCTAACGAACCTCATGGGGGGAAACCATGCCAGAGGAAAAGGCAAAATGAGGCTACTAAAGTCAAAGGAAGAAAACATAAGACTCTTTGACAGGACAGAAAATGAGGCACAATTAGGGAAGACTTATTGCCTGGAAAATGATAATGGACAAAAAATAACCATTTTTTTTTCCTAGTGACATCCGCAAGGACCATGCACCGGGGTGTTAAATGCCAGCGTTTCAGTTACGTTTGTACTTACTGCCAAAGGCTGAGCCTGCAGCTGCACCTGCAAAATAAGAAGAAGAAGCCTGGTCACTGGAATCAGGACACCATCGGCTCTGATACCAGCAGAAGATCGAACAGATACATGACGTGGGACCGAACAGCGACTCATTAGCGGGGTCTTGCTTGTAGGCATATCGGTTTGCTACAACATCTTAAAAGCTGCTTTTGTCGAACCACAGGGGCCACCAGACAGTGCTGTCTGGGGTCTTGGCATCTCAAGACTTTCACCTGGGGAAGAAAAACCAGCATGGTCCTCACTGATGGGTTTTTCTGTTAACCATTTCCTTGACCTACCATTAAAGCCCAGCAAAGGACAAGCACATCTGAGGTTCACCGGGCTAAGTACAAGCTGTAGGGTCTGAACCAGGTTGTTATGCCCGGGGCAATTGTCCGTGAGCGAGAAGGGTTGAACACCCTTCCCACTGCCGCACTTGCTCAACAGGATGCTGCAAAGCCACCAGCTTCAAACTTGCCAGTCAAAGGCTGTCTAAGGACCAGCTTCTGGCTTTCCGCACCCAGGCCTAATGGCCGTGGTCCTGCCTGCTGTAACGAGCAGATAAATCATGGAAAGCCTCGGCTTTGCATGAGCAGAAAGCACAGGACCAGTGATGGAAGAGGTAGGACCACCAAGAGGAGAGGGCATCAGAGAACTGCCTCTGTCGCAGAGGAAGAGGATGTCGATGCGGGGAGGAGGAAGCAACAGAGAGAGAGTTGGGGTGGGAGGGGAGGAAGAAGACTGAGTGGCAGATGGGGAGAGAGATGAATGGGATAAGAAAGAGCAGAGAAAGAGAATTGGGAAGAGACACAAGGAACGGAGGGGAGGGAAAGAGAGAGAACAGCATGTCTGTGTCTGTCAACACCAGAAACTCTCCCAGGCTCCTTTGAAGCAGTGCAGCCGCTTGGCGAGAGCTGACAAGCTCGTTCCCTTTCAAAGAACCTGCTCGTCTACCAGCCCTGGCACACACAAAACATTCCCATCACGGCCTTCGGAGCCTGAATTTCAGCTTTGATCATCTTAAAGCACATAAATCTTTCACAAAATTTGGGGGGAGGGAGGGAAAAAGATTCTCTTTGGTAAAGCTCAAAGCTGCTGCTTGAAAGGCTGGAGTGGCTGCTGTGGCTCCGTGACATTTAAACAAGTCTGCTAATGTGGACTGGACAGAAACCCAGTAGAAACTGGCCCATCTGTGATGTCTCCTGCCCCAATTCCCCTGCTCCAACGATCGTGGGTGTGCATCCTTCATCTTGTCTGCGCACCTTTGCTTCTGTCAGTGCCTTGCTCCAGCAGGCAATTGGATGAGACTGGAGCTGCGCAGAGGGCTCGTGGCGCTTGCCTGAAATGCCGACATACATAGAACGGGATCCAGAAAAGCAACCTGCATTTCCGCAGCTAAGCAGTGCCAGCGCTGAGCCCACGGATTACTTGAAAGCCAGTGCTCTAGTGGCTAAATAACGTCTTCTGCAAGGGACAGTAATTCTCAGCCATCATTTGGACTCATCACTCTTCTACCAGTAGCCAACAAATCACCTCTGCGTCCACCCAGATCCTCTCTCATTTCTCTGTGTACCAGGACCCGGGTAAATACCTGCTTCCCTTTCAAAAGCTGAGCATCCCACCCTGATTCGGGATGGAGAAGGACAAGATGAGAGTCCGCTCCCATCTGTGGGCATTGTGCAGCCCATGGTGGGAGTGCGGCCGGGGTGGCTCACTGGGGGTTACTTACATGCATTGGGGGACCCGTTGGGCAGAGGCAGGTAGGATCCCGCTCGCCAAGACCTGGAGCGAAAGTTCTTCTTGCACTTGCCACAGTCCTGCCCCGTGGTGTTGTGCTCGCACTCGCACTGAAGGCTGCCCTCTTTGAAGGTGCACAGGTTAGCGTGGAGGTTGCATTTACACCTGGAAGAGGAAGACAGGAGAAGAGCCGTCAGGTATTACTGCAACTCCTCCTTGCCCCCGGTGTAGCGCTGTCCACGTGCAAGAAAATGTAGGGGTGAAGCTGGGCTGGTTACCCCTTTCCTGTTCTTTCTGCAGGATGTTTTCACTGAACTCAGCTGTTTTCCCCGTGTATCTGGTGCTGGGGTTACGATGTCCATGACCTCGCCCGAGGTGGACCTGCAGTCTTTTGTTCCAGGGTGAGAGATACTTTACTCCCACCACGAGACTGCAGTAGCACAGATCGTTTACTGGTAAGTCAACGTGTCCAGCTGAGACTCCAGTAAAGAGTCACACAAATTTTTTCAGAAATCTGAGCAATTAGCGCATTTACTTGGAGGCAGAGAGGACAAGTCTCGAGCTTCAGATGGAGAAGCATAGCTAACACTGGTGGCACTCAGCCCCTGGACCCCCGCGCAGCGTGCTAAAGCCAAGAGCGTTTTCTCACGTGGTGTGAAGTTGCACAGCACAACCCCTTTTCCCTGTGTGCAGCGCAGCCCCAGCCTGCTGCGACCAAAATAACACAGAGAACAAATCACCATCACAGTCTGCCTTGTAGTCCCCGCCTCATCAGAGAAGGCAACAACGAAACCCACTATTCAGCAATTTGCAAACATTAACAAACTTTTAATGAGCTGTAGTGCAGTAAGCAGGGAATAATTATCTCTGTGCGCAGTAATTCCTGTTGCTCAGACTCTGGAGATGACTTGCGCAGAGTGCAGAGGCTGAGCCCATAACTCATACGCGGCTCTGGCAGCTCCCGGGCCCGAGCTGAGGCCATCAGACAGAGCCTTTGGGGACCAAGACCTCTTGTTTCATTCCAGACAATGGATCCCTAGCATAGCCCGCTGTTCTTTCACTGCTTCGTGCAGTAATTTACACTCTCGGAAGCAGAACCGTTAGAAAAGAGCTGTGCCTTAAGTGACTGCGGAGACAAGTCTGACCGGGCAGTGCTTCGTTTTACAGGGCTAATGGCACAAGAGATGCAGAGCTGAGGGGAGCGAACCGCTTGCAGGGAAGATAGAGGAAACATGACCTGGTTCTCGTGCTCTGTCTGCACTGGGATAAACAACCTGGATTAGGCTGGGAGCCGTGAGCCGGGTCACTCCCGGCTGCTGGTGCCGCGCATGCCCGCCAGCTCCTGGTGCCTCTCCCCATCTCCCGTGGAGCCCCCAGAGATGCAACCCAGCCTCCAGCCTGACCCGCTGAGGCTGCCTTTGCTGTGCTCCTCCTCACGCATGGCTGGATAAGCTGACCTCATGTATGGGGTTTTTTTTCTCCTCCTCCCCTCTCTGTCCTTAATTCTAGCAAACCCTGCTCAGAGGCTAAGCGTAAGCTGGATGAACGGTCTCTCTCCCCATCTTACAGCCCTGCCCTGTCTCTGACCAAGCAGGGGAGGGAATATTGCGTTCTCTAAAACGGGGGAAAGAAGAAAAAGTGGTCCATAGAGCAGAGGCAGACACACTCAGCATGCTCCGCTTGAATTTGCGTGTTAGTGAGAGCTGGAGATGCCGCGTCACGGCTGAAAGCACTAACAGTCTCTGAGCATCAGTGCTCTGGGAGCAAGCCACGAATCCGAGTGTCCGGGAGAAGGATGTGGCTTTGGCTGTTACCTACACAGGAGGGATGCTGTATTTCAGCCGCTCCATGTCTCCGCTGCCTCTGGTGAGGAAGGATTCTGGCTGAGCTGTCCCAGCCCTTTGGCAGAGGTGATGCCCAGCCCTGGGGTGCTGCGGAGCTGGACTCTGAATTATTCAGCATCCACCCAGCGCAGCTTCTCACTTCAAAATAAGCAGACAGGAGCAAAGCAGGCAAGAATGCGGGTTAAAGCAGGTCAAAGCCTCACTGCTGCCGCTCTGGGCCCCGCCTGAATCAGAGCAACAGCTTCTGGGAGCTGCAGCTCTGGAGGTACAAAGAAGGCAGGGCCTGGCATCCCCCTTGGTTTCTCTGAAGTCTGGGATGACGTGGAGGGTAGCGCTTGGCTCCTGCCCTTGACCCTGCCAGCCTCGCAGGGGGGACGTCAGCCCTGGGTGACCACCACCTGGTCCCCCGCGGTGGCTGGCAGCAGCCTCGATCATCCTTCTCCGCCCATAGCACATTCTTGCTCCTGGCATCCCCCGCCAAGGGCCAAGCAGCCGTTTCGGGGTGCTTCTGGCGGCTCTAAGCTGCTGCTGTACAGGAGGGTGAAACCCGCTCACCGTTAACTTGGCTCCAGCTACAAAACCTCTGCCAAGCAGTGGGACCCAACCTTCTCGCTAGCAGGTGAGCAAGGCACGAATGCATGCAGGAGGCGGTCAGACGCGCCTGCTCATACGGACACGCTGCTCGCTTGCTGCTGAGGAGGGCTGGAAGCCGATCGCCAGCTCCTGGGACAGCCCCCAGCCACCTCCTGCCCCCGCAAAGGCCCCCCCACGCTCCCCCACCAGCGGGATGGGGACAGGGTGGGTGCTCATGGATGTCCCCCAGCCACTGCACGTAGGGGTGGTGGGGCACTGCTCTTCCCAGAGAAGACCCTCGCTTCCTAATTGCTATAAACAAGGAAAATTAAATAAACTGCGGCAGGTCACTGATATTTCTTGCTGCTCAGCCCTTCGCCACAGTGCAAAAGTTTTGTTATCCAAAGGATCAATTTTACCGGGGAATTGCTTTCTGAATTTGACCTTTGAGGATCATAAATCTAAGCAGAGAACTATAACCCCAGCAAGCTGACCCCGCAACACAGCACTTTTCAGCCCAATCCATCAGGCTGCATTATTTAATAGTGAACAGCTGAGCACCTTCAGCCAGCCCTGACTGCCAACCCCATTTATGTGTGAAGATTTCTGCATCCGGGCCTTCCTGTGGCTCCGATCGGTGGCTCAGCTTTAACCCCTTCTTCAGGCTTCTCTGTTTCCTCTTCTGGGCCTCCAGCCCAAGGACGCACACTTGCCAACGGTCTGTTCGCAACATTTTTCCCCAGCCAAGATCCAGCTGGTGAAGACTGGAGTAAATGACATTAGCCCAGTCCCCTGGGTGGGAGCTGCTAGTCCTGCTTGCCTCCGCTCATCTTCCTTGGGCGGCCAGCCATCACGGGAAAGAGAGGATGGAAGGGAAAGGTTAGGAGCGACTTAGCAATGAGGCTTAAATAGCAGCAGTGGGGCAGACACCTGCGCTGTGTCCTGCAGAAGGCAGCGATGGCCCCGCTCCAGTCCCGGGACTGCTCCAGCAAAGTGCTGGTTGCAATATGGTCTCTCTGGCTCCGGGCGTGATCTGAAGAGCTCGGGAGCGTTTCTCCTCTCTAGCTCACAGATCGAGGCCAGGAGTGACGGTGCTGTTTCTCGGTGAGCGTTTAGAGCCCAGGCAAGATGCGGCTGTGGTGGGGCACAGCCCGGAGGAGAGCAGCCCCGCGTGCACCCAGCAAGAGCTACAGCACCCGCAGGCACCCTCCGTGGCCCGGGGACCCCCGAGGCCTGTGCTGGGCTGTTAGGAGGTGCACACAACTGCGTTTTCTGTTATAAAGGCACTAGCTCACGCTGTTCCTCGGCAAAAGGGGCTGGAGCAATGACTGGCCCGACGTGTTACGGTTTGCACAACGGGGTGTTTATGAGTTTATTTTAGTGCAGGTCGTTCAGCTGCCGCCTTCCCTCAGAGTGGCGCAGTGTGGGCTGACACTGCCAATGCCTCCACCAGGGAACATGATGGAGCTTGGAGCGCCAAGGAAAGTTTACAGGAAAGTGTCCTTTTTTTCTTTTCCTTTTTTTTTTTTTTTTTTTTTTATAGCCATAAAGAACAGTTTGCCATCCCTGCGTTTCTCCAAGTCAGCATGCTGGAGGTCACGGGAGCAAGCGGCTGGAGAGGCGGCCGGTGCCAAGCCCAATCGCGAGGGAAGGAGAGGCCCGCGCAGAGGCTTTGAAAGGGGGCGCGGGCGCGGGTGAGTGCCACAAACCCGCAGGAGCCATGCTGGGAGTGGGAGAGCACCCTCTGTCCCCGAGCTAGACTTTTGAAATAATTTTGAAAAGCCACCCCAGCTGCTTGCTTTCCTTCCAAGGATCCTGATGTGTTTTACCACCTTTTTTTTGTCCATAACTCCACTTTGCAGAGCAGGGAAGAAAGGCAGAGAGCGTCTCTTCATCCCTCTCCCTCCCCGTGGGGCTGAGCCAGCCTTGGGGTGCCAGGACCCCCTGCTCAGGCCTGATGCTGTGACCCCGCTTCTGTGCTGGGTAGAGCTGGAGGAACCGCTTGCTGGATGGAGACCCAGGGAGCTCCTCCGTCACCATTCACCACGCACCCAGCTCCCACCATGGCCCAATCCTGCCTTGACCCAAGGTTCTTCAAAAAAGAGCCTGCGTGAGGACGTGGGCCAACAGAAGCGCAGTACAGCGGGCCACCACCTCCCCTCCAAGTCTCCTTCCAGTCCAGCCTGCGCTCTTATCTCCACCGTGTCCTCACCGCTACTGCACTGCCGCGTGGCCCCAGGGACGCTGTGGAGACCCGGTCCCCTCCAGCTGCCTCTCGGGCCATCGGGCTCTTGCTTTCCCCCCACCATCGGCTTGGCAGCGGTGGCCCACGGCTCCCTTTCCGCTCGCCCAAGCTGGCGTTGGGGAGCGGCAGCGCACAGCGGAGAGCTGCTAATGACTGCCATCCCAAGGAAGGCTTATGATAGCTTTCCCCTGAATTGTTTGCTCGCACTGTAATTGATGAGCCTTTAATGAGTCTCATGGGACAACGTGTTTGAAGGGAGCTCTTTCCTCTCCGTCCCGGAGGAAAACGATGTTTCAACTGATCTCGGCTCTGGGGAAACATGAATAACTCTTCTCCATCTTTCTATTGTCATCCCCAGCCGTTGCTCGCAGCACGCTCTGGCAGCTGCCTGGCCATGACTTACCACTTTTTACCTGCTCCTTTGCAACTGTTTTGGCAGCTCAGCAAAAGCAGGGAGCAAATCTTTTGGGCAAAGCATAACGGGCGCTGAGCTTGGATTGTTTCTTGCCCATCTGTGCGTGTAGAAGCAGGTAAAAATAGCTTCTAATGGCTGGGCCACAGAACAAGGACTGTCCCTTTGTGGAGAGCAGTTATATTAGGGTTCGCCTGGCTGGGAGATCGTTCCGGCAGAGGTTCGCTATTGCCAGGGACCAGAGCAGGGCTGAAAAGGCTGAAGAAGGTGACCGTGGCTCATTCATCCCAGGAGCAGGGCTGGGAGCATAACTGAGCCTGCGGTCCGGGAACTGAATGGGGAGGAAAAGCCATTTTAATTAACTGTTTCTTTCCGCTTGAACCAGGGAGAGAGGTTTCTGGGTTTCACTGCTTTTTGCAGAGCCGAAAAACTGACACACACACACACACACACACACACTGGGTTAGGTCAGAGGGCCATGTTGTGAGTGGGTTTTTTTCCTTGCAGGTTTTCACTTTTGGTTCTGTGGTAGGGACAGATGAGTCCTGCCGGAGGGAAGGAACCTTCCTTGCTGCCCTGCGAAATGATTTGAAGTTTGGGTTACAAAGAGGAGGCAATTTAAAAGATGCCAAAGTGGAGAGCATGCTAGCTGGCTGTTCCCATTTGAGAGGCTATTTATTTTAAATAAGTTGACACTCACCAGCTGTCAAGATCCTGCTGGCTGGTGGAACATTATTTACATTCAAAGCTGTCTTAAAAAGCAAACGCGAAACCAAACTTCCCCATTAGGGGGTTGGGCAACAGAAAGGACGAAAGGTGAAGAGGACATCACACGGATACATGAACGTAAATATTTGCAGAGTAATGTGTATAAATGCTCTTGGTCTTTCTCCTGGAATGCAATAATGCCTGCAATTGAGTTCATTGGCCAAATTGAATTTGGGCTCCTGTAGAAGTCTCTTTATATTAAGTGCTTTAACATACATCACCTTCTCAGTCTATCGATGAAATCCTATTATCTGCTCAGGGCCGGACGCAACTCGGCAACAAAATCGGAGGGGAAACAAAAACCTTCACAAACCAAAGCCAGGAGCAGGTAATAGGACCTTGGGCATCTGTCTCCGGCTATTGATGAAGTGTCACGAGTGTCTGGGGGAAGGAGGAGCTCTCCGGGTTTCTCGCTAACTCCCTCCCTCCTGCTCAGCAAGTTTCCCCTCCATCTTGCTGCAGTGGGAGTAAAAACCTTTACGAGTCTCAAGGAAAGCCAAGCAAAGAGTTGCTGTGCATTAACTTAATTTAACTATATGACCAAGAGCAAGATTTTGCTTGAACTCGAGCTAATTCCAGCCTGGAGGAATGCCAGGGAAATTCAGGCATCCAGCTCTCAGGGGCTGCCCAGCACGGAGGCGAGGACTGGCCGAGGAACGTGGCACACCGTTGGCGCAGACTTGGCCGTCCTTGACACGAGGATGCTGTTACCTCCTGGGAGCCGAAGTCTGGCTGCCAGCAGCTGCGGGTAGAGAAGCGGGGACAGGCGCAGACAGTGCTTGCCCTGGCTTTTGTGGTCTTCGCAAAGCTGCTGAGCATGGGTGGAGGCTGGCGGCGGGCTGCAGGAACGTTGGGCTGGTTCTTGGGGGGGATGTTTGGGTGAGCCCGTGGCTGTTTTGGGGGTGATGCTCTGGCACTGGGGCTGGGCAAGCTTGGCTGGGGAAGCCCATGCTCTCACAGATCGTTTACCCCAGGTCTCTCCCTGTCCACTTTCTGCAACGCAGCGGTGGTGCAGCCAGCAGGTCCCACCCTGCTCCTTAGGGAAATGTGCTCAACAAGGCTGTTGATTACTACACAAAATCTAAGACTCTCAACAAGAGGCTCCATGAACCAAACCTTCTTTTCTCCCTTCTAGAGACAGCTTTGTCAAGAGGAGAAGTCAAGATCACAAACCTTTGTGGCTGGAGGCTCTCCAACAGCTTCATCAACTGAGTCAGAAGGAGGAACGTCCAAGCAGGGCAAAGCAGCCTTGGGCAGCTGGGACGCGCCTTGCACTGGCACCCCTGGTTCGAGCTGAGCTACAACTGCAGGGCAAGCAAGATGAGCTGCCATCGTTGTGCTGGCCTGGAGGACAGAAGCAGGAGGCAGCCCCCAGGCTGAGCAGGAATTGCTTCGTCCTTAATAGCAATAGAGCATCGAGCATCACCGCGTCTGAGAGTCACCAAGACGGCAGAAAAAATGTATCACTTGGATGTGGGTGCCACTGGTGATTAACCAGCACGATTTATTGGCGGCGGTGCATTGGGGGATGACCTTGATCCTTCAGGTCTGAAGTGCCTAATCCTCCCTCTGGTGCCAGGGTAACAGGCTGGGTGAATTCATTCTGCTCAGCTAGTGCAAATTCTCCACTCCAAATCATGCGGAGAGCAAAGCCTCCTGGAGAGCATCCATGCACGGCACCGAGCAGCACACAAGGAGAAAGCAGGGGAGCACAGAGGGCTTTTCCTTTCGTGTTCCTTTGTGTGGGCAAAAGAGAAGCCAAGGAAACCCTCAGAAAGGCAATTGGTGAAGAGAGGAAAGGAAATGTAGTTACAAAACTGTAAACCTCATCTTCTTGTCGGTGCCTTTTTGGCCTGAGCAAAGCCAGAGACGAGGCGCTGTTACATGGAGCTGCTTGGTGATGCGTAACGCTCCGTCCTCCTGCCTTCCTGCGGGGACTGCTCATCACCGGCAGGATGGACGGACAGACAGACACAGCGAGTGTGCACTGGGGCAGGGGAGGACAAAGGAGGGAAATCTTAATAATCAGCCTAAAATTGATTCACTTCTGCTCAGTCTGATTTCTCCTAACTGGATCCACATGTCCTGGCCATGGCACATTAACTTCAATTATGGCTCATTAATGTCTCTGTGATGGAGCGTGCCCCGCTGAGCACTGTGGTGACTGACGTTATGAAGGGGAAAAAATTACTCCAAAGAGACACAGTGTGTAATGGAAAGAGAACTGGTGGCTTTCGTCACGCCAGCCATCAGCCCTGGCAGCCAGGAAAAGCTCGTTCACCCATTCCCGAGAAGATGACCAAGCTTATTGCTGCACTGAGGAGAAAAACTAAGTGGTGAATAGAGATCTGCGGGGAAAAGTCTTTCCGCTTCCCTTCCCCACCCTGCCTGGCACACACACAAGCACACAGGCCAGGGGCTTGCTCGTGTCTATTCCTGTCTTGACTCCTCTGCATCTCCAGTTACTCTGCAGATCAATAGGGACAGGATGGAAGAAGAAAAGAAAAAGATACCACGAAGAAGAAAGTGAGTAAAAATAGACTGTCAGCTGTGAACAGAGAAATGGACCTGGAGGTTGTGGGAGGAGGAGATGCAGGCGAAGCAGGCAGAGGAGGCCCTGAAGCACCAGCCCATCGCACCAACGCCCAGGAAGGGAGCAGTGATCCTCAGGATTCACCAGACCCGCTGGAGATCCTGGCAAGCTCTTGACCACCCCTGTCCATCCGGCCCACAGGAGGAAAGAAGGCAGCAAACTCCTTCCCCTTCTCCCCGTGTCCTTTGCTCCATCTCTTTCTGCTTTTCCCAAAAGCTCTGGGAGATTTTGGGGGGGGTGTGGAATTTCCTTGGTGGGAAGCAGAGGGGTGAAGGATGGGATGCACTTGGACGGGGGCCCAGGAGCATGTGGCCCAGGGGCATCAGAGAAACCCCTCTGAACCCACCAGCTAAGGCTGCAGCATGAGAAACCACCCAGGCTCATGGTCTGCTCTGAGGGCAAAGCATTTTGCTCTTCCCTTGACCACGAACATCAACTGGAAATGAGCTACCACGGCCGGCCGCTGCTCCTCTAACCTCCTGGGGCTGCTCACATCTCTGTCACCACTCCTCTGCTCTCTGGCTGGGATTTTCTGGCTGCTTTTTGCCTTTGAGCCTTCATTTCTTCATAATTGTCTTCCCTCGCATTTTCACGACCCCTGCAGTGACTCCCTAGCACTAGCCCCCATTTTATTTAGGCACTTTCCTCCTGTTCCTTGAACGTGGTCGCCCCCCCGTCCTGGAAGAGGCACCGTCCATCTCTAGCCCTGCCTCCCCCCTTCCCTGCACAGCACTCCTGTCAGGCTCATATTGATTTCTCCTCTCTTCCTCTCAATAACCTACCTCTTGTTGAGCCATACACGAGATTTAATTTGGTTCTAGTCCCTGCACTGTAACTGGCTTTGCTTACAGATGGAATTAGATTGCTTTCCAGTGAAAAAAAACTGCTTGCTGGGACTGGAATAATCACAGAAGCAGAGTTAGTTCACGTGAAGCTTCTCCACCTTATCCACAGCTCCTCAGCCGGTCGTCCTTCCCTGCCCTGTGCCCATCAGACCTCGAAGAGTGAGCCCAGGACAGGCATCGATGTCTTCCCTGGGCAGGGTGAGTGTCCCCCTCTCCTGGGGACCAGCCCAGCAAGCGGGGACAGCTGGGGAGAGCCAGAGCAGTGCAAAGCTGGGTCTTGCTGTAGCTCAGCACTTTGAGTTTGGGCTGGAAAAAGCAGATTTCGGTTTTCTTTGTCCCCTGCCAAGGAAAAGCCCTCTCCTCCCAGAGGCCCTGCTGCATTGGAGGAGTCACTGTCAGGCAGCTCGCGGGGAGCAGAGCCAAGAGGGAAGCGGAGGCGAGCAGGAGCCGCTGCTCTGCAGCAGCCGTGGGCAGCCGTCCACGCGGGCAGGTGTCCACGCAGGCAGATGTCCACGCGAGCAGCATGCCAGCTCCGGGGAGAGGCCGCCAGGGATTAGCCCACAAACCCCAACCCATCTCATTCTGGCCCCAGCAAAAAAGCAGCACTGCAGATTCCATCAGGCATTTGCAGCCCAACCTTCCCTTGCCAATGCTGTCCTCAGGCTGCGGGCAGCTGTGGATTCTCAGATGTCTCATAGAGGTTGTGCCTCCCCTCCTAGGGGTGTTTGAAGGGGCTTTCCTCTCCTGCCCTAGTTGCCTCTTTTCACAAAGTTTGTAGGGATTTTATAGCTTGAAAGAATCTCTGCTGCTATTAAATGGTATTGAATTTGGCCAGTGAGTTCAAAAGGTGGCAGGGAAGAAGACAGCTGACAACTAGCACGATGCTGGTTTGTGGAGAATCCCACCAGCATAGCTAGAAGTCAAAAGTACTGAAGTGACATATCCTGCACAAGGCAGGCAGAAAAGGTAACGGGCTCTGGGGATGAAGGCATTCATGGGACACCGAGAGTATTTTAAGATGTGTCTTAAAGCACCAAGTATCCCCAAGGTGCTGCAGGTGCAGTAACAAGTCCTCGGTTATCTGCACAGTCATCTCTGTGCTTGGAAGGGAAGGTCACTGCACAAAGGCATCAAACATTTAATCCTTATTTACCACTTTCTGAGCTGAAAACACTGTCCCTGTTCCGGCACCAGAGCCTAACCAGCCCGGATAAATTGATACACCAGCTCCAACCCTTCCTGCCAGCTACCCTGGTCAGCACGGGCTTTGGCTGGGAATTCTTCCCTGTGGCTTTGCCACCGCTGTCAGCAACACCAAGCGTCCCTGCGGGCTGCTCGGGGGGAGTGGGGCCACGGCAGACGGCGCTGGGAGCAGGGCTGGCTGTGGTCGGGGTGCAGGGGAAGGCAATGCGCCGGCCTTCCCTCTCGCCTTTGCCCGCTTTCCTTTCACCCTCTTTGCTTTCCTATTTTGCCCCATCCTGAGCCGTTCGAGGGCTGTGGGTATTTAGTACACCTGGCAATACTTCTTATGCGTTGGTGTAAAATGTCTCTCTGCACATATTTATACGGAGGCAAACTGCACTGAAACCTGGGCGCTTGCAGACACGTGCGGAGGTGCTCTCCCATACCTCTGCCGGGTGCCTGAGCTCCCCGGGGCTTCTCCTCAAGCAATGCTGGCGGCGGGAGCCCGGACACGCTGCCGGCTTAGCCGAGAACCGCGGTTGCTCATCCTGGACAGGCAACTGTGCGAGAGAGACACCAAGCCCCTCTGCCCGCTGCTGCTGCCCTCACCGCTGCCTCCTGCCTTCCCCCCTGGGAGCAAAGGGCTCTCCCATCCCTCACTGCAGCTTCCTTCCCCTTGGAGCCTGTTCAAAGCCAGCCTCGGTAGCACCTGCAAAACATTTTTGCTTGCAAGTCTCAGAAGCAAACAGTTTGGAACCGATACAAATGGCTCCTCTGTCGCTGTGGTGATTCTTGTTAGCGAGGGGCGGGTGATGGGGAGATTTTTCCCCTCTCCGCCTGTAAGTCTCGCACAAGCTGAATCCACAAGCTGGATGGGAAATTAGCCATCTCGGCATTTTTCCACCTTACTTTGCTTTTTCGGTTGATGTCATAATGTAACATATGGCACCATACAGAGAAATGAAAAACAAAAACCAGGAGAAACAAACCCCCTCCTGCCTTCCCCTGCCCCAGATCTGCCGGGGGGTTACCCTCACCCCAAACTTGGTCTGCTGGAGCCGGGGCTGCTCCGGGGCTGCAGGACTGACTTCGGACGGCCCACCCTGCTTGTAGTGGCAGTGAGCTGGAGTTTAGTGGGACGAGCCTCATTCCTCACCCCCCCCAGATCCACTGGCATCGCCCCTGAGGTTTTTGGGCAAAGGCTGGCCATGTTTGCACAGCTGGGGAACTCAGACCCCGACCGTCCATCCGAGCCGTGTCCCAGCTCCCCTCACGCTGGCTCCGGGAGGACACAGCCCTTCTCTCAGACACAGCCGTGGAGGTGACCCAGCTGTTCCCCGCAAGGACACATCTGTTTTATTACCGATGCTGCCCTGCCTGGGGAGAAAGGGTATTAGAGGGAGAAACGCTGATAATCTTATCGGTCGACAGAAACGCTGATGGCTTAGTTTTCTAGCAGTAACCCTCTTCTTATCCCTCCGAGAAGAGACGCTCAAAGAAATACAGCACCCGTTACCTGCCGGTGACTTCAATGTTGGAGACGGCATAGAAGTACTTGTACAAGTTCTCCCTCTGCACGTACGTGCCCCCCAGGGCCGGTCTCAGCAGTCTCATCCGCAGGTCGGTCACAGTAAAGAAGTCCTTGAGCCCTTTTGCGCTCTCCAGCCGGGTGTACAAGTTGCCTGTATTCTTGAGGTCAGGGCCAGCAAAGATGGCAAAGCGGTCCCTCACCTCGAACCGGACGGTCTTCTCTTTTTTGGAGCCCGCCCAGCGGGAATACTCCTCCGTGCAGAGGACCCTGTTGGCACTGGTGGTGGAGAGGTCCCGGACCCTCCGTGCTGGCATGCTGAAGGCCTCCATGCAGTCATCTGCGTAATATTGGTACGGATGCCAAGTCCTCCCATTGTCCAGCGACTTCTCCAGCATCATGATTGTGGGTCGGCCGTACTCGAAGGTTATCACAATGTCGTCCGTCAGCTCGATGCTCTTGTTCCAGGACAGCGTGATGTTGGCCAGCAGCGGCTCCGGGTACCGGCGCCATGTCACGCTCTGCCAGTACGTGGCCAGCCCTTCGTCCTCACTGTCGAACATGAGTTTCGGCGGGTGGGCCAGGTCTGGGTTGGAGGCGTCACACTCGTCGCTGCACAGGTACGGGTTCTCCTGGAACAACAACAATGGTCACGAGAGAAGAAGGCAACGCCTGGGCGTCGCGTGGGCATCGCGGGCACACGGCCGAGCTCGCGCCGTTACTGGGCCCTGGTTTTAGCCATTTGTGTCAAACGATAAATGCTGGGCTGAACTGGAGTATGCCAGGATCTGGCTCTGGATGATGCTGTTTCTGAGCATGAATTTAAGGCAGAAAGATGTGGCTTTGCCTTTGCTATAAGAACGGCTGAGCTGTTTGCTTTGAGAGGCCCTTTGGGAAAGGGCCTTTCAATTTGGCACAGGGGCAATTTTCGTAGAAAGCGCTTTCCCTGAGATGGTCTCTGAGAAACTTCGCTTAAGCTTGGCGGAGTTACAAGCCTACAGAAAGCTGCGTTCACCCCTGCTGCCTTGCAAGAACCGAATGGCTGAAATGCCCAAAGCACATCCATGCCTCTCATGGCTCCTGATGCCGAGTGGGTTGGAGACACACTGTCCCCCCAGCGCCTCTGAGCATGGCTAGAGGAGGGAAACCCAATTTCCCCAGTTCCAAGCTGGGACGGGACTGGGTGGTAGCAGAGAGAGCAGAGATTTGTGCTTGCGGTGTCTCCGCTGTCCCCAGCACAGCACCCTGGCCTCAGGGATGTGCAGGGCGGGTATGCGCAGGGTGCACCCGCTCAGCCCAATGTGTTGACCGTTGCTGGTCACTCCTCGGTTCAGCCTACCCAAACTAACCAGAGGCTGAGCTGGCGGAGGATCAGGAAGGGAAGGGGCAGGTGGCTCTGCGCCCACCCGCCAGCGCCCAGACGGGACCCAGGACTCCCGCAGCCTAAGCACTGTCCCCAGCCACTTGCTGCTTGTCCCTTAGCCAGTGCCAAATAGAAAGGAACATCAGTTAATGTCTGTCTTTGCAGAAACCGAGTTACACAGCTGTGCCTGGCAGCCCTGCTGCCTGCGGGGGCAGGCGCTTCCCAGGCCGCACTGCCTTCCCCAGCGGCAGGCCGGAGGTACGATGGTCCTTGCCTGCCCACAGGGACCACAGTGGGAAGGATGGCTCGTCCCATCCAGGCGACAATGTCCGCTGCTACGTCACTCGTCGCCTGCAGGCCTGGGCGACGGGAGAAAAGGTCCGGCCGTCCCATTTTGCCCACAAGTGGCAGTGCACAGCGAAGCTTGTGTGTTTTGCAGGGACACACACGTGCATCCACACGTGCTGAACTGCACTAACGACCTATTGTCAAGGTCACGCACCAAACGTCGACGTTTTGGAGGCATCAGGGTTACCTGTGCCAATGGGTTTGTTGCTCATCCATATGTGTGTTAAAGCCCATCATTACTTGCCCTGCAGCTCCTGCCTCCAGGAGCGTGTGGGTTAGACGTGCCTTGGGGATGGCGTGGGGCTGTGTTATAGCGGGTATCGTCCGCAAAAAAAACCTCTGCAACACACTGCAAATCTTTTTTGCATATGAAGCATCTTTTTGCTGTCGCTTTACCTCCCTCTCGGACTCAAAATCCACAGGATTGGGGAGGGAGAGGGATTGGTAGGACAGCGGGCTGTGCTGCGGTGGGACCCTCGTCAGGGAGGCAGAGCCACCTGGCAGAGGAGGAGGTGATAAAGCAGCTGGAGCTGCTCCGAGCTGATGGCTGGAGGCGAGGAGCCTGCTGGGGTGCGAGGTCTGGCCCTGCCGAGCATAGCGCACTTGCAAGGTAAGACCGAGCCGGGCTTTGTGGTTTGGTTTGTGAATGCTTTGTGCGTGGTCTGGAGCCCGTGGGAAGGCGCTGCATGCGGGGAGCAGCGTGCTCCTGCCCGGCCCCGGGGACTGCCTGCAGCACCGGGACGCGGGGGGCTGCTGGTCCCCTGGCTCGCAGGGAGCTGGTGCTGGTGCCTGGGGGCTCAAACAAACGAGGCGCAGGGCTGGGGTGCGTGCAGGCTGCTTGTGTCCCAGGGCCGCGAGAGCCCTGCTGTACGCGTGGGGAAGCGTCGGAAGAGGCTGCTCCTGCGTCCGTGGCTTGCACCATTCCTGCACCACGGGCTTGCTTTCACCCGGGAATCTCTTGGAGTCTCCAAGTCCTTGTGACCAGCTGTTAGGGTGCCCCTTGTATGCCCCGGGCAAAGCAGAGGAGGGGACCTGGCTTGCTGGCTTGCACAATTGAGTACTGTCGGGTGCAAATTGGGGCTGTACTATGAATGTGCAAACTGCTGTGTAACGTGAGGTGCTTTGGAAAATCTGGGCTTTGCTACTTCCAGTTGGACAACCAAAAGTCCTGGGAACTACTTAAAGCTTCTCTTCTCTGTGTCTGTAAAATGGGCCTTTGGTGCTTCCCCGCAGCTCGGAGACGCGTGCTGAATGCGAGCAACTATTTGCATAGTGAGTGGAGGCCATGGCACCGAGGAGTCTAGAAAAGCTCAGGAGGACATAAATAATTCTGTTTCTGAGCAGCGTGTGAGTAGCACGCTGTAAATAAGGCAGAAGTCTGCTCCACCAGCAGCGGGGATAAAACAAAATAGCGAGCAGCTGATCTGTACGTGAGCACCAGGCTCCTTTGCAGGGGACGCAGCGGCAGCCTTGGGGAGAAAAGGGGACTCCTGTAAATAAAGCATGCCTTGTCATGCGTGTGGGCACAAGGCTGCCAGGGAAAGCAGCACAAGCCCGTTGACAAAACAGGGCAAAACTCTTAGTGTTTTCAACGTCAGCTTGCTATCAGACAAGCACCTGCCCAGCGGTAAAGCCACGAGTGCCATGCTGAGATTTGCTCCTCCTGTTACAGCCTTAACGTGAGCGACGTGTGCCTTTTGGCNAAGCCCGTTGACAAAACGGGGCAAAACTCTTAGTGTTTTCAACGTCAGCTTGCTATCAGACAAGCACCTGCCCAGCGGTAAAGCCACGAGTGCCATGCTGAGATTTGCTCCTCCTGTTACAGCCTTAACGTGAGCGACGTGTGCCTTTTGGCATCTCTGTGTGTGCTGGGAGGGAGGGCTGCAGCCGGAGCCGCGGAGCTCTGGTGTGGTGCCCGTTCCTGGAGCAGGGAGGATACTAAATGGATGCTTTGATGGCTGTTTTAAAAGCAAATGGCTATAGTTTTATTATTTTTCACTCGCAGTTGTGCCAACTGAGCAACGGAAATCAATGGGGTGCTCAGGCTTGCTCGGGTGGGTCAGGCTGAGGGGTGAAGGCACCTGCCCGGGAGCCCCCTGCTCCCCTCCCAAAGACGGAGAGATGCCCTGGGCAAGGGGAGATGCCAGCTGGGGTGCAGTGGGGCTCTGAGCCATGCTGGGGGGTCCTCTCCTGCTGTGACGAGCTGTTCTGGAGCAGGGATTAAAAAAACCTAAGCTATTGACATATTTAATGTGCTCTCCTGACTTGTCACGTTCAGAGGAATTGTTTACCTCTGTTAATGAGACACAGCTTCCTGCTGGGGGATGTAGCTGCCTCTTAGCGCAGCTTTACAGTGGTGGCTGATGGAAAAGGAAGAAAAATCCCCATCAGCTGAAGTGCTGGGGGCTCTGAGGACATTTCCTGTGGTGAGGCAGTATGGTCCTACTGCCCATGTGGTCATACAGATGGCTTACTAGGACGGTCCCGAAAAGACCATCCCGGAGGTATATTTTCACCTTTGTCTGAAGGAGGGTGCAGCAGTGCAGCATCTCGGTAGGCTCGGGTGGGAAATTGGCTCGAGAGGGCAGCAGAAAGCTCCCTGATAAACCCGCCTTGCTGCTCAGACCAGCTCTGTACGAGCAGGAGTCTGCGTGCATGGAGCCGTCCTGGCAAGAGCGCTCTTGCCCTGTGGCTTCCTTTCCTTGCGTGCAGCAGCCGTCGGGGCTGCCAAAGCCCTTGAGCTGGTGTAAGGTGAATCTCCACTGAGCAGTCGCTGCTAGAGCTGTCCCCAGTGTGGCCTCACTGGCCGGCTTCACCTTCAGGGCTAGGGATTGATGTGCCTATCGAGGTTTTCTTTGGTGGCTTCCTTAAGCAGTGGCCAAACTACACAAGGGAAGGACTCGGACCGAACCATAGTAAGAAAACCCAGACCAGTAAAGGGTGGCCAGCGTGGGAGGTGGGACATGTTTCTCAGGAGCAGTGAGGGAATCAACCAAGTCTGACAAGTGCTGTGCCTCTCCCGGTGTCCCTTCTGGAGGGACAAAGCTGGCCAAGCATGTCCCTGGCAGGGGACCTGGTGGGTCAAGAGCAGGAAGAAGCAGAGCCAGAACTCTGCCTGTCTCCCTCCCATATGCTCATCCCAGAGATCAGGGAACGGAGGTGCTTGATCCCTGGTGTTCCTGTACATCTCAACCTGTAAGCGTGTGCAGCACAGCAGGCAGCAAGCCCAAAAATGTCTTTAACCACCCTGATGCTCTGGAGGGGCACACGGCTCGAGCGCTGCGTCGTTGTAACAGGGCAAACGCCTGTAACCTCTAAGTGACAGTGCTGAAAGGTGGGGGAGAGCCTCAAAAGCCACCAAAGTGACTCGCATCACTACGGCTTCCTCTGCTAAAATGAAGTGTTCCTTTGTTGGTTTTAGGTTTATTGAATTGTCCTTCCTCCACGGGATGCTCAATGCATCTGCTGGTGGGGTGGTTTGAAGTCAGCCGGGAGGGCAGGGGGGAGCGGAAACAGATGGCCATACTTTGGCTGCTCCGTTGGTCCTGGTAAGATCAGTTATAGCACTGTTGAAACAATTCCAGGTATTATTTTTGAATCTGGTTTCCTCCTCCAAAGCCGTGTGTCCTCCAAAGAATCTGTCCAAAGTCTCAAGATATTTACGTCTTCAATCTAAAAGTCAGAATGCATTAGCCCGGCAAACCTTGGTCTCAGCGAGCTTAAAATAAACCAGTTCACTTTGAGTCTCACGCTATTAAATCAGTCGTGAGTGTCCTCACGGCAACCAGACGTCGCAGGTTTCCAGCTCTCCAGCGTGCTCTTCTGGTTGCTCGTTTCTTGAGGGCGCACCCAAGAGCGCTGCAGCTCAGCCCAAAGGGACAAAGTCCTGGGGACAGGTCGTCCCTACAAATGGCATCACAGCAAGGTTGTGCCTCCGTGGGGCAAATGCGTCCCAGTCCCAGGGACTGCAGACCCGGCCTTTGGGTTTTGCCTCCTCTCGCTTCCAGGCTGGGGTCAGTGCTGGGCAGAAATGCTGCAAAAGGGACTTTTTGAAGGTGACGGTGGTGACTCGCTTCTCGAGGAGGATTTCTTAAGAAGCAAGATATTGCTCTGACAAGGCACAACGATAGGAACCCAGGATGCTGCAGTGGATCTGCTCCCCACCTTGCCGGGGAGGGAGGGAACAGGGGAAAACAGCCACAAGACAAGGGCCTGGTTTTACAAAGCCCAGCTGGTTTCTAGGGCTCTTAATGAGCACACAAAGTTGTTTTGGGTTTTTTTCCCTAGCAGCTACTGCCATTTTTAAGGCTCACAGCATAAAATTATATATTTTCGTAGGTGAAATTACTCGATTAATCATTAAGCTGTTGAATATTTTAAACAAACTAGACATCTGTTGTGAATGGTGAAAGCCGCACAGCAAAACACCCTGCAGCTTTTAGGAGCTCTCCATCCCAAAGGGAAGCTGGAAAACAATTGCAGCCGCTAGCTGCACAGTGAAGAGAAATAATAAAAATAACGATAGTATTAAAGGGAAAAAAACCCCTCAAGATTTGAGCAAGGACAAATAAGCAGATGATGTAGAGGTGGTACTGCTCGGCCAAGGATGCTCATCGCAGCTTTCATAACCCGGTGTGATTTGTTTAATGGTGTCTTGGCCCAAGGAGCCCCCCTGGAGTTGCTTTGCTTTCAGGTCTCTTCTGCTTGATGAAATTGTGTTGTTTAAGCCAAGGCCTCTGCTAAAACTTAGGTCACCCTGAGATCAACTGGTTTTTAATTACACTCAGTCTCCTAATAAGAGTAATGGCAAGGTCTCATCAACTTGGACTAGTTTGGGAAATCCAAACTTCGTATTTTTTAGTTAGGGAGGGGGAAATCCTTGGCTTTTCACAGCAATATTTTTATCAAAGGGGGAAGAAATTAAATGCTTTTCTTTGGCACAAGGATCTCTGCTGTTGCATGAGTTTCTCTTGGGTCCTTTCATCTTTGGAGGGTTTTTTTCTCCAAGAACTGGCTCTCAAACCGAACCAGAGTTCTCAGACCTTGAGTGTCTCCAGGCTCTTCTGCAAGCACCGACGATGGTTGGGACCAGGGGCCGTTTGGTTGCCCATTCCACAGCCTAAAGGGCCTGAAGAGCTGGGTCTGGCTCCCTCAACACAAGGAGGAGCTTCCTGCAGACTCTGAAATGAGAGATCTGCTTAATGACCAGGCTCCTGGAGCAGGCAGGGGAAAGTCTGGCGCCCACAAAGGCTGTTCCCCCTGGTCCTCGCGGGGCCGTTAGCAGCAGTCAGCACCCACCGCTGCTGCGGGAGGTGGAGGGGCTGTGGGTGAGGAGGGTTTGTGTGGTGCTACCACCCTTGTCCGCAGGCGTTCATCCAGTTTTGCAGAGCGGCACAAGTAACTCGAGAAAAACATCCCTGTGTGGAAGTAGCATTTTACTGGCCTGTGAGTCGGGCAGTTGCTGGAGTGATTTCACTGGGGCAGGCAGCAGCACAGAAACCTCCTTCGCTCTTTCTCGGGAGCGCTCATGGCTGAGGAAACCTCGGTCTGAACCTCTACCTCCACCCAGGAGGGGACCATTCCCTCCTTAGCACCCGCCCTGTCCAGCCGCGATGCTTAAGGAGCTCTCGGGTGCTTCCCAAGGCCCTTCTTCTTCTCACAGGGCACCTACGACCCTGCCGTTTGATTTTGTGCTTAAAGATGAGCTGATGAGGTTCACAAAGTCCCCGCATCGCCTTGCATGGCAAAAGTCCCTAAGTTCGTATCAAATTTCCTCCAGACCCTGCAAAACATCCACATCGGCAAAATCCTCGCGTGCACCTGATCCCTCCTGCCCTGCTAACGTCCCTGCCACGGACCCGTGCCACCGCGGGTCTCCTGCAGCCTCCCGTTCCCTGAACAACCTGTCCGTCACGGGGAGGACTGATGGCCGTGCGAGACGGGGGTCCCCAAACCGCGGAGGGCAGCAGGGACCAGCTCGCTCCATCCCTGCCTCTCCTGCAGGTGCTCTGGCACACACTTCTCCCCCAAGTTTTATCTTCTCCCCCTCCCTTTCCCCATCCAGCACCAAGCTGGATCCGTTCACTCAGGAGGCTACACGATAAAGCTGAAACGATCGTCTCGGCACGTTTGCTTTCCTGCTTCTTTACGCTCGCCCGAGTTCCCCCGATTCACACCGGGATTGAGCCCACGGAGCTTTGCTTTGCTTCAATTCCATGCTCTGGCTTCCCTGGCTCTGCTGGGGCTTCACAGGGGTCTCCATCCTCGTTCCCACCCCGGCCAGGCTGCGGGTTCACCTCGATGCCTGTCAGCACCACAATTCAACACCAGGAAACAACCTGCCAAGCCGGGAAGATGCTGTCCCCGGCCCAGCCCTGGTGACAAACTCCTTTATCCTTGCCTCTGATACCGAGTTAAATTTATTTTCTGCAACAAAAATCTTTAACAAGGGCGACACCGAGTGATACGTGTTTTGGGAAACTTCTTTAGTTTTCCTTCCAATAACCGCTCCAAGACGTGATGCTCTTTCCCAAACAACTGCATTTACCCGGGAGAAAGCGCAGGCTCGTCCTAACGTTATTACAGAGTATTTTCACTCTCGTTGCTTCTGACCTGAGGGGTCAACTGCTCTATCTGGATTTATAAAACACAAGGTGATTTTTATGATAAAAAATAACATTTGTGGGCAATTAAATCTCATGCTTCAGAGCATAAACCATAACCTGCCAGTGGCCAGGATGGGACTCCCAGAGAACTGGAAATACGCTCTGACAATTAATTTTCACTCTATTCATGGGCTGGGAGGGATCAGAGGGGTGAAACAACCGTAATTAATTTACAGCGATTATTTCCAACCGCTGGCAAGTGGCATAACTCACTGGCAGAGACGGCTGGGAGCACAGACAGCTGAGCAGAAATACGAGGCCCCTCTCGAGCCAGAGAGCCCCACACCGGCCCTTCCCTGGGAGCCCGGGTGAAGGTCCGTGCCCTCCTTGCTCGATGCCGCAGGGATGTGGGGGGACGCTGGGAGCCGTGGGGAGGCCACACGGAGCTGCCTGCCCGGGGTCCGCTCCTCTTGCTCTGATTACCCCGTCCCCCGGTGCCCAAGCGGGCTTTCCCTGCGGCACGGCTGTGGCTTGGACTTGGCAAATGTCTCGGGAACAGCCTTGCCCGCGCCGTTTTGGGATGTCTGTTGGTGTGCAGGGAGGGGTCCCCGACGGGGCCAGTGCCGCCGCACTGACTGCCAAGATGCTGGGGGTGCTCCGAATGCAAAAGGTGCCTTTTCAAAATGAAATCTTAACAGCTTTCTTCAAGATGATGCGTTTTGTCCTATTTTATCTTTTTTTCAAACACCGCTTTGGTCAAGCTCTGTGTGTTTTAGATAACCCAGAAGCTCTCTCACATGGTAGAAGATGCAGTTTTCCCAGGGGCTGCCTGTGCGGCTGCTGCCCGAGAGCCGCTCGGGAATGCTCCCAGCAAACCGCTCGTCCGCACGCCCCGCAGGCATCGCTCCCTCCTTCGAGGTAACCCTCCAAAGAGATGTTTTGAAATGGCCCACGCCGTAGGCAGGTTCTGGCAAGGCATCCGCGGTTCGGTTCGGGGTCATTTCGCAGCTGCACCTCCGCAGGAGAAGGGCGGCTCTGGCTAGCAGGCGGCGGGCTCCGGGGCTGGGAGCCTTGGGGCATGGAGCAGGGGTGGGATGGGAAGCTCGGGGTGGGCTGGTGGGGTGGTTTACTTGCTCGTGTGCCCTTCGCTCGCCGCCTCCCTCCCCCCAGCCATCTACAAGGGGCTCTTATTAGGGCAGAGACAGCGAAGGGGGAGAAAACTGTCCTCGTTAACAAGCTGTTTGCTGTTTATGAGCAGGTAAAGGCAGAGCTGGAATGAATTATTAATAGGGTGGAAATGGGGTCCCTCCGCAGATCTGCTGCTAATTCTGGCTCAGCCGAATGTCACTCCCTCCGTCTCCCCCTGGGCTGTGGTTTGGGGGATTGATTGCTCCTCCGCTTCCTTCCCCTTCCTCCCAGATCGGAGGTTGTCCGAGCACAAGGTCACCCCTCGGCACGGGCGTTAGGACACGCTTTGCTGCCGTGAGGGATTCGGGAGAGCGTGAGTCAGCAGAAACCGGCACCGCCGGCTTCACGGCACGGCTCTTAGCGAGCACACGCCGGGACGCGCTCAGCGAGACATTTTGCTTTGCTTTTTGCCTCTTCCCTTTGGCCTGAAGCAGACACTCATTCACCGAACAGCGCGCCGCTCGTTCAAGGCTCTCGGGCTCCCTTGGGCCCATCTCTCTGCCAGAGAAAGAGGTTCAACCCTTACTCACGGCTGCTCTTCCCCTTCCCCCTCCCGCCTGCTTCTGAATTCGAGAAGCGTCTCGTTCGTATTTGATCCTAGCTCAGCACTGTGCCCTTCTCTCCACCAGCCATAGGGAAACATCACAGTGCCAGACAGGGTGGTGTGGTGGCAGTGCAATCTCCTATATCCAGGTGGGGAAACTGAGGCAGGGAGCGATTTCAGGAGCAGGTCTGGGCTTCACAGGGAGCGTTGGGGGCTCCACCTTTCTGAAGATCAAGCTACGCCAGGCACCTGCAGCTGGGCAAAGTAGTGGCTCCTTCACCCAGTCTTGCTGTGAGGATCAAGACAAACTGTGAGGGTCAAGGAAATCTCTGCTCTCGCCCCATGCTGTCTCTGAAACTCTCCCCACAGCCTGCTTATTACCTCCACGAAAAGGGTCTGAACTGATCTTTGCACCGTAGACGGCACAACATCAGCCGCAGGCTGACATCCAGGCGGGAGGCACCCTCTCTGCAAAGGGAGGATCCGGAGGGAGATGCTGCTCGTCACGCACAAGGACCGACCCAAGTCACCCTTCCACCCTTGCAACGCAGCCGGCACCACTCGTGCACAGACACAAATCCCTTCACGCCCACTCTGGCTAAGACAGAAGTGGTCAGAAAATCTGGTTACACGACGAATTTTAACCTCCAGGCTGAAATCAGCTCTGTCCACGGGTGACATCTCCAAGAAGGGCCCTGAGCACATCGTTTGCAGGATGACCTTGGGGCAGCAGTTCTGTTTCCAAAGCCCCAGGATAGCCGGGCAGCCGCTCAACATCCGCTGCCCTGCACCTTGTCCCAAAAAACGCATGTGCAGCTGATTTGTGGGCAACACAAGGGTTAATGCTGCCCAGAAAATTCCACTCCTAAGCAGATAATCTCGCTGGGCACACACACGCATCACCCACAGCCCGGCCTCCCATGAAGTAATTTTTGAGCAGCTCTTTCTCTGTGAACTGGTAATCCCTGGCAAGCCGCTCTAACCCCATCCCTCCTGGTGCCCTGGGCTCACGTCGGCACCCGCCTCCCCGCCGGGGCTGCACCCCTGCAACTGCTCCTTTTGCAAGTTTGTGGATTACGGGGTGACCTAGAGCCTGAGATCAGACGCTGATGAACCAGGCAGCCCTAAAGCAGCAACCATGGGCTCACGTTCAAAGGCGCAGGCGTTTAATCCCATTGACCGCTTTTCAGCCCGTCTCCAAACCTGGACTTTCTGTACCCAAGAGTTGCAAGTTTTGCTCTTCCCAGGCCGCTTCCCTGAAGCTTGTCTACAAATTAAGCCACTTGGATCCTGCCCCATCCCTTCTCTGCCAGATTATTAAGCCCTTGCATCTTCCTACCAAGAGGAATCCGTGTCCGCAGCCCCTGCCAGCAGGAGCACAACGGCAGCGACCTGTGCGCTGGGTTCCGAGTGCATTATTGATTCAGGACTAAGAAAATGCTTAGGAAGTAGGAAAAGTGTCCTGCTCTCTAAAAGCTTGTGCGCCTTGTAAGCTCAATACACGCAGCCTTTGCAGAGAGGCTCGCTACGCCGCTATTAATATTTTATTCTGTAAAAGAGGCCCTGATAGTTTGAATGGGGGAGGGCAGGACGCAGAGGCTGGGGGTGGGAAAGGGGAGGGAGCAGAGGCTCTGCTGTGGTCCTCGAATGGAGGTGCAGATTTTTGTGGGGGGAGCACGGCTGGGTGGTGGATACCGCCGTACCCCCACCCCTGGCCTGCCATCAGGGCTCCTGTGTCCGCTGTGTCAAGTACTCTGCTTTTGCTGTTGCGTGCGAAGCATTTGGCTGCTTTATGCTCTGTTTTGGGGGAACAATTCAGCAAGTGCCTGTTGGCGGCTGGGACCGTGCTGTGGGCAGCCTGCAACGTGCCCTGGCCGTCCCCGAGGGCAGGACTGCGATCCTCTCCTTTTAGCGGGCTCCCCCAAGCCCCCTTAACGGCAGCACCGCGGAGCTGAAGCAGCAGACCCAGCCAGGGGACGGGGACTTGCAAACCCTTTGGCTGGGAGTAAAAACCAGCTGAATCTGTGTTCGTTCTGGGATGTTCCCCTCAAAGGGACATGGAGGTGCTGAGGGCAACACAGGACATGGCAGTGGCAGCAGAGCTCAGCGCCGTGGGAGCAGAGACCCCTTGCCGATGCTGGAGCGTGCAGCAAAATGGGTGCTGGTCCTGGGCTGTGGGCAAGTGGGTGCTGGAGCCCACCCAGCACTGCTCACGGATGTGTGACCCTGGTGCTCGCTCCAGCACCCTTCAGCGCACTGCTCGAGTCACGCGCCGGCGCTTGCCTTCCTGCGCGACTTGGTGGAGGCGGAGGCTGGGGTCGTGGTGCTGTGCGTGGAGCTGCTCCGGCGAGGGGATGCTGCTGCGTTAGTGGCTTCCGCAGAGCTGCGAGCAAGTGGGAGAGGTGGGAGCCAGCTGGGACGTGACCCAACCTGGTGGCTCTGCACCGTTGCGTGCCTGCACCCACAGAGCTCCTGGATGAGCAGCCCCGGCCAGTCCCCTCTCGCGGCTGCAGCCTGCTCAGGGACAGCTGGCAAATGCAGAAACCCCCACGGAGCCAAAAGCTGCAGGTTTCCCTAAGCCTGCCTGCTCGTAGTGCAGAGCCGATGCACAGAGGTGACCGTGCCAGATGCTGGAGCAAGTGCAGGGTCAATGCTGCAATGTGCAACCTCTCTGGGTCCCAGCGACCCTGCCTCAAAGATGGGGGAACTTGTGGCGACCTCACGAGAGACACCTGGGGCTGCAGGCAGGGTTAGGGCGCTGTACGGGAGGGGATGGCACGCGTGCCCGGGGCGAAGGCTGGAAGTGCAAACCGCTGTTTGCTGGTGGGTCTTAGCCAGGGCTTTGCAGGCATCGGCTTCTCCCCATAGACATCTCCTGGGTGGTCACCAAGCAGTGCTTCACAGTCCGTAGAGGAAAAAGCCCCTTTGGTGTTTTCCAGCACAGGAACCAGTGTACTGCATTGAACTGCCCAAGTAACACCCGGGGCATATTCAGCACGGCAGGCTGGGTGCCCAGGGAGACGGATGCCTTCGAGAGGGTGGCAGCAGTGGTGCTCGCGTCGTCTTGGTGGAGAACTCCCACTAAGCAGGTCAGCAACAGCCCACACGCATAGTAACTCCAGCGAGTCAGAAATTCGGGCTCTGCTAGCCAAGCATTGCTGAGCTGCTGTTGCTCATGCTCGGTGGAGCTCACCATCTAGGTCAGAGGAGGAATTCATTAACCTTGGGACCCCCCGGCCGTCGCTGTGTTGCTGTAAGCTCTGTACCCCACGGAGCGGGGACAGCGTGAGATGGGCATGGAGTGACCGCTGGCTCCTCACCACCCTGTCCCCCTCGCTGGTGGGATGTGGGGGTCTGGCTGCTTCTGGTGAGCAGGGCTGAGCCCAGCAGAAAACAGTGAAGCTGCAGGTGCTGCAGCCCGTGGCACTGGTAGGGCTGGAAGCAGCCGCTCGGCTGCGTTGCGACCCCTCTGCACCTTTAGGTTGAGGAAACGAGGCTGCTGCGAACGAAGGGGCTGTGCTGCTTGTGCCACGGACAGGGTTTTGGGGACTGCTTGGGCATGTTTCTGTTTTGGTTTCTCCAAACCATGGGGTGAACCAGATGCAGAGCTTGGATGGTCCCTGTTGAGAGCATCAGGATTGCTTGCTCGTTGCTGCGCTACCCCAGAGCGGAACCACAGCCGGGAGAGGTGCATGCCGTACATGACTTTGCAACCCTAATTCTGCAGTTTGCTGCCTGTCTCTGCTGCAGACAACCCAGCTGTTGCTGCATGCAGCGCTGCAGCCAAGCACTCGGCATGCAACGCTGCAGCCAAGCGCTCATCCCCGCAGCTGCTGCGGGAGCGGGAAGCAAAGCAGTTAGGGTCGTTTTGCAGAGGTGATTTTCAGAAGGATCAGGGAACTGGTCCAACCGACCACAGTTCTGCAGCTTGTAGCACTGCCACTGGGGGACTGGCGGGGCTGTGGCTGTCACTCATGTGGGACAACGTGCAAGGTCATGCACCTCAAAATCCTGACAGTAAAAAGGTTGGTTGGGGTCTGAAGCTGAAATCAGGCTCAACTAAGGTCAAAACTGGACTTCACTTAGGGAAGCCAGAGCGTGGTTGGAGAGCGCTCCTTCCCACTCAGGCAGTGCTGTCTGTAGGGAGAATTCCTCTGAAAGTTTAACGGGAGATCCTATCTATGCTATAGAACACAATACAGTTTAAAAAAAAATAAACAGGAAGGACTTCCCTGAATCCCTTCATCTTCAGAAGTTGCTTATGGAAAACTCATGTGTGGAGCTGGTGTATGAGCGAGTGTAAGAGCTGCTCTCCCGGCTCTGGCCATGCTCCCCAGCCGGTCTTCGGAGTCAGTTCTCTCCAGCTTTTCCCATCTGGACGCTGTTCCCTTTGAAGAGCAAAGCTTTTCTTAAAAGCAGTTTATTCTTCCCCATCTCTTTCAAGAGGAGGGTAAACTTTCTGCTCACTGTACCAATTAAATCTACTTGACAGCTTGATTTTTATCACTGTGTCTTTTCCATCAGCAAGTGGAAATCATCCTTGTTAGGGGAGCAGCATCCCACTTTACAGCAAGATGAATCCCGAACTGGGCAGTTAAGGAGATTGCTATGGACTATGAGGGGAAATCTCATTTGCTCAGCACTCTCTAATTTAAAGCTAAATTGTATTCTTTCATTTTCTGTAAAGCCTCTGCTGTTATAACACCGAGATCCTGCTGCACCCCGGAGTAGCCTCCGTGGTAGTGGAGGAGTAGTGTGTAATTTGCTGAGCAGCTAATAACATGCAATCCAAGGGTCTGGCCCCAGGGGCAAGGAGCCGTTGATCTTGACTTCAAATAGTGTTCTCCGCAGCAGCCCGGATGCTGAGAAGTGATTAAGGGTGGGAACAAAACCAAAAGGCCCCAGCCCTTTCTCCCACACTCGAAAGCAATGCCGTGATGGGTGCAAGGGGTGGATTTGGGAAACCTTCATCCAGATGGAAATGGCAGCAGTTGCCTTTTCCAGGCTCTCCTCAAAGGAAAGGGGAGTATTTTCCAGGTGTTAATTTAATGTGCTGGAGGGTTCAAGAGGGAAGGGAGGCCGTTAGCACTTTACATATGTGAAAAGAAAGATGCGGCTTTCCGTCCCCACAACCCTGATCGAGATGTCACGGGCAATTGGACAGCGGAGAGCGCATTTCTTTTGCTGCTGAATTTTGGGATAAAGGCAAGGTAATTGTCCCCAATGCCCCATGGGTCCCATAAGGAAGGACAAAGGGGAGCTCTGACTCCCAGCCCCCTGCTAAGGCCAAGGATGGGTTTGCAACCCACAGTGGGTGGTGCTGATTTATTGCAGGAGGAGGGAGAACATCCACTCTTCTTGGAAAGGATTTTCCACTTGAGTTGTACACGGGCTCTGCTCAGCCCAAAGGCTGCCCTTGAACCCTGGGTGGTTGCAAGGCTGAGGACCCCTCATGCTTTGACACCCTGGTTCTCCTGCCCGCAACAAGGCTCAGGGGCTGGGAGGGCTGGGGAAGGGCTGCGGGTTTTGTCTCTGCTCGGGGTGCCAGAAGGGATGAATCCATCCTTTCACCACCAGATCATGCTGCGTCTTTAAAAATGCTTTTGGAAGAGTATCTCTGAAGCAATTCCATTTCATTTCTTTTCTTTAGAAGCTTTGACTTTAGTTTTAGTCACCCTCAAATCCACGATCCTTTGTTTGCGCCTTAACGATGGTATGAAGTTATGGTTGGGTAGAGCTGTATGAGATGGGCTAAGAATGTAGGGAAAACGGCTTCTGTGCCCAAAAGTTTATCTGCTTTTTCCAATTTTAGCATCCAGTCTAAAAAGCGAAATGGTTCTTTAGTATAACCCTTATAACCACATGCCATTCAGAAAAGTTTAGCTAAGAATTAAACTAAACATCAAATTTGGCTGAATGTGTAGTGAATAAATAAAGCCTTTTCCCTTCATGTACCCGTGCCAAAATCAACAAGCTCTATTAGCTGATGAAACAACGCTGACGCCAAATAAAAATACCCCTGACCCATCAATATGGGCTACGAGTTCGGCCCTGCATCGAAGAGTGTTGTCCGAACGAGAAACACTGCCTCGACACCTCTGGGGGCAAAAAACAAAGGGCTCCCACCCCGGCGGCGAGCTGGGCTCCCCGTGCTGCCGGCTGGGCGCGGCGAACTCTCGCCGGAGTGTCAAGGAGCGGCAGAGCCGTTACGTGATGGCTGTTGGCTCGCAGGGAGTGTGCTCCGGTCACCTCTGCTGTATGCTGCACCTTGCTTTTGCTGGAACGATTTGGAATCCCCTTGAGCTGCAAACGTGTTTGGAGCAGGGACCATGGCTTTGGTGCTCGCTCGCCCCCCGCCGCCCGCCCCCTCTGTAAATTGCCCACAAAACCTGCGTATTGTTTTATCGTGTGTGCAAAACACCCTCGCTTGAAAGTGAAATTCTCAAAGGTCCCTGCGTGGTATTAAAGCAGTGCTTCAGCCTCTCGGAGCATCTCAATACCTGGGAGCACCCTGCCAGCTGTGCCATCCTCCTCCTCCCCAGGAGGGTGGGACGGCGATGCAAAGCCGCATCTCCCCGCTGCCCCACGCAGCCTGCGCTGCCTCGCTGTTCCCCAGCCGTGCCTGTCCTGCAAACCCCTCTGATCTGAAATCTGCATTTAGCCACTCCGGGCCGTGCCCTGGATGCAATCTTTGAAGTCTCACCCTTCCCTCGACATCCTTGGTTAAAAGATCTGTTCCCTATTAGTCTTCAGTCACGCTTTTAGATTCATTCAGGCTTTTATTTACTTATCCATATGTCTTCCTGCTCCCACCACTCCCCCTGCCCTGCCAGGAGGGAAAATACAATTCATTTTTCAGGTGACCCTGCCAGAAAGGCATTGACATGAACGGAAGGTTCAGAAACTGGACGAAGCAAAACCCCCGACTTTAATAAGCAACAAAACGCTTCCCAACCAGAAGGGAGCAGCCAGATGTGACTCAAATTGCTGTAAAACAGCAAAGACAATCCTACAAATAATTCCTGCAATCCCCCAGATGCCTCATTTTGCAGAACTCTCTCCGAGTGCTGCTCGAAGTTGTTAAAACCGTAGCGTGCGATCCTGCAGGCTGTGCAATGCCTCCGCGGTACCAGTGCAGCCTTGTAGGAAGCACTGGCTGTCTTATAGGGTCCTGACTTTCACCAGGACTCTCCTCCTCTGCCTGCCCACAGCGATGCCCCACGCGGGGACATCGTCCAGCTCCCTCTTGTCTCGCTGCCTTAAGCACGGAGGGATGTTTGCGTGTCTTTAATTTTGACTTCAGTCGTCTGAGCAGTGCAGGCGTCCTGCCGGGCTGTGCTTAATTCTGAGTAACGTTAGTTTAACTGCACGGACAGTACCCTGCTGTTTTGAAAGACACCTAAGAAAGCAAGATAGTCACCGTAAGAACTTCTCTGCTGGAAAGCCGTGCTCCTACGAGAACCCACCTGTTACATAAAAATAATTAAAACCTGAAGAGAAAGGATAACGGGACACTAAAAAGCATCTGAGCAGGTTGGCAGGCAAGGAGCTGCGCAGGTGTCACGCGAGCCGCCAACCCTCCCCTCTCGCAGCAAGGGCCGGGGCTTGGAGGTTGTAACGATCGGTGGGCAGCGACATTGATTTTTGTCCAGCGCTTCCTTTGCGCAGGGGTAGCATGCATCCGCTTGCATCCTCTGCGGGCTCCGCTCGCCTCTCTCTGCATGTCAATAGGTGTCAAGTCACCACCCAGGACTGGCGATGCAAAGGCCATTTCTTGCTGATTCCACTTTCTACTGACCATGAGGGGATGCTCAGCAGTAAACGGCCACGTGTCATTCTCTGTGACAGAGGCCGTGAAAATTCACCTCGATGGCCGCCCAGCACACGCTGCTCAAGTGCTTAGGCTGGACTAGAGCCTGGACCGCTCCTGCAGCTCTGCACGCTCCGTGCTGGGTGGGCACCTTGCTCACCCCAGCAGGGCTGCTCCTCATCTCTGCTTCGTTTTTAAAACTCTTTAACCCTCTGGAGAGGACAGTGCTGGTGCAAGATGGGGGAAGAAAGGGCCATGGCTGCAGTGGGACTTCATAAACCTATCCAAAAAATCTAAAAAATAACTTGCAATACATTACTTCTGTTCTTGTCTTGATTCTTCACCGGGGAATTGCTCGGGGACATTCCTGTGAATGCCTGTTTCTGTTTCGGGAGATGAATGCTGGGCCAGGCACGCACCCCAGGGTGAGGCAGGGACAGGAAGGCAAATCCATGTTTTGCATTTGTGTAACTCCCATTCACGGCTGTACACGGTGTTTGCAAGTGTTACAGCACATGGCAGGCGTACGCTACGAGGAAATACTGCTGGTGCCCAGAATAGAAATATTTTAGCTCAGTATCGACTGAATCAAGAGATGTAGAGAGCTGATTGCAGTTTGTGTCTTTTGCTTCCTCGGAGGTCAGTGGAACTGAAGTCTGGAGCATCCTTAGCCAGAAGGCGTTTGCAAATAGCTGCAGTGAATGTAGCAGAAAGCAACCTGGTGTTCACCCTCTAATCCTTCTGCAGCCAGTCAGATAAATGGGAATCCAAACTGACCCATCAATAGTTAACTGTTTTCTTTGCAACCTTTGTCTTAATCTTTCTTCTCAAATGATGTTTTAAAAGGAAAAGCTGCTACTTATCAGGATTTAGTGAAAATATCTTCCCTGGTACTAATGAGACCCCTTAGGCTGGGGAGAACCAGGTAAGTAAATAGCTGCAGCGTGTTCTGAAGGTCACGAATGTTTGGCGTGTCCTGGTATCACAGCAGCTTTTTGCTCTTACACATTCAAGAGATGCCCTGAGCTGGTTGCACCCAGGGTACTTTCTAAGTGTATGTGCATTTTCTAGGTGGGGAACTGAGGCATGGGTTATCTGAATTTGCCAGCATCACCCAATACAAATCGGGACTCCTGTCCCCTCTTCCACTGATTTAGAGGAAGGAGAACTCTCCTTCTCATTACAGGTAATAGGCTAGTATACTTCTCGTCCAGGGCTCGCCCCAGTAGAAACCCTGTCAGCAAGGACTGGCTTGGTCCCTGTGCCTTACACGGGTGCTCAGACCGCTTCTGGAGAGCATTCGCAGGGCGGGGGGGATGTTACAGCCAGGCTGTTTTGCTCTTTGCTTTGACCCCTGAACTCTTTTTAACAACGTAAAGCCTTGTGAATTATAAATCAAATGGTCCTGCTGAGCTTTGTGGTGCACGCAATGAAATGCAATGATTAATATTTAAGAGAAAATAAGTTAAAGATTTTAACTACAAGAGCAAGTGTCTGTCCAGAGAGTCTTTTTGTGTGGAGGCTAGAAGAGAGCGAGAGCTGCGTTTTCAGGGACTTCAGCGAAACTCGTGGCTCTCAGACCGGCTGCCTGAGCTGCTGGTTTGCAGGGCCACGCTGGCCTCCACCACCCGGCCCCTCGCTCTTACTCATGCTGAGACGACGTGCCCACCTCCCATAGAACCCCAGTGCCAGCGCAGCCTTTCGGGACAGGACTGGTGAACACACTCCACGCATTTTAGCAAGCAGAGGGATGTGCTCAGAGCAGCTCGGGGTGTGTGCTTGCTGGAGGCAGAACTTCTCCAAAACTCAGGCCTCACCAGCCCAGATCAGGACTTGCTAAGCCCCCCACAGCTCCTCCTCACCCTGCCCTCAGCATGCCAGCACCACCCCTGCTCTAGGGCCGACCTCCTGTTGGCACAGCACCAGGATGGGCAGGACACCTTCTCCCCATTTCGCAGACCAGGAGACTGAGAGCTCAAGCCAGCAGCCACTGTTGCCACCCTGAACCCCAATGTCCTTGCAGCGGCATCTCGGCAGGACACTGCCTCTGGCCACCTGCAATCAGCGTCTGTTATAACATGTCGGGTAAGGAGGGAAACACTTACGTGGGTGCAGAATCTCTCCGGCGGGTCCCCACAAGTGATTCCTGCTGGATCCACCCGTACTGTCACATAATCCTTCATCCGCATGGCCTTGGGTTGACAAGCATAAAACTCCCATGATGGGCCATCATCCGTGGTCACCCAGGACTTGCAAATGTCATACTGTCCCATGGCCAAGGGGAGACAGTGCAAGAGGAGAGCAACCAGGTAGAGCATGGCAGCTGCGGCCAAGCGTGGGATCCCTGGGGGAGGGCAGTGCCGAGGAAGGCAGCTACTGGGCTAGGGGTTGCTCTCGGGATCAGCATGGAAACTCCTCATCTAAAAATGATCCAGTCGAAGGAGGTGCAGACGATAACAGGAATGATCCCTCTCTGCACACTGTATTCAGATGTGGAAAGTTTCTCTCAGCACAGAAGCCAAATTTGCAAATCACTTGGTTGGGAAAGATTTGGCCGGAGTTGCTGATCAGTGGTCAAAAGTCTTCCTTAACCTCATTTTTCCCCCCTTTTATTGTATGAAAGGGCTTCCAAATCAGCATGAAAATATCTAGAGGTGACTCCAGTCAATCAATAGAAAGATCAAGTTCTGAGTCGCTGATGAAATTTGATAGGAGTAAATTGGAGACGCTGTGAGATGGTGCTGGATCAGGTTTTCCTCAACCTTCTTGTTTGCCGCAAATGCGTCGCTGTGGAAAGTGCCTTAAACTGTGAGTCTGCCTTAAATAATTATTGGGGCTTTTGAACATTAATACATAAAACAAACACAGCATCTGGTCATCAGTACAACTCTGACAAGAGAGACTCTTTGGAGCCAAAATTCCTGTCTCCCAGAAGATGCTTGTGTCAATGTAAACGCGTTGGGTGGCGAGATCCGCAGTGGTCCCAGCAGGGTGCTGGGTGGTTGGTGGGTTGACAGGAGCACTGCTGGCCTTGCTGCTTCTCCCTCTGCATCTGCAGCAGCCGCAAGGCACACGCAGGTGAGGATCTGACTCTGCCTTTTGGCAATCGAGCATCAAGTCACCCAGGCCTTCAGCTGCAAGCCATGCTGCTACCTGAGGTCTCTTCTCTCTTTCATGGTCAGGACAAAGTGGGAGAGTTCATTAGCAGGCTGCACCTGCAACAAATTGAAAGACAAATTAGCTGGGAGCAAGAGGGGGCAGCTGGAGCAACAAGAGTTCTAGGAACAGGGGTCCCCCGGGAGCCCTCACCTGGGCTTCCCGAGCCACGGGCCAGGTTTTTGTAACAGGGAGATATACAACTTTAATAAGAAGAAATCCATAGCAAGACGCTTATGGCTCTTCTGCTGTTTGGGAGATGCAAAGGAGCGCTGGCCCATTTAAGGTATCTGGTTTGTAACAGCAGCTGGACGAGAGCTCTAATGGGCCTTCAAATAATATCAAGAAGCAGCTATAGGTCATTAGAAGATGGAGAATATGCAGACACAGAGTAGGGACAGACAGACAAATGAGAGTCTTAAAAGGATAAATATATAATACAGCTGGGGAGACAGATACATTGTGCAGCATCCCCATGTATGATTTATCTGAACAATAACATTTAATAAAAAACAATTTAAAGTCCTAATAACATTTAAGGTTCACCTAATACGAAGAGCAATGACCTTCCCAGTATTCATTTCAGGTTAGAGCAACATTTCTGCAATTTTGTCGTCTTTCCAGTAGAGCTATAAAAACCTTAAGTAATTGCAAAACAAAATGACAACTGAAAAAAGAAAAAAAGTCAAACCCTCTCTCAGCATAAGACCCAGGAGGGAAGTCTCATAAGAGAAGGTGGGAGGCATGTATCCTGAACTGACATCTAGCTCTGGATAATTCCCTTTCTATTTGATTCCCCCAACTTTTCTTCCAGAATTTAGGGATGTCCTCTTCAACAGCGCATTTAGGATTTGCTTCCTCGTAAAGCTCAGTTTACTAAAGCTCAGAAACTCCAGGTTAACAGATGCATGGATCCACGTTCAGGGGCTTCACATCACTGTGCTACTATCTCCCTTTGCCCCGTTTTTCGTTGAAAGGTTGCTGATTGAGATGAATGAGTTCAGAAAAGAGAAGCTATCTCTCATGCTTCATCGCCAGCTCTCAAAGAAGAGCCTGTTATAGCTGCGTTGGACCTGAATAAACTCCCAAAGAAAGAACAGACTAGCTGCTATTTTTACATTATGAGTAAATGTAGTAAAAATAATAAGCCGGTGTGACACAGTGTTTATAAGTCCCGCTGACATCAGAGCTGTCTTTTCAGTTATCACAAGTCAGTTCCTAATTATTACATCAAATTGGTCACAGCCAAGCTCCTAACAACAGGGGAGAGCGTGACACTCCAGTATTGCATAGAAAACAAACAGGGTAGTTTTAATGAGGACTCTAGCGCTGTTAAGTTTATCGATCTATTTTCATAGCCTTAACAATTATATTTTGCACTCGAACGGCTGTCAGGGAGAAACCCAAGAAGAAAGGATCCATAGTATCTATTAGTTTCTTGTTATGCTTGCTAAATGTCACAGATTCCGAGGGAAATAAACATTTCCTGGGAAAACCTGTTTACTGTCAGTCAGTCAGTCAGCCAGGCGCGCGGGCTCCCTGCGAAGCCTGCGGTGCGACACTTAACCGGTACAGTCCCTTTGCAGAAATAGTTGCACAGTGTTGCTCTGAAATGAGCCAGCGTACTGCAAACGAGGGGGAGAGGCTCTCCGAATCAAAGGGTTTGCCCTGCTTGATTTGGTTTGATCCTTAGAAAATAAGTCTTCACCTGATATTATTAAGAAACTGCAGTTCATGGGAACAAATCGAATCAATGCTCTTTGTTTTCTCTGAAGAGTACTCAGCGAGCGCTGGGGACAGATACCCAGAGTATTAAAACCACAAAATTAGATTGTATCTTGACTTAGCTGGTTCCTCTTTTTTTTTTATTATTGGATTAACACCCTGCTGAAATAAAGAGGCAGCGCTGAGCAACAACTGAGTCGCTCTGGAATTAAGTACAGAAAGTAAACTCAATGAAAGAGTTTTCAATTTTCTTTCAGAAGCGTCGCCTTCAAAATGAACGCCAGCCGCTCGTTCCTCCCCCGTACACTGATCAAGCGTGAGTTTTTCTCCTCTTTTCCACGCTCGTCATCCCTTCCCCTCCATCCTTGAAAGCAAAGTTAGGGAACAGCCGCTCGCCTGCGATGCGACGGGCGAGCGAACCCTCCGAACGCCGTTGCGAAGCTCCAAGGAGCACCGCGCGCCCGGCACAAAAACCCGTAAACCTCGCTTGCGTTCAGCCGCTCTCCGGAACGCGTTTGCAGTGCCAGGCAAACCGACGCCGCTCCCCCCCCCCCCCCCCCCCCCCCCCCCCCCCCCCCCCCCCCCCCCCCCCCCCCCCCCCCCCCCCCCCCCCCCCCCCCCCCCCCCCCCCCCCCCCC
>VZSC01013076.1:171348-221800 GCA_013398225.1 Steatornis caripensis
CCCCCGAGGGCAGATGGCCGGGGGAGCTTTGCGCGACGCCCGGCTCCCCTCGCAAGTTAATGCCGAGGCTGAAATCCCTTTCGCTCTCACTTTCAATCACAATCGGAGCTTTTATCTCCGTGCCTGATCCCGGCTGCGTAACTTCCTCTGTGCAGCTTTAGCACACGGCATCCCACCGGCGAGCGATGTGCTTCTTAAAGGTGCAGGGAGGAAATGCGAGAGGGAGGGGGGAGAGGGAGGGATGGAGGGAGGGATGGAGGAGGAAGGGAGGCAGGCAGGCAGGAAAACCACCCGAGGAAGAGGAGGCTGCGAGCAGGGAGCCTTCAGCCCCGGCGGCTCCGGCGTTCTCCCGGCTGCAGCATCCCCACCGTCCCGGCCACCGGGCAGAGCCTCCGCTGAGATCACGGCAGGCCGGCAGTGCCGCGCCTTGGCGGGGTTTTTCTTTTTTTGTTGTTTTTTCTCTTTTTTTTTCCCCTTGAAGAGCATAAAAAAAATATATATAAAGAATCACAAGATCATGTTTGCTCGAGGGAAGAAAAAAAAGCAAAGCCCTGGTCACAAGGGTTTCCCCGCACGTGTGAGTTCTCGGTGGTGTGCCCTGAATATTTTGGGGAGGCTTCTGCCGGGAAAGATGCTGTTAACAAGGCTGCGTGCCTGTGTGTGTGTTGGGGGAAGAGAGGGTGGTTGGAATTAATAGGATAAACAAAGCAGGAACTCGGAGATGGGGAAATCAGATGGCTGGGAAATGCATTGATAATGGTGGGAATGTGCTTTGGGATTGAACCGAACCCGGTTTTCTTTGGTAAGGCTGGGGATTAACCTGAGGGCTGTAAGGTGGGGTAACACCTTCCAGCATGGGGGTGCAGAAGCTGTAGGTGTTGCTTAGGCCGACTCTCCTGTGTCCACACTGAGGGGCAGAGGAGGCTCCAGCAGTGGACAGCGTGGATAAAACTCTGGCAGGTAAAGGTCCAGGTTTGCCCTGCACCAGGCAGACGCTGGAGACAGGATCATTCCTGAGCAGCGACAGGTTTTTGACATACACCTGGATAAATGAATCCCCACTGCCCCCTATATACACGACAACCAAAAAATGACTGTTCCTTCCTAAGCAAGAATTCAATAATTTCTAAGCCAGAAAGTGCATTGCCCAACTTGCATGCGGTTTGCAATCTCATCGACTCAATATTTTGTTATATGATTTCCTTTGGACCATCACTCTGAGGTCTCTGTGGGACTTCTCCCACCTAAGAGTCCCTGGAACACGCACAGTCCATCCTATGACTGGGAGGAGGTGATTTAGAGCTCTTCTGGGAAACGTTTCCCGTATGCTGGAGCATAAGTGAGATTTATGGAATGCCGGCATGTAGCTTGACTGTGGCCCAGCCTAAATGCTACACCGATGCACAGGGTGGTCTTTACCTGCAAGACTGTCTTTGATTCTGGCTTGATCTGCACTCCTCTGGTCAGGGCACAGACTGATACTTTCCATGTGGTAATTTTTTCTGTAAACACTTATTTTACGGCAGCAGGATTACTGAAGTGAGAAGCACTGGCTGGGAATTCAGGGCTGGCTAATATTCCTGGATTTCGCTTTGTGCCTTTAGTTCTTCTCTGTAGTAATGACTCCCCTGGAAATTCCCTGTGTCTCACTTATTACTCCTTTATTAGTTATTATGGTACAGTAACAGGATAAAAAGGAGTTGGTATTTCATTTTCATTCCCTCTAATAGCCACGGCAAAGACCAAGTGGTGTGCTGATTATTGACATCAGAGTTAAGTGATATGCACGCATCATTAGGTTTCAATTGGAAAGAATAACAGCGCAGTATGAGTTGTCACACTTCTGAACTACATGGCATTTAAAGAAAAACCAAAGTCGTTTTTCTCAGCCCTGCAAGCTCAAAAGATCAGAAGCTAGCACTAAGGCTTGTATAGACACAGGTAAGAGGCGCTAGCTCCAGGCAAATCACCAGAATTAACTAATCAGCGTAATACCCCGGAGAGGCTGGCAGCAGCTGCAGTGCCTTGTCCAAGGTTACGCAGCAATTCAGGATATCCAGGAACAGGCTCGGAGGGTGGGAAACCAGCGTGCTCCGGCTCTGGGGGTAAACAGGCAGGTCTGGCTCCAAGGGTCCTTATGCTGGGAAGGAGAGAGATCGTCTGTGGCACTCATAGACATGGCGAGCCCGAAGGAAGCGACTGCAAAGCAGCTGGCAGTGCTGCTGTCCCAAGCGGGAAGGTAACGGGGAAGAGTTGCAGCGAGTGTTTAATTTGAGACCATTTGTATTCCTTTGCCCAAGCACATTTTGCAAATATTTAATGCTGGATACCGTTTCCTTCTGGGTGAAATCTCTGCGAGGAGCAAAACGGATGTGCTTTTCCTTGAAGGGACAGCTCTGTCCCCTCTCTCGCCCTGAGCACTACCTTCTCACGCAAGGAGAGCGCGGCTGAAAATCAATGGGTTTGCTCTGAGATTTAATTACCACAGCGTAGGCAGAGGTGGAGAATAAGGCCCTTAATATTTAATACAGCCTCTGCTCCCCAAGGGATCCCCAGGGCTCAAGGGCCAAATGCAAACCCATTACAAGCAGGTGTAATCCTATTGACATATGCGGGCTAGCACCCGTTTATGCTACGGCTATGTTTGGCTCCCTAAATCTAAATGGCAAATGGTGGATTTGACATGCGTGAGAGAAGAGGGAAGTGTTTTCCTGACTTGAGACTGTAGAGGATATACTGAAACAACAGAAGGTGAACGTGACACCTCGCAGTCCCCGTTCTCCGTGGCGATGTGCTTGCTAACACTTGAGCTGAGTTGAGTCCGTGGAGAGAGATCCAAGATTACTGCCAGAATAATAACCAGGCTTACAAAGGATCTTTCATTTGAGGATACGTATTGCTGTATCACCTATAATAGCAATACATTCTTTTTATAGTCCTTATCTAGCAATGTGCGGCCAAGGATGTCAAAGTGCCTACTGCAAGTGAGTAAGCATTTTATTAGGTGGAAACACAAGGCTCATAATTGTGCTTCGAGCAGAGCAGCAGGAGAGAGACCCCTTTGCAAGGGAGAGTCTCAAATAATATTTGACAAGCACAGCTCATCCTGACCCCCTTGTTCCAGTGGCAGCACTCTCCAGCCTGCTGGGACCTCCGGGGAGAAGTTTGCAGAGAAAAGGCGAAGAAATCACTGAAGGTGCTTTTGGTTTAGGGATGGTGGAGGGGAAGGCTGCTCTAACCTTGCAGTCATCGGGGGAGATTCGTCCCGTCTCACCACCCTTGTACTGTCCTTTTGTTCTTAGCAAGCTGGATGTGAAGAAAGCTTGAGCTTGATCAGAATGGCAAGGTTCGTGCTTCTCAGTGCCTTGTGCTGGATGCAGAGGCAAAATCACGGAGTTTCTAAAGCAAGAGAAACATAGTATTTTGTAGTTAGGAGAAATGCTGGAAAACCCACACAAAGCCTGAGAAACTGAGCAACAGACAGCTTTGGTACACACAGTCCGGGAGGGTGGGTGGGGGATATTTATTTTCTTGCCCTTCCAGCACAGCCGCAGGGCCAGACAGGCAGGCCCTACCGGTCCCCTGCTCTTCGGCACACACCCAGTGAGCCGGAGAGGGAACAGCCGAATGCTTCAGTCCCTGGAGTACTCTACATTTGTTTTTTTCCTTTGTGGAAGCTACTGGGGAGATGGCAGAGAGCATCTGCTCTGGGAGGGGAGGCTTCCCCCAGCTCCCTGGCTCACACCCTCCCGCACAAGACCTCAGACGCATTTTCTGTAGCTCGGACGGTTTTACAGAGCCCTCGGTGAATTTTGCCCTCCGTGATTAGATAACCAAAGGAGCAGTGCCTATGCTCTCTAGAGAGAAGATGCTGTCTCTTCCCTGCCAGAAGGACAGCTGGAGGGAGGGTGGGATTTTCAGCATGCAAGCACTTAGCCAGATCAAGGAAATGGGATGCAAAGCATTTTAGGCTAAGAAAGGTTGTTGTGCAGGGAAACATGAGGCTGCTGTTCTGTTAGGGAGATAACACTTCTCAAAATGCTCTTGTGTGCCAAACTGCAAGCCTTAACTACGGCCAGTCATTGCCTCTTTAAGGAAAACAAGCGTGACAAGCCAGAAAAAAACCCATCGCTGTCTTTGCTCAAAAACTTTGACATTTAAATATTAGTGATGCTCATTAGCCCCAGCAGAGATGGGCTGGGTGATGGGAAGTACTTCACCTTGACACGGGGAAAATACGTTGCTTTCTGTTGCGTTTTCTTCTGCCTCGTCTTTTGTTTCATATATCAAGGCAGGGCTTAGCCAAGTGAATCAGCTCAGGAAGCATTTAAGATTTATTTGATTTTGGGGAAGGTAGAGCTTTCCTTATCTTTACTAGCTGTGGGGGAGTAAGTATGGATAAAAACAGGAGGAGCATTTAAAGGAGGGATCTATAATTAACAACCCCTCAGAAGGGGAACTTTCCTTTTAACTTACTATTAAAATGGAAGTGTTTGAGAGTATACGGTTTTGGCTCTGGGGATCTCCTCCTTATCCTTGACAGAGCCCTGTGAATTCCTCTAATCCCTGCCTGGGAGTGTGGCTGTGCTTTAAAAACAGCTCCTGCCACCCTACGCGGGGCCCACCACAACCCGTGGATGGATTCCCATGGGAAGCCCCAGCATTGCTGCGCTGGCCTCGCTCGGGGCGGGCGGCGACGGGGAGAGGAGCTCCCTACCCAGCACAGGGCCGTGTTTCCTCAGCAGCCCCAAGCCTCGCGCTGGGAGGAGATGCCTTCCACAATCGCTTTTTAACCTGAGGAAGGAACATGTCACTTCTAATGGAGCTGACAGCAGCAGGGAGGGTTTTTAGGTTAGTGGTTGAAGAACACACTTGTAATGACTGAAGTAATTGAATAAGTGCTGACAATTTGATGTGGAAAATGCATAATCAGCTAGCTGTGGAAGGTTGACTTGTTCTTTTTTCTCTCTTTCCTTAGCACTGGGATAAACACGTTTATTCTCTTCCAAGCAGGTGATGTGTTCAGTGACACACAACCAGCAGGCACGTGCACATGCTTCCCTCCCAGCCACACATGTGCCGATCGCCAAATAATTGACCCAGTTATGCTAATAGGCTATTTGCATCACTGGAACTTAATAAATACATATATAATCAACCTCAACACTTTTTCTTGAGTCATGTGCTGGCTAAATACTCGCTTCAGTGGTTTCACTGGCTGCAGCCCAGGTTACAGTAGCTCTGCCTATACGAGGCAGAAAGGTGGCAGTCCCTTGGGCAGGTACAAATGAGGCCACCCCAAGTAGCGCTAAGAGCTGATCATGCAGGAATAACTGGGAGCCTAACTGGCTTTTCAGGTCCCAAACACAGCTAATGAATTGTGGATGTAGACAGTGGAGCTGACATATTCCAGTGCAGTGACTTTCCTTACCCAACCGTCATCTCAGCTTTATGCAGATGGAAACTCAGCGAGCTTCTTGTCATCAAGCCCCCACTTTTAGTCTGACAATGACAACAGCATCATCTGTGTCATATATGTTGGAAGCAATGAATTGAGAGCTGAGCTCACTGATTTATTTGCATATTGAAGATATGGAAAAAACCTCTCTTCTTGCTTACTCTCCTGCCTACTTAAATATCTGTGAAACAAGGAGGAGAACATGGACCCTCTTTGAACTTCAGGTCTCAGTGCCCTTGAATAAAGAAGTGATTTCTCAGTCCAGCCTTCTAGGATGAGTGTGAGACTCAGAACTAGCTACAGCGATGAAAGCTCTCCGTATCAGCAGGCTGGTGGATAAAAGGCAGCTCCTGGATTAAGCGTGCTCTTCAAGATGGATATTTTGACTTTCTGTCATCGGGACACCTTCTCCATTCCACATCCAAATCAGCGCTTGCATACCTAGGGCACGGAGATTCGACCTGCCAACTGGTAAATAAATTACGGCATACTCCCCCCAGACTATTAGCATGGAATGGCACACGTCCACGGGAGAGACAAGCTAAGGACACAGCGGTTCGCAAGAAGAATGAGCCATAGGAGCTTTTCCTTTTGCATAGAATTGTTTCTTAGAGAAAAAGTGAAACAGCAGCACACAGCAGTCCATCCATAGCCTATGGAGACACTGGGCTATCACTCCATATTTAAGGCTGAGCTGAAGTTTTGGCTTGACTATCCATGCAGCAGCTCTGGATTATCTTCTTTTTAACTTGAGCAGATAGTTTTCCTCTAGGTTATAGCTGCCGTAAGCAACAGAAGCGAGATCCAGATCAGGCTTTAGGGGTTGGAATTTACATGCTTTTTCTTGTGCTTCTGGTATTAATTTCATATGCAGTGGAAAAGTAATATCCTGTCTGTCACCAGAGAGGAAGAGATGTGCGTGCGTGTATACGGATGGTCCTTGCTAACTGTTGAGCTTTTTCACTTGAATTTTGGTTTTGTGAAAATTTCTAAATTAAAATGAAAATCGGCTGCAGAAACGATGAATGTGAAATACCAATAAGGCAAAAGCAGGAGATGTTTTCTTTTGTTTTCGTAACTCATGGTCTTTGTGTGTAAGAGTGGATTGCATGGCAACTGCATTCACACTTCTCTTTAATAAAAGATCCTAGCAGATGGACCCACTATTAATGTGGATCCCCCAGATCTGCATATTTCATATTCATGCCAAGATGGCACTGCGCACACATGGGATGAACAAGGCTGATATAAACACAATTGTACCAGATTAATGCAGCGATCAAAGGGTATTGTCCTAGCATCCCCGTTAGGAATCCAGTTTAATGTTAGTTATTAATATTGTTAAACTCCTCCTGGAGTCAAATTAAGGTCTTCCAAATACAGTCAGACAGGGCTCTTAGGTACTACAACTTGATGAGTATGTTTGGAATTCCTGAGAGAGAGGGCTAAGGAGCAGCATTTACGCCTGAGCTGTAAAGAATCCAACACTGGAAATGTGCAGACGTCAAGGTTTGGTCCGGCGTGCTCTGTAATTAAGACTCACTTGAAATTCACATCTTATCCAAGATCTCTGTGTGAGTTTCTCAGAATTCAAGCACAATCACATCTAGGGAGAAGACAAGCCTATCTGTAATATCTTATCAAACATTAGGCATTACAGAGTGGTATTCTGGAGCCCAAAATAGATGTGATCCCATTGTTCTAGTCCATTAATCAAGCACTGCGCTGCACATGCTAATAGGATCAAACATTAGGAAATACTTATGAATGAGTATTGTTGTGACTGCAAAAATTAAACACAGCAGGTTTTAAATACACAAGATCTTGAAAAGGAAAACTTGATTATCTCCTATATATCTGGTGCCAAATTCAGAGTGAATTTTAAGTGAATCTTAGGTAGTCTGTGCTTGAGTAATTTACACCTTCTTCCAGCTCCCTTCAGCGTGTAAATTATACCTGCTTCCACCTAGATTGAATCTGACCCATTGCACCAAGGATACTAATGAAATCATGTAGCACCGGATAATGCGTTATCAGGGAGGCAGGGGACCGTACGCACACAACGCGATGGTACTGGGGGCGTGCAAAGCTCAAAGCCATGTATGACGTCCCTGTACTATGTTCTGCATCTGCAGCTCTCAGTGGAAATAAACCCTTCCTTACCCATGTGAGCACTAGCGCAATGGTATTTCCGCTGCTGATGTGTGCTGGGTGGAATCAGGACACGGTAAAGTCCTTCTTGGATGCTGGCAGTTTTGTTCCTTACTTCAATGGGGACAAAATTTTCCTTGCCAGAAGCAAAGGCAAGGCATGGCATTGGCATAAGGCATACAGCGGCCCAACAAGCCGTGGTTTGTCAAGAATAAATCATGTCGAACCAATCTAATTTTCCTGCAACAGGGCAGCAGGTCTCGGGGAGGAGAGAAGCTGGAGATGTGATACATCTTGACTGCAGTAAGGCTTTTGACACTGTTTCATACGGCATTCCCAGGAGCAAGGTGGGGGGATATGGTCGAGGAGAAATGCCGTGAGGTACCAAACCGGCTGGGAAAGCATACTGAAAAGCTATCAGCTGCTCATTGTTGAAGTGGAAGGATGGCTTGAGTGCGGCGCTGCAGGGGTCTGTGCAGGGTCTGGTATTACTCACTATTTTCATTAGTGGCTTGGGTAGTGGAATATGGAGTAAACTTACTGCATCTGCTGACAATACCAAGCTGGGAGGGGCTGCAAATGCTCTCAGAGAACAGGAAAGATTCAAAAATCTCAACAAACTGAAGAAACAGGCTGGAAAGAAGAGACTGGTGTTCGAAAAGGACAAGAGCAAAGCAGAGTGTACGAGAACGATCAAAACGTGTGTAAGGAAATGGCTGCGTAGGCAGAATTTCTGAGGAAAAGGGGTAATATTGTGGGCAAGAAATTAACCCTGAGCCAACTGTGGCACCCTGGTGTGAGAAAAGCAAAGCTGATACCAAGGTACGTAAAGAGAGTGTGGTATGGTACACTGCTCCCGTCTGCAGTGACTGCTGGGGAGGAGCAGGTTTGGTCATCAGACATCCAGAAACAGAGGGAAAATGAAAAGAATGGTCGGAGTTCTAGAAAACAAACCTACTGAGAAGGAGAGAACTACGGTCGATCGCTTAAGGCTGACAAAGACACAGTAATAATCTCCCAAAATGTAAAAGATGCTGCAAAAGCAATAAACTGTTGCCCACATACACTGGGGTAGGACAGAAGTAGTGGGATTAAACTGCAGCAAATCAAATTCGGGTTAGATTTGGGGAAAATGTTCCATCTATAAGAATAGCTGACACCCAGAATAGACTGTCTGCGGAGCTCGTGGAATCTCCTTAAAAACCTCCAGGGATGAACAGGTTAGAGAAGCTCCTGTCACGACTGATTTAGGCAGGGTTGATCCTACCCTGGGGGAAGGAGATGGACTAGGTGACCTCCCAGGATCCCTTTCCCTCTTATTCTCTGTGGTTCTATGTGTATCGTGGCGATGATACTGTGAGAGCGGAGGGCTGGATTCTGCCTATTGGGTAAACATTTTACATTTAAATTGGGAAGTTTTGTTTACTTGTCAGGCTGTTGTTGTTTCAGTTTAAATCTTACTAATTTAAGTTGAATACTGAACTATAAATTACAGTGATGGGTGTATGAGGAATATCTGGGGAGACAGATACTGAAATCCATTAATCTATAGATCACATTGATTGGAGCGTTTCATTTAGAATAGCACATACCTATTTTTAAATATGTTTTAAAAGACTCTTTTAAAAACAACTTGTGCAGGAATTCTCCTACTCTCTGACAGGTGTGTAGCCTCAAGCAGCACAGAAAAAATTGATGTTGGTGTATACGAAAGACACAGGATGAAACCTTGCGCTACCACAATAAAAGGAAACCATCGAGTTATTTAAATGAAGTCAGGCAGCGGTCTGGCTGCCAATTAATGAAGACATTACTGTTAAGTGATAGCTTTCAAAAAAGTTCCCGAGTTCTCATAATGGTTCTTGCTCCCCTTTCATCCGAGCATTACACCGACGGCTCGTTTACTGGAAGCGGAGCCCTTCCAGCAGTGGGACGCAGCAGCGCAGGGCCTGGCACTGAATAAGGATCCTGTTCTGTGCGTGCAAGGAGGGGGATCGAACACAGCAGAATGTAATTCCACAAATTAATTTGTTCAGGACCCAGGGGTTAGCACTGATTTTGCACTGAGTACCAAGAGAGCTTTAATGACCGCAAATAGCAAACACTTCAGTTTTTACTTCGTCCCACTCGGAAGCCAAAACTCCCAGGTTTACAGTGCCCTCTAGTATCGCGCTGGAGCATTAGCCTGCATGTGCCACCTACCGAACTGCCACATCGCAGAAGCGTTGCTCACCGCAGCAGATTTTTTCCGTCAGTACTTTTGCAGCGTGAGAGCAGGAGCCCCGGCTGGCTGGAGCCGTGCTCGGAGCCTCAGCTGGCAGGCAAAACAGGTTCCTGACTTTTATCTTTGTGCACCACTGTTTTAGGATAAAAATGCATGTGAAGATGAAAATGCATGCTCTGCTTCGAGGCTGGCGGTGACCAGGCTGCTTGGAAGAATGATGTTCAGTAGTTTGCGGCGATTTGGCAAAGTGGTAGTAATAATAATTTACCTTAAAATGGTACTTTGCAGCTGTTGCTGCATAACCACTCACTAGCAAAACGCACGCTGGTGAAGGACAGGGAAGGGCAAAGGAGAAAAACCTGAGTCATGTGAAACCCATTAGACATTACCCGGGACCACATCCTAGCCAGCTGAGGTCACTTAATGCAAGGACTTCTCAGAGCTGTGACCTTCAGCCTCGCATGGATTTCTCCGTGGAGCAGATGCAGGGAAATTCCTTGGTGGAATAGGACACGGCACCTGCTGTAAGTGTGGGCATATTTATAAAGCACCTCTAAAGATTTCCAGCTGCTGAAGTAGCCTTTAGAGGCTGCCTTTCTAAAGCTGAGCTGATGATGTGCACCGTTATTGCTGCTCTGAACGGCGCTGGGGGAAAGGCACCGTTCCGTGGAGCTGTGAAGGCAGAAGGAAATCCTAAAACTCATTCTTGCCTCCAAAACAGAGCTGTGCTGTACCTGGGAGTTCTTCCCCAGAAAACCCTTTCACGGGAGCTGAACTTACACTGATTTGTAGAAAAGCTGCCCAGGTCACTGGTGTTCTAAGAAATCTTGCCAGTTCCTGGCAGTGAATTAGTTGGTTCAGAGGATGTCTGTGTTACCTAGAGATTTTTCCTGTGAGGAGATCTGCTTAACTAGTGAACTCTAGCAGGTGCAATCAAGCTGTTCCTACAAGGAAATAATTAAGTTACGTTAACAAAGCAAATTTAGAAAATGAATTAATATCAATTTTCAGATTGTTCACATCGTTCTATATGGCTGCTGCTAAGATTGTCACGGACAAAAACTGGCATAAAGATGGAGTTCTAGTAACCCCATCACAACTGGTGTAGGCACTCCGCACATCAGTGGAGTTCTTTCCTTTTAAATATATAATCATAGGACAAAGCTTCCTGTCAACTAAGGCATCGACTTCTTGTGACTTCAGTTCCTGGGTTATAAGACACTTGAGCCGCCCTTTCTTGACTGCATAGCAGAGACCAAAATCTGGTTAATAGCAACCATTGTTATTTTTTGAGAAGACAAATAATTCTTCCTGCTTTTAGTGCATGTGTGTGGCTATAATATTAGAAATGAAAATATTACATGGAATAGTAATCAGTGTGTCTAAAGGACAGGGAGAAGTTAGGAAAAGTGTTAGCAAAATAAAATAATAATAAAAGTAGAAGTGTAAAATGTAAAGAGGAATCCTAAGAGGTATCCATTTGTATATATCTAAGGGCTGAACTGAATCTTATTATTCTTAGTGACTTTCAGAAATCAGCCCTTTGAGATAGTTTTCTCTCTTTTGTATTGCAAGTCTGTACGGTACATACAAATGTATTTATTTTCCTAAGTATCACTGCTGAACAGCAGGCCAAAGGATGCTTGGGGATAACTTGCATCCCAAACAAGTATCATCCCTTCCCACACCCCCCAACCTCAGAGCACGCTAGCAATTTCTGAAGCACAGGATGGAAACATTACTGTATCTAGCCAGATTCTCTTTCATCAAAATATTTTCATGCCCTCTCATGTACTATGCATTCGGTGTAAATGCTGACCTTTCATTATTGCCAATGTGATTTCTGCACATGGTGCCACAAGACTCTGAAATAAGAGGTCTAGAGCCCTTCTGCTTTAAATTCTAACGCCTGCAACTAGTGTGCAAGAAATGAAGAGCTATCTCATTGTATATGCAATATGTAAGTAGTTTGACAAGGATGTCTCTCTACAGCTTAAGTGTCAGCTCTGAATAGATGGATTGGGGGTCTTGAAAGACACGCTACACATCTCTGCATCATCGTTCGTAAAAACTTTAGTAAGTATCTTAAATTCCTTGCACAGCAATACAAGCAACTGCCTTGGCTTCTCAAGGGCGCTATACCTTTGATAATGAATATATTTAAAGAAAAGGGGGAAAAAACCTTTGCTGGATATAATAGAATGCAGGTTTCTACTTTCATATTTCATGGGACATGAAGGTTCATCATTTATTGAAAATAAGATGTGGACCATCAGTAACATCCTGTCTAGATTTCTTTCTCAGAGTAAAATGCCTTTTCAGTAAAATTACAAGAAACTGCTTTTCTCAGACAAAACCCTTGTGTTCAAGCTGTGTTGCAGTGTTCTCTAGACTATTTTCTCCCTTTGGCTGTGCTCTCTCTTATAGCTTGTTTCGCCAGCTCAGAAACAACTTTTGCAAATCCATCTTCCTCTTTATATTTAAGAATTACATGCTCCATGTGGGCAAATTTTCATAAGCCTTCAGTACATCAGATTTACTGTTTTTCCTCGCTGGCCAACAGACAAATTAATTTGATTAGAGCTCAACCCTCAAGAGAGAATTTTGAGGGAAGCAGAGTCCAATCAAGGAATACCTGGGGTCAGCTAACAACCGAACGCCCCCTCGGTTGTGCATTCTCCCTCTTTCATGAGCTGAACTCACTGTAAATGACGAACATCTCCAGCTCCAGACGTCACACATCTTCACTGCAGTAGAAGGACCAAGGCGTGTGCTGCCGCAGAGCTCGCAGACTACAGGAATGGGCACCGCTGACCAAAGCCCACGGGGAGTATCTGTGAGCTGATGTGAATGAGGCAACCGAAAGTCAAACGCCAGGCACGAGCACCCAAGGAAGAGGGGTAAAAGTGACACCCGATCTCCATCCCATGGCAACCAGCTGATGCCAAACAATGCTGAGGACCGGGGACTTTGAATAGCAAATTGCATTTTCTAGCAATAGAAAAACCGGGAAAGCTATCATCTGTTTCTGAGGCGGTTCTCTTGCCTGCAGTACTTCTCTGACATCCAAGCTAAATTGTGCAATGGATACATTCCCAGAGGACGAGACCATCAAATCAATGGCTGCACCCGCATCACCCTGCAATGTGATATTTGCAACTCTCACAAACTAACAGGACTGCTGGGTCAGTGGCTTGAGGACAGATCTCAAGGGAAACCTTCTGTCCTGCAAAGCATTGTTTGGGTGGCTCAGAAGCTCTGTTTCCTTAGAATCAATATTGGATTAATGCAGTGGTATTAGATTGGAGGCACCACGCTCTGGGAGATGCTGGCTGTAAGAAGAGATATGGAACTGAAGTGTACTTGTAATAGCTACTTGTAATATTTTAACAATTCAGCAGCAACTTTGTAAGGCAGGTTATTAGCCAGACCGTGTGAAGGGATTCTAGCCAGAGCAGCTGACTTCTCTCACCATGAACCTTGCTCCTGCATTTTTATTTCTGTATAATATTCCTGACTTGAGTTCTTGCATGGTGTTGCCATACAATATTCAACTCCCACTATTTTCCACTCCAGAAATGGTTGCATTTAGGTTTAGGTGAGCTTTCGGTGGAGAGGTTAATCCGCAAAAATGCTATGTAAGTGCAGACTAGTAATTACTACTTTTATATTTTTAAGCTGAGAACTCACGGCTGCAGGGCTGAAGTCAGTGCATTGGCTCACCAAGTTACTAAATACTCATACTCGCCCTGTGGAAGGGCAACTTGCTCTCCCTCTTTTCACTTTTTCTTTTCCTTTTTCTTCTCTCCTCCCCAGAAACATGCAATGGCCAGATAATTTATCTTTTTTCTCATCGTAAACAGTCTCCCAAACACTGAGAGATGGCTTGAGGGGGTTTGTTCAGAAGATTAGCGTCTCTTCTCAGAGCTGGTCCCCAACTGTATTCACATTTATGAATCCGTACAAGGAACTCTGAAGAGTAATATATAACCTGATGATGCAACAAGCCAGGAGACAAAAAAATTAGCCCATTAAGAGGACAAAGCTAATCAATACTAATAGCAAAGACTAGGATCTTAAAAGCCTCTCAATGAAATCAGGCACAATCTTACCAGTCAGTCAATGAAAAATGAAGTGTGCCTGATGGGGGGCTGGGCACAAGTCACAGAGAGAGATAGAGACGAGAGACTCTTTCTTAGGAGCAGCTTGGGTGGGTTAGTTCCCCAGGATGGTACAGCATGTCCTGGCTGCAGCCGGGTGAGGTGAATGGAACAGCAGCACTTGGAGGGGTAAAATGCTGGCAGCACACGGGAGAGATCCGTTTGGTCTCCTCTTAGTCCTTCCTGGCTCTTCCAAGCGCAGTTAGGATCTGAGCAGCAGGATTACAGACCCTGTGTCAAGGCATCTGTGCTCAGCCTTCCTCTGCTGTTCCCAGATCTGCTCACTTTTCAAGACAGGAGGTATTGCGGTTTCATTAACTACCCGGCAATAACTATTTCGCCCAGGGAACTGGCAGATTAAAGTGGTTGCTTCTCATTGCTCATCTCCACAAGGACAGTTATGGATTCAGTACTTCCCAGTCATGGAAGAGACATTTCAAATGGTCTTCTGTTATTTTGACTACATTTTTTTGTTTCGGCTTCCAAAATTCTTTGACAACATTTCTAGCACCTTCTTGTTCTAGATTAGGCTCTTTGGTACATTTTCTGTACAAGTTCCCTTTCGTGTCACCGAAAGTTCATCTGGTGTTTCCAAAACACAAATACTGCAGACTTTTCTTCATCACAGTCATGCCAATCCTTCACTCAAGCCTGCCACAGTGCCCCATCCGTCCTGCATCTCCCACCCTGTCCTCGCCTCCCGTTTAGGTTGTATGGATTTTTGTCTGTGTAGCATCTCTGACATGCAGCCTCTGATATCCATCCACACAGATGAAACTCAGGCCTAGGTTTAATCTTGTGGTTTGCATTACTGTGTGTTAATAACGCCAACGTCATGTCTCTTGGTCATGACTGGCACAGCCTCGTCCTCCCGTGCTCTTACAGAAGCTGCTGGCAGAAGTGTTTTCCTAACTTTCTCTAACTTCTCAGTACATCCCCATGGGGGAGTTCCTCCATGAGTGTTTGAGAAACCACCTCATGCTCTTTCAAATCCCTCCTACCCGCTCGTTTTCTATTCTGCTCCTGCCCACCATGCCTTGTATCCTCTCTGCTGTGTGTGGCGCTCCCTCTCTCTCGTACTCCAGCTGGATGGAGGTAATCCCCCACCCAGCACCACCCTCAGCCTCTGACCCTGACCCTGCTAGAGAAATGTTGGCCCTGTGACCCAGAACATCCTTCCCTCACCCCTTGCAGTCCAGGCAAGCTGGAGGACAGAACGGAGAGCAGTGTTCTCCTTCAGGGACGCACACCCGAACACAGTCATCATGTGAGCCAGCCCAGCTGCATCCAGAGCAGATCGTGTAAGCAAGTCCTTAACTCTCAGAGGTAAATTCTGAGAGGACCAGGCATCTCTTTGCCCTGAGTTTGTGCAGGGCATGGCAGAACAGAGACCAGGTCTAAAGGCAGAGGCACTACAGAATTAGCACCTGCAAGGTAAAATGGCAACCAAAACTTCCCACCCTGTGTGTCAGCACTGATTCCTGGCTGTGAGCTGCCTGCGAGGAAGGGGAAGGTTGTTCAGCTGCTGTAGCTCTGCCAGTCCGTCGCCCCTCTACTGAAACTGCTACAAAGGCAGAAAATCACTTCAGCTAGGACTAAAGGAATCAGCAGGGCTATGGAGCTGCGCTGGGATCATTACGGTGGTTAATATTCAACAGGCATATCACTAAAAAGACAGTGCATGCTAAGAAAAAAAAGCAACAAAAACCAACACTGCACGTAGGTCTTTCTATCGGAGATATTAACCGTGACCACATTTTTTGTACAACAGGCAACCAGTAGCCATTAAAACCGGAACCACTGCTCTGCCACATCTCACCGAGGTCAGTGCAGAGCAGTTGTGAAAACAGTCCTGAGTAACAGGGTCCATATGTAAGCCCATGAATCAGAGATTAAATGCTTGTTACTGCTTTACTCGTCCTCCAAAGATGGCTTCTCTGCTTTGGCACAAAACATTCGGGTCAAGCTGACATCGTGGCTTTGGTCAGGGGTCCAAGATAGATAACGCTAAACAGTACCCCAGCCTTCACGCACACCTACGGATCTGTATTTTGCAAGAAATCCCATTTAATTCATTTTTTTAAAAAAATCGGAACTCGAGGAACTCTGTGAAAAGGCTCTCCACTGGAGATAAAGGCTGTCTGTCATCATAAATGCAATGTAGCTGTGAAAGGAATTTTCAATGTATATAGAGGCTCTGTAGTCCAAAATGTGTTATCAGGCAGAAAAACCAAATCCCTGTAAAGGGCCACCTCTTGCTATAATGCAGGTCTTTTCTATAATAGAGTCGGCTCTGATACAGGACTATTGCTGCACTGCAAGCTGTAATAAATATTAATGTGTCAGACTGTACGCCACCTCTATTTCAGGATGGAGGCAAAAGACAGCCCTACAGAGGATGAGTCGCAGCCCTGCTAGGGAGCTAGTGCATTCCCAGGGCTTTTGGTAAGGAATCTTTATCTTTGCAGTGATTGCATCCTGCATTTCTCTAAAGAATCACCAAAAATTCCATTTTACTCCAGAAGAAAGGCATGAAATCTGTCTGTGCTTGGGGCTACGCCTTGGGGGAGTGATATTTGCACTTCATACTGTGTTCATTGAAAATCTGCCCTCATGCCAGTCCAGCATTTTGTAACGCAACCCCTCAAGGTCATTGCCTACCGACTGACAAGTTGTATGTTAAAAGCCCAACATACGCCACCTTGCAAAGAGATGCAGATACTTATATTGTACTTGTTTCTCATAGTGAAATTACTCTACAAAGAAAACTAAATAGATATATAGTTCTGGGTATATAACTTATAAACTGATCCTGTCATTTTCTTGCCTGCATCGTGACACTGTATTAAATATCTTACCTAAGCACATGTCTATGAGTGGTATTACCAGACCACACATTGGAATGTATACTTCTCTTTAGACATAATATTATTCTAAACATAGGATATAAATGTAAACAAATATTACACTAAATATTTATATTTACTAACCCATGCAACAATAGTTTTCAAATCAAATATTTACTAGGCTACTTACCTGTGCTCTTGTGGGCATAGCTGCATAACTACTTACCCTACAGAGTGTTTTTGTGGTTGATTACAATGCATTTGTGTGTATATCTGCAGTGTCTGGTAGGCCTAGTTAAACAGACACTTACGGAAGCAAGCAGAGAATGCTACTCCTTTAAAAAAAATGAAGCTTGTTACAGATTCTGCAACATCCTTTATATGAAGCTCTGATTAGCATCATGCTAGGTACCAGTGGAGCAGCAGGTTATTTTTAAAGTGTTGGGATGCCACACACAGTGTTACTCGGCAAAAAAATGAAAGGAAAAGCATCCTCTGTAATGAGCCCTCATCATTAGTTTCAGCTCACAACACGCTGATGAAAGAGAACTATTTTCCTTTCACAGAAATGTGTGTTTCTGTCCAGGATTAATCCTGTTCGGTTAGGAGGCAGGGGAGAATGGGAAGAGTATCCCAATGTTTTCTTCAGCAGAAAATTAGGATAACATCGAGAACGGGATGACGATCCCATTCTCCCATATCACAGACTGAAGAGGAAAGGAGATTATATACTTCCACTGCAGGAGGAATCAGGCAGCATTTAGTGTTTATTCCATCCTTGTTAAACTTACTGCTTTACAGGCAAACACCGTTGCTGCTGCTCACTCGATATACGTTCCAGCATAAGCAATTTGCCTGCAATTAGTCAGCAATGAGGCTCAGTTCTTAGGCAATCTCGGGTGGCAGCTATCACAGTTCCTGCTCCCCGTGTGCTCTCTCTAAGCTAAGTTTCATATTCTCATGATGCCAAAGCACTGCATTTGCCAGCAGCAGATGACCAGCCCTACTTTTTGAAAAGTCATGGTCTAAGGCTCCCAGCAGAAATGACTGCTTCGGTTCAAATTTAGTGGTGAAAAGGTACTTTAAAGCCTTGTTCATGAAGCTCATTGATAGCGAAGTTATTTACAGAAATACAACAGGAATGAGGAAGAAGCACAGACCTTTGCTTTTTATGGTAGATTCTATGCAAATAACCTTAAAGGCAATAGGCTGATGTGGTTGCAATTCCATTAATTTCAAAGAAATTAGCTTTTCTAGGTCAAATTATAATGTGATGGGAGGTTGTTACACTGGAGAAAATTTGGCAAAGCGCTCTGCAACCACGTAGTATCAGCCAGCAGGGCTGGGGGATGTGAAGTTTGTAAGGAAAAAGACTCTGCGATGAACATGAAAAAAAGACCTCAAAAGCAAGCCATTAAGTGCTTTTTCATCCTAACTAAGTTCATTGTGAAGGGTGGTTGGGAAAAGGGGTAATATGAGACTTTCTTATTGAAAAAAATATTGATTGTTAGGAATCGATAGCATTAAAAAGCTGTGTCTTAAGCACCAAGCTTTGAAGGAGTCCACAAGCTTTTCCGTTCCCTGTCTATTCTCCTGCCAGAACTTTGATAGCTTTAGCCTGCAAAGCAGCAAATGCAGTAATTTGATGGTGGCCAATATATATTGAAAAAATTAAGGTGTCAAGCATGAATTTTATTACATCTGCAATCAGATGTACTTCCTTCAGCCAGCTCATACGCAATTAAGTCCAGCTGTTCTCAGTGGAAAGGACTCTTCCACAGAAATTGCTGTAAAATTTAATGGGAGGATTTTCCTTGGTGCTTTGTTGTAAATATTGTTTTCCTAATAGGCTTGTAAAGGGCCTTGCTTTTTTCTTCAATGGGCAGGAGAAGATCTGTACTTTTTCAGGTGTTGGAAAATGAATGGGTCAGTGACAGAGCTCATAAAACTCACAAAAATATTTTCATTGTACAGCAACAGAAAGAGCTTTAAAAACTTGAAGGAGAGGAAGTTTTTAAAGATTTTTTTTGGTCTGTGTAGTTTCTTGTTTACATATGAAGGGCTATTTTTTACCTGACTCATCAGACAGTGTTTGATCGATATGCTTTACTGGCTTTCTTCTGTCTAGAACCAGGTGTGACAGCCAGAGAGGGGCACCAGATTGCAGCCTTCGGAGTATGATCCTTCATTTCTGTATTGCAGTGTAACATCCCACAAGGGCCAAAATACTACACCATGAACTCACGATACTGCAGTGCTTTAGTTTTCTGACACAGAATCCTGTTTGGGCTTTAAGCAAATGATGAAAATGAGAAACTTTTGTACCTCCTTGCTACTGGTACCAAAGAGCATCTCGTTCCTTTTTGCCACTTAGGCAAAGCTTACATCTGTTTTTCCTATCTTCCAGCAACCTTTTCAGCAACATTTTCAATCTGTGTGCTTCTGTCACTCCGGGAGAACAGTGCCTAAAATAAAACAGTGAGATTTGTAATTATTGACTTTATTTTAAGATGTAATGCTGAAGCATTAAATAGAACAAAATGAAACTATTTTGAGGGGGAATGTTGAGACATGAATGATAGCAAATACTGTTATTGTGGATTTATTTTCACCCAAGCGAAAATCAGACTCCTTCTTTAATGGTGAAATACGACCTGGCTCTTGCAGAGAGAGTAATTTGCTAATTTGTTTAACGTTGTTATCTGTGCAGGAAAGCCTTGCAAGAAAAATAATTCCAAATGGATCAAAAGTGCAGGTTATTTTTGGGGACAGAATTAACCCACTTTTTATTCTTTAAGACAGTGATCATATTCCTTTTTTGGCAGCTGTGAATACTGAGGAGAAAACAACTCATCCTGGTCAAAAGCTGCGTTATCATTGCTATATTGGTTTGCAATGCAAGAGGTGAAACTAATTTCCTATCAACAACACCCTTCTGCTGAGGCAGTGGAAGTCCTTCTACTAGCACAGTTTATTTGAAGAACGGGAACGAGCTATACAGTAGGAGAAATATCCTTTTGCTAGTACACTTATATAGCTGCCTTGGCAAATCCTCATGGTTTAGAATCCCATCTCCCATGTCTGCAAATAGCAAGAGTCAGCTGGCACAGTTTGGAACAGTTCTCCAAAATAGTGTAGCAGAGAATGTTACAGAGGAAATATCTGCCGAACATGTATGTTCCTGTGTGCGGGCTTCAGAACAGATTGATAAACCTGTTAAGAGATGATTAATCAAAAGGGTTTGGATCAAGAAATGACAAGGGAGTCAGAGCTAGCCGCAGAGGAGCGTCAAAAGATTAGGTCCCTGCAGGGGAATGTATTTCATAGAAGTGATTAGAAAATGAACTTCAGAAGCACATGATTAACGAGGAAGGAGGGAAAGGCTGGAACATTGTAAAGTTCATACCTGGGATGAACCTATACATACATGTTTTATTTGTATAGCTTGTTTGGTTTTGGTTAAGTCACTGCCTCTAGAATAAAGTATGCGATTTTCATCTCAAGGTAGTTCCTGCAGTTACGATGTTTGGGGCTTTTTGCTTTTTTTGTATGAATTAATCTGCTGAGTCTTCCCGGCAGGAGTGGAAGGAAAAAGCAGGGGGCACAAGGAATAAAATAGATCTCCTCGTCCAGGCAAAAGCCAGTGCTTGCCTTACCCTTTTCTAATCCATAGGCTTTATGGGCAATATCCAAAAAGAGAGCGACCCAAAGTCACAGTGGGGACTGCGGCATCACTTGCATGAGAAAGCTGCAGATAGCACTGAGGTGCTGTGGTTTGTGCATTCATTGAAGTTCTTTGTATGCCTCTTTTTCAGCTTATATTTAAAACGTACATCTGATATATAGAAACTTTAAAGGTGTCTGGGTCACGCTTCAGCTAGTACCTGGTAAGAGAAACAAGCAGAAATGCACCTTTTAGTTCNATAGCACTGAGGTGCCGTGGTTTGTGCATTCATTGAAGTTCTTTGTATGCCTCTTTTTCAGCTTATATTTAAAACGTACATCTGATATATAGAAACTTTAAAGGTGTCTGGGTCACGCTTCAGCTAGTACCTGGTAAGAGAAACAAGCAGAAATGCACCTTTTAGTTCATAATAGAGCAACTGCTGGAGGAAGCTGAAGATCTGGTCCTGACTGCTCCCCACATTAAGTGCATTTATGGTTTGTGAGCTGTGATCCATCAGGGAGGTGCATGACAGCTTCCAGAGAAAGCTTTCTTGGTCTCTTAAGGATTCCCGCAAGCATTATTCAGCCATCAAATTCACAGCCTCTGTATCAGCACTTACCGATGTATTTGGCTTAAGTGAAGAAGAGCGTGTATAGAAGTCTGGCTCTGTTTAAAATAGTAGATGTGTTTGAGACAGGAGTCTGGGACCCAATATTGTACAGTTTGAGAACAAGCAGGTTCTACCTTGTATCTAAACGGTTTTGGGGTTTTTTTTTCCTTCAGCTTTGCTCTAAACTCAGAAGGTGACCACAATTAATCTGTGTCTTAAGCACAAAAATCGTTCATGGAGTTTCGGAGGCTGGAGGGCTCCAAACCCTCAGGATAATGCTTTCCATTCTCTGTGGGCTCCAAAAAGCAGAAGGAATCTTTCCATGATGTGATGGGAATCGTCATGAGAGTACAAGAGAGCATCTTCACCACAGGAGGTCATGGGAGGTTTGCTTTAGGGACCTGACTCGCAGCCCCTACTTTTCACAAAACACCTGTCCCTCTGGTACCAGAAGTTTTCACTTGCATCTATCGCCTTGAACGCAGTTCCCTGCGATGTCTTGTAGACTGAGCCACACGGGGACATGGCTGAAATCCAGGGAAATGTGCTGTTACTTTTGTCCAGCAGGCAATGCGTTGTGTCCATAAACAAGTTATCTTCTAGCAGCTCATCTCACCACTTATAGGGAAATAACTAAACAGCTTTAGAATGAAAACAAGATTGCTTGGCACCGCTCTTGTCCTCTCCGTTTGCATTTCTTGCTGCAGTTCGGAAGAGATACAGCCAGGTACCTGCAAACAGCTTAGCCCAACACACGATCAATAGCAGAAAAGATAAATCTGCTGCAATTGACTACAGGCTGTACTGTCACTAAGTGACGATGAAAAATGATCGCTACTTGAATACACTGCATTTTTATCTTTAAATCTTTCAATAGAAGCTATGTCAATAACAGAGCACTAAATAATCTCTAGATAGAAGGAAAATCTTTCTTTCTTTCTTTTTTTTCAAGAGGGAAGATGGATGTCACTTTTTTTGGAGACCTTAAATACTGAAGTACGGAATTACATCTGCAAAATCCAGGAAGTGATTGTCTGTTTAGACAACCTCTGCCTCATTTTAGGAAAGACTGGTTGGATTCTGATTGAAAACATAGCTCAGTTCCACAGCATGAATGCACCAGGGTAAAAGTAAGTGGAATACGCAGGAAAAAAATAAATAAGGATTTTCTTTTTCTTACATTCCTTTGGGGATAATGTATCTCTCTGAATTGGATGCAGCTGCCAGAGATGGCCTTTCTTTACTTTAAAATATCTCTGACCTTTCCCTGAGCTAACTGGATGCAGATTGCCATATTGGCCCAAGTAGAAAGCAAAATCTTTTTCAGATAATAGCCTTTGGAAAAAATCTAATCTGGTCTGTATCTGCTGACCATGCCACGCATGGCTCGGGTCCTTCCCTAGCCCATGGACACTGTTAGCTGGCACGCCAATGTGGCAGCAGGCGAGCCCCTACAGCGCACGCTCCTTCATGTTGCTTTTAGGTCTGCTGGTCTTGGTGGAGCAACACCCAAATGGCACAGATACTCGCTGGGGATGCTGGTAGCAATGTGGCCCCACTGCGTCTGCATATGTTCGTGTTTCTGCCCTGACAAAATGAAGGTAGTTTTTTATTTGAAGCCAATTTATTTCCAGGTCATATGGTGCCTCCACTGTCTCCAAGTATTGATGTCCCTTTTATCCCATATTATGAGACTTCAGATGTACTTCCTTCAGCCAGCTCATACGCAATTAAGTCCAGCTGTTCTCAGTGGAAAGGACTCTTCCACAGAAATTGCTGTAAAATTTAATGGGAGGATTTTCCTTGGTGCTTTGTTGTAAATATTGTTTTCCTAATAGGCTTGTAAAGGGCCTTGCTTTTTTCTTCAATGGGCAGGAGAAGATCTGTACTTTTTCAGGTGTTGGAAAATGAATGGGTCAGTGACAGAGCTCATAAAACTCACAAAAATATTTTCATTGTACAGCAACAGAAAGAGCTTTAAAAACTTGAAGGAGAGNCCATAGCAGTGTTTCTGGGAGTAGAAGGTTCTGGGTAAATCCAGTCTGGTGGCAATTTCAGCAATGCCAATTGTGTCCGGCTAACACGTAGAGTGCTGCAGTGACTCTAGGATGCTCTGCGTAGTTTTCGGATGTGTGCCTTCCACGTGGAGCCCACTCCAGAGGGAATGCTCTTTTGGTTGTCGACTCTGTGAACTGAGTTCAGTTTCGCTGCCCTACAGATTCCAGAAACAGGCTCTTGAAGCAGGCAGCAGGGATGCAGAAAGGCTTATTGATTTAAAAGCCCCTTTGTGTGTACTCCAAGTTTGGTTCAGATGCTTTCTTGAGTAAAGGTCAAGATGAAGTACTGAATTTCCGAAATGCTGCACTTCTGAATATCCCAGAACCCTGATTTATTCTGCCTGTTTTGTCTGGTTTTCTGTTAGGAAGCATGGTTGCCTGTCCTTCTTAATGGATTGATGAACAATACTGAATGTGAAACAGCTTGAAAGAAAATACTGATCTATGCAGTTGCTAGAACTGCTTGACTTGTCTGGAAAACTACAGGTTTCCATGCCCTCGTTCAGCCATAAGCATATTTGGCTGTATTTATTTTTGTTGTTGGCCTCTCTTTTACATCTGGCAAAAAAAGGAAAGAAAGCATGCAGGAAAAGCTAGAGTTAAAAATAAGACCGTGTTGTTTCAGGATGGCTGGTGCTTTAAGGGGAGATCAGCCCAGTTTCATCTGTTAAAAATCCTGCTGAGATTGATTGTTTTGTGGAGAGGTGATTATAGAAGCCAGCAAGTAGCTTAATTAGGATGGAGAGTTATGAGAAGTAGCTTGGCTTTTGTAAGAAGTACTGGAGCAAATGGCTCTTAGCGAATGACTGCTGGAATGGGGAAAGCTAAGCTCAGGAGTTAAGCAGGATGGTTGCTTGGCATGCTGCATTCATATTTAGAAGGAATAAAGCTGAAGATTGCCAAAATCATGCCTGAATCTGGTTCACGTCAGGCCTTACTGTCCTGAGACTACACTTCTCTCAAATAATATTTACTAATCAGGAACTTCAGAACACTTGTCTCAGTGATTGTTACTGTGTCAGGTATTTTAAAGAGCCTGGGGAAAAGCAACCTCTGCTTTTCCAAGCTGCAGGTTAGAGTTTGCTCCTGGCAAGAAGAAATACCACGTATCATACCGTGAACTCCATCACATTTAATGTCATAGCAGCGGATACACTGCCATCTAAACCTTTCATGCACCTGTTCAATGAAGAGCAATAGCTAGTGGATGTGCTCAACCACGTATTGAATAACCATCATGTTTCAAGCTTCCCCATGCCTGCTGCAAAATCCTACCTCCGCGAGAAACTGGTAAGGAGTAGAATTCAAGCATTATATATTCAAGCAAATTCTGCTGACTGCTGCTAGGCAGTGAAGCTGGAATGATCGTGCCAGATCCTGGCCCTTCATAATAACGGTGGAATTTTCCCCAGAGCAAACCAGTGTCAGAGAGAAAAACCCAGGGGAACAAGACAGAGCATTTGAAAATACCGCACAGGCATGAAAAAGGGCAAATAGGCTTTAACTAGTTAAATTACAGAATACACTAATATCCCAGAATTATGTAAAAGCGTGATCCTGTGGTCTTTGCATAGGGAAAACAATGAGTTTAACTGACTGTAATACTGCAGAATCATCAGTAGAGTCAAGAAGAAGCAACTGGGTCACTCTGTCTCAGCCACTTGCATATTGCAGAACTACTTGTCTGTTCTTGCTACTATTTCATCCCTGCTAATGTCTTATTTAACCTGCTTGGGGATGGTTGTCGTTTTGAAAATGTGCAAAATATATTAAATTTTAACTACATCACTTAAAAATACATGTATTTGTGCAGATTTTTCAGAGTGACTATGATCTGAATGCATAGGGCAACAGAACATGACTCAAAGCCAAATTTAAAGAAAGTATGTTTTGAGCAGGCATCAACAGATAGACTGAAAAGCAAGGCAAAAGCATAGGTTTTTTTTAGATGTTGAGTGGACTAAATGCAATGTGAATTTATCTGAAAACCATCTGTGATTTCTGGTATTTTTTGATGCCTTCACAGCTCTAATTTTAAGCAGTTATGTAGCCTTTAAATAATGATACTTTATTCCAATTTCATTTTACATCAGATTCCACACTTGATCATTGCATGTTTAAAGAAAAGAAGTGGCTGAGTATATTTCTCTGCAGATTGCACAGATACAGAATAAAACAGCAGCCTTTTATTTTTGCAAGTAAAATTGGACATGTTTTGAGACAGAATTCTGCATGCATAAAATAACACCATGAGTTTTGCTGGGTATGGTTTAGTTTTTGTATTTTGCTTTATGCTTCTCATGTAAATTCAGTGCTGGGGTAAGGTGTTGACTTCCCTGGGGACCAAAACTCCAGAAGCAGCACAGCATAACAGCAGATCTCTGTGAATTATCATAAAACTGATATCAAGGGTGCCAGTTTCATCAGACAAGGGAGAATTGAAGAGTCATAATCCATCCAGTCCTTAGTGGTTCTGCAGACAAATCTGTTATGTGCTGGATTTTCTGTGTATGATGTGGACACTTTATAACCGTAAACTGAAACCAAACACTCTGGATAAGGAACTGAATAGCCACCCAAAAACTGTAGTTCCCACAGTTTCAGTGAGCCCCTCAGGGGACTGGGAGGCCCCCAGGTCTGTTTTTCTTACACCACGATGTGGGGGAAGATCCTTTAGAATACGAGCCAGGTTGCCTGAGAGCCTGAAACAATACCCAGCTAACTCTATTCATCCCACAGGAAATCTGATTATAACTTCATCATTGTCAGCTCAGTTCATTATTTCACTGTTTCTTCTGGCAGGACCGTTCAGATAAGATTTTCGCTCACTAATGTTGGATATAGTGGGAGATTCCGGTTCAGGGAACAATAGGAAAGAAATAGCTCTGAAGATCAAGGCTCCCCCACATCTGAAAATGTCTTGCCATTCCAGCCTTTTCTAAAAGGAGGCAGGATGCATTCCCTTCTCTTGGCAGAAGCCTCAGCATGAGTGGATAACCCCCCAGCTTCTCTTCTGTTTCAATAATGCATCATGTAGTAAACTCTGTGGCTACCTGAAAACTGAAAACCTGAAATAAATTAATAGGAATGTAAAAATAGCAGGAATAGCTTACCAGTTGCACTATTGAGCGTCACAATTATTCGAACAACAAAAAAAATCAGTTTATTATATTTATCTGAAGTGCTGTCAAGAATGTAGCAATGAAGTATGAAGAAATGAAGAGGCCCTGGTGATGAATATTGGTCCAGCTTGCCACGAAATAAATATCAGCATTTATCTGTCTCAGAGGAAGATAAAGATCGTTTCTTATGATGTCAGTTATTCCAAATGTTGAGTCCTGTCCAGACATTTCATGACAGATTATCTGCCCTTGGTATGAAACCTGATAGTCACCATTAGTTCTCCCTCCTGACAACAAAATTAATTTCTCTTAAATGAGAATGCATTTCTAATTGGGCACTTTCTTCCCTAATAAATTGTTTACAGTACCTCTGCAAGGATTCTGAAATCATCCCTTTTCTTTGATGTTGCTGATTAATTACAGCCCACTTAGTTCTTAGTAGTTTGCAATTTGAGGAATATTGCCGTAACATACTTTGCTGTGAAAGGTTCATCTTAATTACATGCTCCTCAGCCAAGCTTCCGCTTCAGAAGGGAACTGTACTGCTCTTGTCAAGCTGCATGTGATGCCAGGCTGGATTGTTACTTCCCCCCCACCACCACCTCCTTTCTCTCTAAGTGAGTTCAGAGCTTATGTATCTTACGAGACTGACAGCACCCAAAATGAAATTCTCTCTTTAGCCACAGAGCAGATCCAGACCTGGCAGTTCACTGCAGTCTTCTCTGTTCCATCTCTTAGTCTATCTACATGGCACAGAGCAGCAGTGTGTGGAGGTAACTGGGCTAGCTGTAGTATCACCGTGTTAGCACAGTGGTCTGCCAGAGCTAATTAGCAATGCTGAGAGGCAGGGTTTATTAGTCTGGCCAGAATGCTGAACTAACAGAGCAGGCTGCTTCCAGGGCTGCGGTTGCTGTTTGCATCTCTCTAGATGACACTGCGTTGTGCAAGGTGAATATAACCCATATGCTTTAAGCGTGATCTTTTTTTTGGAGGGAGATCACTAAGTTCTTGAAATTCTGGTGGAGATGATGAAAGACGTCATTTCTGATGCTTGCTCAGATGTGGGTTTGTGTCCATATTGGGCCACACAGATAATTTTGCAGGAGCCCGCTCAACAGCTGTCAGTAAGACTTTTGGATGTTTTTAACATCAGCTGGATTCTTGCTTTTATATTCTACTAGTGATTTTAAGGCAAAAAGATTTTTATCAGCACCTTGGAGATATCCTGGTTTCACGGATTTTATAGCCATAATGCCCACTGACAATATACCTATAATGAAGATGAAATTAGCATACTGCCTTGGTTGCATAGTGCCACTTGAGGAGCATTGATTAAAAGAAAGCACTGAGCAACTTAGGGAAGGCAATGCCCTACGAACGAGCACACCAAGTGATGCAGTCTTTTCCTTCTACATGTGGCAAAACAGGAAGATGAGCAATGAGAGGAGCAGGAACTCCTGCTCTCTGTTAGCCATTATCTTTAGGTGTTGAAGCAGAGTTTGCCTTAACTCCCCATGGAGTCAATGGCGTTCTTAATGCTCTGAATTGCCCATTGCCTGTTCTGGAGAACTTGGCTCCTCATTTATGCAAAGAAAATCAGACCTCTCAAGCAAACGTGAATGCCCTCCTTTGAGTTTCTAAGCAGAAACTATGCTGTGCTCTTTGCTCTTTAGGGGCAAGTTCCAAATGGTTCCTTATACATTTATCGGTCTGGTTTCAGGCCACTGGTTTGTTGTTACAGTTTAAAAATAGTAAAACAACTGTCAAGCGCTTTTACTGTTCCAGGTAGGATGTAAAATCAGAAATCCTTGCACTTGGGCATCACAATGATGGGGATCTTGGAGACAGTTAAAATAAATGTGATGTTAACAGCTGAAAATATATGTTTAAAAATAATAAGTCTTCCATCAGAGGGCAAGAAATGGAAAAGAACCATCCATTTCCAAGCGGTAACATATAAAACAAGTTACAGACATCTGTAATGTGCACCCAGTCTGAACTTTGCAGAGGAGAAAAGAATAACGCCATGCAGGAATGATCCTTCAGCTTACAAGTATTCCCTTATAATAACACAGGACCTTCTTGACCAACCTATTATAGGCCAAAGAAAGGTATTTTACGTCTAACGTAACTAATATCATAGATCCATAAACAGTTTAAGTTGCTAGTATGGCTAAGATAGTCCTGTGCTTTCTGCCTCTGGCTGCTATTCTTTGATTCAGTGCTTTTTTACATAAAAGAACTATTCCTATCTTGTTCATATTTGCCTTACTTGGTGTGCTCACTCCATGCTGATTCTTTGAAGTACACCACTATGTATTTCACTGCTTATGTAGGCTGAACTACATTGCTTCAGACTATACTGCTTCCAGGATTGCTTTACCTCTGCACTTAGATACAACAGCATTACTAAGCTCAAGAAAAGTAGAACTGCAGCCTTTTCATTTTCTCATTCTTCGTGCTCAGTAATAGGGTTTCACTTATCAATACCTCACATGTTGTCTGAGAACATTTAATTGATCGGATGCAATTTTCAGAATCCATTGCATGATAGACAGGAAAGTGTCGCCGAGTGGAGGGCAAAGCCTCGCTTCACTTGGCCAGTGACACATCTGCTGGTCCTTGTCATATTCATTTCCATTTTACATATAAAAAAAAAAAGCACCCCTGACTAACTGATGTGTGGATTGTGCTTACTGAATTTAATTAATACCTTTATGGAAGAGGTTGTTATTTACTTTACAAGTTGAGAAAACAAAAAACATAGCCTGTGCTGCAATTTACTCTGCGTGGAGTGACTATTGGTCTGTGCAGCGCTTCATTTATTTTAGGTCTGTTTATTTTAGCTGCACTCTAAGGGTGAAAAGAGCTGGCGGTGGCATCAGAAACATAAGCAGCCCTTACAAAATCCAACTAGTACTACTTCGTGCTATGATAGCAGTCTTGAACTTTGCAGTGCTTTGCAAACATTCGATAATGAAGGCCAGGTCCTCGTCCTGTTGATTTCCACAGTAATCATGACCAAGAGATGCACTGTACCTCATGGCCCAACCTTAAATTGTGTCTGTCCTTGAGCATAAGGCTTATAGAAGTATTCTTGTCTGCTTATAGCTGTAGCAGCAGGACAGCGGCCCTGGATTCCTGTTTTAAATAGTTGCATTTCTGGCTCTACGCCTGGAAAAATCCATATAGAACTTCCAGAGGGGGCAATATATATATATATATATATATATATACACACACACACATATATATATACACCCTGTATTATGAGGAGAGAATGATGCACAGCACAGGAAAATAGGTAGAAAAAAGAGGACATTTGGCTGGAAAAAATTATTCTGAGGAAGGAGAGAGGTATTTTAGAGATAAACATGTCAGTGCTCGTTTCTTTTGAGCCGGGCAGACATCACCTCCTCAGCCGCTCCCGTCACAGGCGGTGGGCACAGGGCGCGCGGGGCAGACCCGCCTTCGCCGAAGAAATACCGGAGGTTAGAAACAGGATAAACGACTTAAAAGTGACGGGTTGTGCCGGTCAACTGGCCCCCCCGCCCGGGGCAACCCCTGAGAGAAGCGCCGCTTCCCGCCGGGCGCCGCTGCTCGCTCCGGCCTCCCTCAGAGCCCGGACTACATTTCCCAGCGTGCCCCGGGTAGCCGCGGCCTCGCCGCGCTCCTCGCGGCCCGCCGGGGAGAGGCCGGGCCCGGCCGGCCAAGATGGCGGAGGGGGTGTTGAGCCCCGGGGTGAACCTGGAGGCCTTCTCTCAGGCCATCGGCGCTATCCAGGCGCTGCGCTCCAGCGTGACGCGGGTCTTCGACTGCCTGAAGGATGGGATGCGGAACAAGGAGACCCTGGAGGGCCGCGAGAAGGGCTTCGTGGCCGCCTTCCAGGAGAGCCTGCACTCCGTCAGCCGCGACCTGGGGTGAGCAGGCGGCCCGGAGGGGGCTTCCCCACGCGTCGGTGCGCGGCCGGGCCCCCGCCCCGGGCCCTGCGGTGGTGGCGCGGGAGCGAGAGGGGTCCCGGCGTCCCCGGGCCTGTCCCCTCGGAGGCGCCCAGCGGTGCCGTTTCCACTCCCGGAGAAAGTTTTAGGCAAATAAATGGGAAAACGCTCCCGTTTATTCCTTCCAACGTTGTGCGCGTTACCTCTCCGTGGTGTTTCATTCCAGACTCTCCAAAGGGATGAGTGCTGCTCGTAGTATTTACCTGGGTTTTATTCTTGTTTTGTTTTAAAAAAGCAGCTGTTGGTGGGATTGCGTTGGCAAGGTGAATACTTTTGGTTGCAGGGAGATTTTTCTCGTGGGTTGTTTTTTGAAATTTTTTGTTAAAAAAATTTAAAAATAAACACTTTTTAGACTCTTGGCTGTTCAGTAGAATCTAACTGGTTCAAGAATGAGCATTTCGTTACCACGGGTTGTCAGACTGGCAGGTTAGTGTAGGTAAACGTGGTCGTTCAGTACAAGCTGGCGTGTTTCACGTAATTGGAGACAAACTGTTGGGGCTGGTGGCCCGTGTGGGCGCAGCCCAGTACTGCTGGTATCAGCCGAATCCCCCTGGGAGCCATCCGCGCTGTCCGGGGAGGTGTCCCAGGGCAGGGTGAGCATGCAGCTGCCCTTGGCCAGCATATCTTCTGGCCTTGAGATTTGGTGTACAGGGCCTTGTGGAAAGAATGTGTTTCTTGCTGGCAAATAGGCCTTGCTGAATTTTAGTTCTGATCATGGTAATATAAGTCGTTACCTACTTCTTCCCTTCTGTTGGGAAAGATGGTAGATAGTCATTCTTATGGATTATGTTGGACACAGCTTTGTAGACTTCTGTTGTATCCCTTTGTTTTTTCTTGGTTTAAAGTTGACGAGGCTTCGTGGTTCCATGCATGGAAGCTGTACCATTCCTTTGGTTATCCTTCTTGTCTTCCTTGCTAGCTTTTTAAAGGATTATCTAGTATAACCCTGAAGTCTTGTTCCCAAACAAGAATAGATTGGCTCTGACCTATCATATCTATGGTGTTTTCCACTTCTCTGCTTTGCAGTTTATCATTCAGTATTTCTGTGCTGTGAAGTTACTGTGCAACTCTTTGCAGTCAGTTCCAGTTCTTGCTGCCATACCTGAGGGTAGCTTCGTCATCAAACTTCACCAGTTCGTTTTTCAGTATCTCTTCCACACCATTAGTGGATATGCTTATCAGTGCTTTGGTGACTGTTTCTTTCCTGATTCCTTGATAACTTTTTTTTAATATTTTGGAGGATATTTAATTTGTCTTTTTTGAAATGTAACTGCCCCAAAATATTGTAATTTATGTACTATTATATAGCATTACATATTCTGTTACATGTTTGGGAAGCAGAGATTTCAAGTAGCAAGGGAATACTCTGAGATGTATTGACGTTAATGATATCAGTTGACTTCAGCTTGCGTCATGGAAGTATTGACTGGGATCCCAGTTCAACAAATCCTTAGTTCTTATGTCTATTCACATTTATTTTATTGTATTCTTTTGTCAAAAAATATTAAGCACACTCATGAGTGTTTGCAGCAGCAGAGGCTTAGAAAGAGTGTAGGCCATGGAAATGTGAAAGAACGATGATTAATAAAGGAGAATTATGTGGTAGTGAAGTGTGGAAGTCTCTTAACTGTCAGTTCCCCAGTTGTTGGCACTTATTTTTGTGACCTTCATTAAATGCAAATTGAGATATCTGGGATTTTTCTTTACAGAGATTTTCAGAAGTCACCCTTTGAAGAGTGTGAACCCTGCTGTTAATTCAGTGGAAGTTCAGAAGCTCAGAGTAGGGTGTAACGTTCAGAAGTCAAAAGGAAAGGCACCTGATTAGTCATGTCACTTTAAAAACCGCATTTTATATCTGTGCAAAGTAGCCACTCTTTCTTCTACAGCCGATTAATGCAAGTTTTAAAAATTGCTTAACTTTTGTTATTATTAAATGTAGTGTTTGACAAATGAGAGATGAAGCAGTAATAGATCAAGTCACAGTGAGCTTTTTTTCATGGGGCAAGTGTGCTTATTATGCTTTAGTTGAGTATTTTATACACGTCTACAAATGTACAAATTGCTTGTGGAAAGCAGAAGATGCTTCCTTGCCCTGAAAACTTGGAATGTGTATACTTGCTAAGAGTAATCACAGAATTTACAGGACCATCGCCAGGCTTAGGGCTAATGGCAGTTCTTCTGTACATTTATATGAGGACAGTTTTAATTTCTAGATCTTTAACGAAATGATGAGGCGGCTGCCTTCTTGATGGGTTAAAAAAGCATTTCTAGTATTGCCCTTGGTATTGCAGCCAATGCTGGAGTCAGAATGTCGATGTGTCTGAACGTGTGCATTGCTCAGTAGATGCCCTGGGTTCTGGAAGTGCTTGTGAACAGGACCCACCATCGTTTGACTCTTTCCAGGTTGTCTTATAAGGACTCTTCACTTGTGCTTTCTCTCCTTAGAAGCACTGCACTTAAGGACTAACAGGTCACTTTAAATTGTTTGGGTAATGATTAAGGGGTTTTTTTGTTGTGGTTTTCTTTTGTTTTTCAATCGAATTGGGCAGGTATTTAAAACTCAGGTAGATGTTAAATTAGAGTTCATGCATGATTGCTGTCCCTGCAGAAGGATTGTACATCTCTGATACTGTATCTGCAGATTTGACTTTAAAAAAAATGCCATTCTGTTTTTTTTTCAGTGAACTGGAGCGTCTGAGCAACCTAGTTGGTAAGCCATCCGAGAACCACCCCCTTCACAATAGTGGACTGTTGAGCCTAGATCCTGTTCAGGACAAAACACCTCTTTACAGCCAACTTCTTCAAGCCTACAAATGGTCAAATAAGGTAACAGAATACATCAATGTGATTTGGTTGTGTATTCCTACAGAATGTTTGATTTTCATACAGTAGACCTCTGAGTGTTTGAGACTGTCTTTGTTACGAAGTTGAGGAGCATGATATGTACCTAAATGTACTTTTAAGAGTAAAAATGGTGTGTTTTAATTGAGAGAAGACTTTTCTACGGTACTGAGTGGTACCCTTGTTTTTCAAAGGGGATGTTAACTCCCAAGCAGAACAATACTTTCCATGTTAGCTGGTTAGCATCTTACGTAGATATAAAATAAAAGTATACTGTGTCCTTGCATCTGGCACTAAACACTGGCAGAGGGCAGTGGCATATTAGAGCAGAGAATCAAGAGAATATGTCACCTCCAAACCTGTTTCTAGGAAAGTGATGTATAGGGAAGTTGTCATGATCAGAAATCTTGCTTTGAGTGTTACGGAGCTTTGGAAGCAGTTTTTTTGCAATACTGGATTCTGATTTCAGAAACCAGAAAGTTTTAGCATCCTGTGCACTCATACGTACAGCTAAATATTCCAGCAGAAAACCAATGTTTTTTTCTTTTATCTCTGTTGTCTTTAACTTGTGTTTTACAGCTAAAATAAAAGATGCTGTTTAAGTTGTATTTAAATAGCTACTTTCTACCTTAATGGTTCTTCTGGACTTTGCTCTCATCCTTTCTAGGGTTTGCAATAACCAGCGGGTATGGATGGGTTGCCTCTGTTTCTAACAGCTGGCGTGTTGCCTGTTTGAGGGTGTTAGGTGCTGGATTTACTGTTAGCAGCAAAGATCTTATTGATGTTTGTGTACGTTGCCACTTGTTTCTTCATTGCTAAATACGCTTCTTGAGTAAGTCTGATTTCGTTACATCTTTTGGCCACCTTCTGTTTTTACTACGTGTGTGTGTTTTCTGTTGCTTCAAAGGGAGGATTTAGATGTGGTGATGTGTCAATACACTTTATGTCTGTCCGCATTTAATTTTTAATTTGTGACCCCTTTGTGGCTTGCTTGCTTGTATTTTTGATGAGCTGAGATAAGGGCATTTTCCTCTCTTTGGTTGTTCATGCATTACTGATGGCATGAATAGCCACTTGGCTGCCAGGGGAGGGTAGATGGAGTAGAGTTTCAGGCCTGTGGTGCAATTCCAAAAGGACATTAATGAAATATAGGCAAAATGAGTACACAGACTTTGTGTTGCGTGTTTCACTGCATTCTGTTTATTCTTAAAACATGAGGAGGCTGGTAGCAGTAGCTTGTAGAACAGTAGTAAGTAAGGTTGGTAATAGTAACTGGGCTGTCTCATGAGAAGCAAATTATTGTTCAGTATATCAAAGCACAATACATAGTACTATATATTTTTTTAAAAAAACCCTTTGCATTATTCTTAATCTGAAATTGAAAGAACAATTAGAGGCCTGAAATGGTAATTCTTAAAAAAAACCTCAAACCACCAAAAACCCAAACCAAAAAGACCTCAGCATTTCGAAAGTTATCCTATATAATAGTCTGTTTGTTTAAGAGCTGAGATTTTTAGTTGGTCCACTTACATCAGGATTTCTGCTTTGGAAGCGATAGTCTCAGCCAGTTTTTGGAGAATATACTGACAGTAACCTTCCAAATACCATAAACCACATGAAGCTCTTTAAAGCGTGCTACTACCGAGTTGGTTCTTTTTTAGTGTATAAAAGTACCTAAAACTTAAGCAGTTTTGTAAATCTGGAGGTGAATCACATCTCCCTGTATGACTCTTACTTTTTTCAGCAAAACTGGTTGCACAAGTAATAGATTTAGTTTTGCTTTCTTAAATTTCAGCTGAGGCTGTATTAATAATTGTTCCTTGTGGTTCATGAGGTATTGGATGTTAGAACAGTTATTTCTTTGTATTTGCAACTTTGTTTTGATACTGGGTTAAGCAAATGCCCTATTTTGATCTGGTCTTGGACGCGAGGACAAGCTTTTTGAGTTAAGTAGCAGTGCTGAGTGCGAAGTGTAGTGAAGATCGTACTCACAGACGTAAACAGAAAATTCTCTGTTTAAGATGTGAATGTTAACATAGGAGATTAGACTTACCTGATACTTTTCAACTTGTTTTATTTACCACAGTTAATACTTGTGGCTGTGGCCAATTATGTATTGTGAGAAGACCCACTTTTGGGTGCACATTTAATGACCTAACTCTTTGGTGTAGTGCAGTAGAGATGGGTTGTATTTAATTGTGGTTTCAGAGATACCTGCCCTGAACCTTATTTTACTGCTCCTTTGAGTCATAGCACTAGTTCCTCTGTTTCTGAGTATCTTAAGCTTGCCTGCTTGTGGGGTACAGAAGAGTACAGTGGGAAAATGAAAACTTGCCCTACAGAAGTATGTTATCTCGGCAGCCCTTGTTATTTATTAGCACCCGCTATCCTGATATTTACTTACTGTAGTTTACCCAATAGTTTTGCAGGTGGTAAAGTTGTCAGTATAATGGAAGCAGCTGTTTGGGAACACACCAGCTTGTCAAAAGCATTAATTACATACACATGCAGCTGTAAAGGAACTTTAGTTTTCCAGGTGTTTAACAGAGCTCATAGCTGTAGCTGAAAAACACAGGGAATTTCAGTTGGTCTTATTGCAAGCAAGAGCTAAATGTTTTTTCGTTATAGCTTCTTTTATGTGCTAGTAGAAATCGTACAAGTAAATTACTTTGGCTTTGGGGTGCATGGAGACATGTAGTAGCCTTGGAACAGTATTTAGATCTACTTGATAAATTTTTTTCCCCCCTCCTCTTCAATTTTGTTTAAGAAAAGATGTTCTCTTCATTACAGTTGAAATGCTGTTTCCCAGAGGGATCCATATGTGCTCTCTAATGTAATACTGAAGATAGAAGATTAGATAAGATAAAAATGAGCTATCATTCTGCATGGGTAATGCAGATAAAGTATTATGGCTCAGTTAGGAAGTTTGTAGAAAGCAGTAGGTTTGGTTTTTTTTTCATTTGGACTGTCTCTGTTTAGTAACCGTAGTTGAATTCTGGTTTTAGTAGTTATGTACATCTTAGTGTTGAGTTTTTTGTAATATGATTGTTGTGTCTGAGCAGCTGAAATCTAAGATGATAGCAGCAGTTGGAAGGTTTCTGGTTTGTATGCGTGTGGCCTGGTACTACTTGGAACAGTTGGGACTGGATCTGCAGGGTGCTGCTGCCTTACCTCTCCTTACCAGGTGCTTGCTACTTGTGTTATATTGGAATTCAAGGGCAACTGCCACAGGGGAGAATGCATCAGATATAAGTTTAGATGAAAGGAATTTTTAAAAGTTACTTACTAGACTGAAATACTGATTAATTTTTATTTTTTTAAAAAAGAAATGTGACTTCGTATTTGTAACAGAGCATTGGAAGAACTTGCTTCAGGATGCTTCTGTAACAAGTGCCCTTATGCTGGCCTGCCTTGTTCCTGGGTGCTTCTTGTTTCCTGCAGTTCATGAGATCATGATCTTAAGAATAAGAGCATCATTTACCAAGAAACAGCGTGTTTCTTGATATTTGTTCTCAATAATGAGTGACAGAGGGGTTTTGTGGGGCAAAAATACTTCTTGATGATGGGATTAAACCAATATTATATACTTATCCATATGTAAAATGTTTAATAAAGCTCGTGGTCGCTTGATGCAGTTACAGCAATGCTGCAGTCAGGGTAAACTCAGGCTTGTGAAATCCAGGAGTCTGAACTCATTCTTTGAGTGGTATAGACTTTTGTTTTCCATCTGCTGCTTTAGTGAGGTTATTTATTGCCTGTAGTTTGCGTTTGTTCATCCTCTTTGCCCTTGACAAAGCATTTGTATACCCTTGCCCTGTGCATGCCCGAGGCAGTGTCTGTTAGGGTGTTTCCTTTGACTCCAGTGGATCAGAAAATATCCAGTATATTGTATGTCCAGTGAGCAAGGCGAAAGCTTTTATAGGGCAAGTTTCCTCTCTCTTAATGGGGTGCTGTCAAGTAGTTCGTGCCCAACATTTGAGCTTTACTCACTGGCAGAGACTTTTTGCTTACTTGCTTTTCTTTGTTTATTTGAAGAGCATATGCAAAAGGGATCAACTACCAAACTGGCACTATAGAATTACTCTTTATACCAGACTTAATAAACGTTGAGTTTGTTGGATAGCAGAAAACTGTCTTCCCTGAGTTGCTGAATGATAGCAGTAGTAGCAGAGTTTACTTGCGCAAGTGAAAATACTGTCTTCTGTAAGTTGTCTTCCTTTTTTTTTTTCCCCTTTGCAGCAGAGTTTGTTTTCAGACTTTCATATAATATTGTGAACAGCAGTAGAAGTGGGGGAAATTTAGAACAATTGCAGTCTTGAACAGGAGAAGTTATTTCAATTTTTTTTCTTGATTTTAACTTCACTGAAGTGCAGCGTTATGTTTCAGAGTTGCATTTGTCCATTTGCTTTACTCCAGTTCCAGCATGTCTGTGATTTGAACCTATGTGCGTAGGTGTGTGTGAGTGGTGGTGGTAGTGTTTTATCATCTTGAGATGGTACTTAACAAATATGATAACTGTGTGTTTGGGAAGGCTGTTGTCTACCACTTCAAGCAGAAAGCAAAAACCAGCTTTTCTGAGTTGGTGACTCTCTGGGCGTGTAGGATTTAGATCACGTTATTTAATTTACTCATCTGTCAAAAGAAGATTATGGCAACTTGCTTAAACTTTACAGTATCAGTGTATTGTAAATATTCCAGGTGAACAGAGCTGGACAGGAGTTGTCGTATATTTATGTAAAAGCAACAGACTGGCAAATACAAAATGAAAAAACATTACTGTTGATCTGCATGTTGAAATACACTAAAAAATACTTGGATTTAAATTTGTTACTTCATAGCTTCCTCTTGTTTTTACATAAATTTAAATCGAACTGTTGAGATAATTAGCATTAATGAGTTAAAATGATTTTCTGTCACATGACAGAAGAGAAAAGGACTACATAGTTTTTGTTTATTAAATTACTTTGTTGTGTTCCCTAATAAATTATTTGTATAAATTGTGTTTGTCGTAGGTCTCAAAAAAAGAAATCAATAGAGCCTGTAGAGGAAGTCCAGACTTGTTACGACTGCCCTTGGTCGCTTACTATTGATTACACACAAATATTGAGTTTAATGACAATAAATGACATAAAATGTTAACCATAATAGTAGAGGAACACTGCTGAAGCATTTTTCTTGTTGTTGTTGTTGAACTTGATTGTAAAACAAAGTGTTCATTCCAAGGAACGTTACTTTTAAATTTTGGATGCGCTCAAACATTTTTAATTTAATGTAGTTTTACAGTAGCATGGACAGTGTAACTGAATTACTATGTTGGCAGTTCTTTGGAAGTTCAGGCAGATGGCCAAGATTTTGTCCTTTCAGGACTTTTTTTCTACAAAAATGCCGTGCTGTAATATTGTGACATACTGTTGCATGGACATCCAGCTTATTCTGCTGAGATTTCATCTGCCCAAATTGGGAAACGTTTTCTTTTCAGGTGTACTGTAACATCAATGACAGATGTGTGGCATTGAGGGAAACTGTATCACGGTGACTGGGTGCTTCTGGAGGTTGCTTTTGAAGATCACCTGTGCTTGGTGGGGTAAGAGTGGGAAGGTTGGTGGTGCAGCTTGAGAGGTAGTCTCAGGGAGCAGCAGCTCTAAAGAGGTTACTTAAAGAAAAGATCTGAAGTGACCAAAATCGCTTGGTTTGCTCACAGAAGGGAGCAAATGAAAAAATAAAATGCAATTTTGATTGAAGCAAAGTGACAAATCCCTACAAGCATATCTCTGTTGCACTCTGAAGAGCACGTTTTCATCTGCTTTGAAAGAGCAGAATCAGTTCTTTATAGAGAGAGCTGGAGTGCAAAGGCTCTTAGGGATTACTGGCTGTGGACTCCTTTCCTGTGCAGTTTGTATTCCTGTCACTGGAGAAATGAATGTTGGACGAACTGGTGTTTTCTTGTACACAGGGCACAAAATAGGAGCTGGGCCACTTAGATTCTATTCTTGATTTTCTTATTAATTTTTGTTGTAACCTTGAACAGGGTGCGTGATTCTTCTGTGCCTCATTTTTCATACAGATAAAATAGGATGATAACACTTAACCTACTTCTTGGGAGAGTTTCTAGCCTAAATGTGTCTCAAGTGCATTGGGTTCTTTGGACAGAAACGCTTTGTAGATGCCAAGTATTATACGGCTAGTGACTAATGTTGTTTGCATGGCAGTCTGGAAAAATGCCCTTTATGGGCTTTTAATTTTATGCAAAATTTAGGCAAATGTTTTGGTGAAATGCTCTTGCTGTTCAGAATTACATTAGTGTTCTTTTTTTTCTTTTTTCTTTTTTTTTAAATATGACTAGGAAACAGGTGGTTGCCTCTTTGCCTCCAAATGCTGTAGTTATTAATTATTGCTCAGTCGTCTGCCTGGCGAATATTGACTTTTATTATTGCAGGGTTGATTTTAGTCATCAGCAATGGCAGAGGTGGCAAATTCAGAAAGCGTGCAAATTATCCTTGATATTACGGTGCTGGGAGAAAAAGCACTGAGAAAGCTATGATGAGGAAAAAAAAGTGCGTGTACCAAACTGTAAGGGGAAAGGCAGGAATCACAATAGTCTATGTATACTTTACTGGAGATGGGAAAAAGATGGGACACAACATATTTCTGAGGGTCTCTGAGCTGTGCAAAGATAGTTTTTTTTTAAAAAGTGAGTATAACGAGAGGGGAAGAATAGCACTGGGGATGGATAATATCAGTTAAGTCCAGCTTTTTGGAGGATGCATCTTCCCTCCTCTGCTGAGAGTCCCTGCAGTCTGAGGCTCTTAGACACTTCCTGTTTCTTTGCCTGTGATTCCTATGCTGGTTTTGAACAAAAGTCCAACCCAGGGCTATCTTAACTATTTTATTGTTACCATGTATAACTATAAAAGTGGTTTTGACATCTGATAATTGGAACAAAGGGAAATGAAAATTGCCAATTTCTTTTTTCTTTGCACTACCGGAAAGATGCTGTGGCAGGTGAGAATTTGCCACGTATGCTGCCTTGTGCCAGTATGCAGGCCAGTTGAATTTCTTTGACATTTTGGTAGGCTGAGGTTAGTTTGTTACTTCAGGAAGAGAAGAGTGATGATGGGTAACTTGTTGCTTAAAAAAATGAGAAATAATTGGCTTTTGATTCGGATTTGTTTCTTATGTAGTTTGAATGTTTTCTATCTGTGATCTTCCCAGAGTTGTAATAGTAATAATTCACGCCAGGATGCTATTGTGGAATATGGTTCTGTGTGGCCAACAGAATTTACCTTTCTTACTGAATTTTGCTAGAATACTTTGTTTCAAATCTGAAGCAGCCTGAGAGCATGATACCATCTTTTTCTGTTGTTGTGCCTGGTGTTTGTTGTTATTCAGCAGCATTTTTCAAGGCTCTGATCAAAATAATGCTGTAAGCAGTACCAGCCTTGCTTTTCCTAATTGTGGGAAGTGATGTATCAATACACAGTATTATAAATCACAGCCCCCTTGTCAGCTGATGGGAATTATTTAATGCTTTGCAACACCTTCATTTGCTAATGAGTGAGGATTTTTTCCCTATTTCTTTGATAAGTATTAATATTCTAGCTGTTAGCCTCTTTCAGGATGTAAGTGATCGATGTTGCTCTATTCGAACCAAAATACTTCTGCATGCTCCCGGTTCTTCCTCCCCTAACTCCTTTTTTCCCCTCTCCAAGAACTCTTCGTGCAGTTCATGTTGGATGGCTGAATTGTGTAATTTGTATGTCAGTGATCACTTCCGCTTTCTAAGGTGTATAATGTGGTAATCAAACCAAATTGGTTAAAACTGCATTGCTTTGTATTAATAGCAGACTTTGAAGGAACTAAACCATGCACAGGCACAGGAATGCAGTATGTAGATAAGTAAGTCGTGGTACGACCATTAGATCGGAAGACCAGGCTTTACTTTTAGAAATTGAGAAATACAACAAAGTATAACTGGAAATCCATGTTGTCTAGGGATTAACTGAAGACTATGTAGGACTGCAGAACAAGAGCAGCATTGTAAGAAACCCTGAGACCCAGCATTCCTTTGAATTTCACGTTTGTCTGCTATCTCGGCTCTCGGTGGCTCAGACTGCCTTGCTCCTGGTGATGAAAGCCTGACTGATCTAGTGGATGGTGGCCACCATGAAAGCACAGAGGATGTTTTCAGAGACTCAAAGTTGTGTCTCACTTTCTTTGAGGCAAATTAAAGATGTTTGTAAAGCATTGGGGACCTTCATGTGAAGGGCGTTCAAGGAATATGAACACTAATATAAAATAACTGATACAGGTGATAAGCTTCCCATTGAATTCTTTATATGGAAAAGATTTTTTTATAGCTTCGAGAGGAAATCAAATAAAATGGAAAATTTAATGATGTCACCCTGGTGCTCTCTACTATTGTTGTTGTCGGGTCTTTTTATGTGATTGTTATTTGTTTGTTTTAATGCAGAAGTGCGCTCATGTCTAATCTCTTTTGGAGTTCTCTTTTGGAGTTACTCAAGTTGCCCCCCTCAGACAGTTCACAGAGTGATTTAATTGTTTGGATTGCATATAAGCAATACTCAGTTTTTCCCCGTTGTATCTTATTCAGCTGCTGTTGATAACTGGGCTACAAAACACAGAAATAACCTAAAAGCTAATAAAATTTAAAATAGTCTGTGTAAGGAGCTCAGACCACTGGTTTGGCTGCTGCTTCACGGAAATGTGCATTTGGCAAAAATAGGCAACAGTTTTATATTCAGCAGTAGTTAATACTGAGCTTCTGATGTTGAAGGCACATAACCCAGAAGGTCTATGGTGATTCCTGAAATCTCTTGCCTCTTGGGATCAATACCTACTGATTTTTATTTTCCCAGGAGGAAACAATAATCCTGCCGTGCAGGAGTGGTGTTGTTTTGCCACTCTGATGCTGTGACAATTGAAGACTGTGAATAGGGATTACACACAATGACATCAGTACCATTACTGTTCACATCTGTGCCTGGTTTTTGGTTTTAGTGTAGATAGAAGTGTGTTGAAACAGAGGTATGGTTGATCTCAGATGACCTTTCAGAGTGAATTTGCTCTTTCCAAAATATTCCTGTTCATAAAATAAAATTTTACTTGATGAGTTGAAGCAAGTTGTCTGTTCTTCCCCAAAGCTGTAAGATTTCACTAATAACATAAAGCAAGCCATTAAGGAAGTCCATGCTTTGCATTTTACATTTGCCTGCAAAACCACATCTTTTCAGAAGAACTTTGTTTCAGCTCTGCCCGGATATTCGATCCGACTTTTAGGGATACTTGAATTTGGTGCTCTGCTTTCTGCAGGAGCTCTGATGAATGACTCTTCTTCTATAGAACACCAAGACTTTGCTTCTGTTGTAAAATGCTGCCTCTTGAGAAATGGGCTTGGGTTTTTTTCTTCACCCCTGCCTCCCCTAATTATATTCTTCTATCTTGGGTCACCTGGGAGTAGAAATGGGAAAAAACAATATTCAAAACGTGGTAATAAGAATTGTAGCCTATGTAACTTTATGGCTGACTGACAGGCTTGTTTGGTAGTTGCGGAAACGTATCTTGACTCTCCTAGAAGTTCGAGTCGTGCCACAGTTGGGCAGGTTTGGGGGTTAATAGAACAGAGATGAGAATGTGAACGTTGCACCCAGAGCTACTTCACTCCTAACTCTGCTTGTTGTTGGTACATCTTCTTGGTGTAAGCTAGCATTTAAATCAATTAGAGTTGTAAAAACCTGAAGCTCTGGAGATAAAGATAACTTACCAGTACACGTTATCCCTTTCTGTGGTGATACAAGATTAGCCCAAGCATGTAGAGCAGTTCATTTTATCTGATTTTAAATGCCTGAAGGTAAGGCTTCCACTTGCACAAGAAACAAAAAACATGAATAAAATCTTTTGGCCACTGACATTTGTTCAGTTACAGTATACCTAGAAAAAGATTGTCCTCTGAATTAATAAAAGAAGATTTCATGAAAGCTGATTAATTCTACCAGGTGCTAGTCTTTCACACTTTTGATGTTTTCACAGAAAGATCAAAAGTTAATGTATCCTGAGCAGCAGTTATCTTGTTGTGCTCTTTTGTAAGGTTCTTGGCTTAGAGTGAAGCATTCAGTCGTGCTCTGGTGCTCCACTGAGTTTGCTGAGAACTTAAGTACTCCAGTTTAATGCCTAAAGCTAGAGCCTGTGAGTAATCTGAAAGCTGAAATGGCGCATGACTGCAGTTGCATGCTTGCCTGGTATCTTAGTGAGTTAAAAATGCACTTTTTGGAGCATGCATATTTTTATATGCTCATGAATTGGCTTGTTCCCAGTGATCACTTCTTCAAAAGCACATATACTGACAAGCTAAGAGTAATAACTAATATTATATTTATTGGGTAGAATTAGTATATGTCATTATTATGAGAAGTAATGACCGTGTTGAAATGCCGAGGATGTTTTCAAGATCGCTTTAGATTTGGTTGGAAAGCAGAGTATAATGGCTATGTCTTACAGCACTTAATAAAATCACAGAGGTCTTCGATGTTCAGAGTTGCGCTTTGGAACAAATAGTTCTATTCAAAACCAGCACCAGTCTTGATTAATTTGCTTGTTGTATTTGGATTCTCTAAGCTTCTGTAACTGGCAGCGGTATAGACTAAGAGGTGCCCTGTATACTGCGTGGGCCATTAGACACAAAGGAATTATATCTAGATGTGATTTTACAGTATGTTCTAAAATAGATGCATTTACTTCTCATTATATGGAACTGCAATTCCTATGGAAATTGATATTGAAAATACCCACTAAAAGCCTCCTAGGGTCTGCAGGCATGCACAAAAAGGAGCTGTATGCAAGTGTCATTACTCACAAGTGGTGAGTTGAAGTGAATTATTTTAATCTTTTCATGTGAACAGCAATTGAGTGTATTTTCCTTATTGCAACATCCTGTTACTGCTACAGAAGATGCAGAGAATGTGAACTAGAGCAGAAAGAGTCCTCAGGTGTCTTTAAACTGTTTTGAGCTGCCCGTGGTTTGAAAATATACAAGAATCTGTGATATGAGCTGTTTGACATTTTTCCTATTCCAAATGCTCAAAGGAATAAATCTACATAAAGTGTTAGAAATGAGAGAGTCTTTGCAACGTCTGGAATCTCAGAATGTTACTTTATTTCTCTCTTTTGGCTGACCACCACAATAAAACAGCTGAATCAAATACATTCTTTTATGTATAAAATATATTTTTTGGGTCTTGACAGCTTGTTTCCAGTTTTAGTCTAATTCAGTTTGAAACAGCTGTTCCTAATCTCCGCAAAACATTTTTTTGATGGAAATCATGACATTCTCAACTACTGCAGTGTTACTGGGCCCTGCCTCATTTCAGAAGTTGTCTTTTCTTGTTAAAAATATGTTAAGAGAATTCTTCATTCAGAGAAAATGTCACTTTTGTATCAAATAAGCTGCAGTTAAAAGGATAGTAGCTTCCTCCTCCCCCCAAAGTTACCTCTCAGTGAGGCTGGATATATGTTTCTCTTTCTACATGACTCCTAAGAAAAAACACCACTGTGTGTTTTACCATTAGTTAGATTTTTATTCTGATGTTCCCTGCCCTACCCATATGCTTTCAGTTGGGTTCTATTTAGAGTTTTCTCTGCACTCAGACTTAACAAGTTCTCTGGCTTGCCTTATGGTTCAGTTTAATTCTGGAGTCAAATCTTGTATTTTCAGAATTTTCAATGTAGCATTTTCAGTTTGCTCAGTGCCATCTTTTTTTTTGGGGGGGGTGGGGTGTTGACTGCACTGCTTGGTGCCTCTTCCAAAGCTGTTTGTAGAAATTTCATAGACCACAGAGCTGCTCAAGTCTGTAAGCTGTCTTATGCCTGATAAAGAAAAAGCTAACCTTTCATTGCCAATTTTCTGGTTCTTTTGGACAGCCTAGCATGTAACATGGAGTAAAGTTAATGACTTTCTGCATAAAAGAACTTGCTGTGTAGTTGACTGTGTGAACACAAGTGCATGATGATATGGTGTGTGGACATTTCAAAACATTTCTGATGAGGAGGGTGAAGGTTTCAGGAGTGGCAGTGTTGTTGCCAAGTGTGTAATGGGACTGGAGGGACTCTGGAGTTGTACATCCTTTTCCCTCTGTCCTTAGCTTATTGGATGAGGTTTCACAAGTCACTTTGTTATGCATGTCTTTGTTTTCCCATCTATAAAATGAAGATTGTGCTACAGGATAATTACTCTGAGAAATCTGAGAGAGACGCAGCATCCGAGTAGGATCACTGGTGGTTGCTGGTCTCGCTTCTGAGCCCGTTATGGACAAATAGCATCCTGAAGCCTCTTTTGGGTTATTTTGTTAAAGCACAATTTATCAGCTGAAATACAACTAACATCTGACACGATATGACAGCTTTACTACGTAAAGAGCTGTTAAATATGTTTTCAGTTCCAAATTCAGTGTTTTGCGTGGCAAATACTTTGGAGTGTTTATCATTTTCCTCGGATTTTTTTTCCCACAGCCTAAAGAGCTGTGTTTAGGATTAAGTGAGATTACTAGCATCTTCTTTCCATCCCTCTTGTGTACCTGTATGAACACATCCTAGTAAGTATTGATACTGCATTCATCCTGCAAGAAGCTAAGACCTTTAGTATCTGCTGATGCTGCAGTTTTAATGTTGTTTTTTTCTTGCAAGTAAAATCAATTGAGACAAATCTTGGTAACTTTTACAGCAAAATGAAATGACTGTACCAGGAAGCACTGAAAGTTTTTAAAGTATGTGTGTACTCTTAGATCACATATATGGAGTTGTTCCAGCAGAATTGATTGGTTGATCTACTAGATTTAAAGGTCAACTGTAATCACATTTCAGGAAGATTGAAGAAGATATAAGATTGCTACTATGTTTTTCTGGGTTGTATACCCGCTTCTGGTGCTCTTTGCTTTTCCCCTGTACATATTAGTTTACTCAGCTAAGTAGAGCGTCAATACATAAAGAGCACAAGTCATTGGGCTTGTTTTCGCCTGTCCATGAGGCAGCTAGTTACTTTGTGTTTCTTCCAAGCCAGTACCTCCCCTCTGGAAGACCTGAAGCAGATTGGAGTCCACTACAGCGTACAGAAGTGGAAGAAACAAATCGCTTTTTCAGGGAAGGCTGTGAGGAAAGCTGCAGTCAAGCTGTCTTGTTAGATGATCCGTTCAGTTGCTGGAGTTGATGCATCCAAGGCATGATATTGTCCGTTCAAAGTGCAGCACAGATGGAAGAGAGAGTCAGCATAACCCTCTTAATGGCTGGAGACCTTTGATTGTGGGGAATCAAAAGAACTTCTCATTAGCAGTGTTTTATGCAGCGGCTTGGTATTATACAGATATCCCTGGAGACCAAGCAGCTTTGGAATATTATGTTTTGTAAATACGGTGTTTCAGAGTCAAATTTCCATGTAATAGGCAGCCATATCTGCATACGGAGGTGAATAAATTTCTTGTTAATTTTTTGCAAGAACCCTAATGAGACAACTGCTCTGTCATAGCAGGTTGCATGAACTAAGAGCAGCAGGGACGTAGAACATTCACCCACTCAGATACAATTCATCTTCCCTGCAACAAAGCAAAAGGAGTCCTGAAATGAAAAAGGGGTTGATGGGGGGGAAAAAGAAGATTTAATTTAAGTTGATAAACCAAAACACATTGTTCTTCAAGATTTTTCCCTCATGAAACATATTATTGCTGTATTAATTTGATATGACTTTGTTCATTGTTAAGTTTCTCTCTTTTCCTGTACTGATAAACTTCCATGTCCTTCTGTGTGGATCTTCCACAGAGTAGCAGAGGAGAAAAAATATTTTAAATAGAATAGACTTTAATAGCATGGGAACTGTTCCTGAATCAGAGAATACTTCATTGCTAATGGTTTTAGCTAATCTTCAGACAAATTTAAAAGTAACATTATGCTTTTGTGTGGCTAGTAAATGCATATTTGATGATGGTCATGCTATAGTAAAGATTTTGTTGCATTAACAGTACGTGGAATGATGACTCTTTTTGAGAATAACTTCCCCCCCCAAAATCTGTTATAGAGAATGTTAACTGTTTTACAAAGGTTATTTGTAGTAAAACTCTGAGTCTGAACTAACTCAGAGTACTGTCCTTAGTGCATTTTCAAATGTGCTAACTTGCAAAATGTAGTAATTCCCAGATGTATAGAAATGAAGGGTCTGTGGCTTTTCTGTAAGCATCCATGACCTGCTTTTAAAATAGACAGTGACCTACAGCAGTGGCTGAAGGCTCTTCTTGCATGGACTGAGGAGACATTTAAGGTGCATCTATTTAAGACGGCCTTTTTCAGAGATTCTTGCTTTGATGGCCTTCTGACTTCAGTATGCGTTTTGCTTTGTCAGGCAAAATGTGAAGTCTGGAACACTAATGTCTCATGTTCACTACACCTAGGGTAAATATGGAAAGACTTTTTTTAAGTAAGTAATGGACCAGGCAAAGTTTTCAGAGGCTTGCATGATCAAATCAGAGTAGCAGCAAATCCTTTGTGATTTTTCGCAGTGGCTGATGAAGTCAAACAGTGGACTGGCTGACTGATTTGGTTTTTGTTTTCTTGCAAGTTGCTTAAATCTGGTTTGTTTTTTTGTTTTTGGGGGGTTTGGGTTTTTTTTTTTTTGAAAGCCTTGATCATGTCTTGGCTTCGTTAAAAGGGTACTTACGGAAACAATGAATTTTCTATAAGTACAGAATCGATGTGTGTATGGTACTGCAAATGTGACTGTTCTTTTCCTGTATGCAGGTTGCATGTTGTCCTGATCAGTAGATTAGAAAGACATTTTTGCAGAAATTTTAAGGAGGTTAAAAGCAAGAATACATGATCATGAAGTTTCCAGGCTACAGGGAATTGTCAGGCTGTAAAATAATGCTTTTGTGTGGAAGGAAGTTTGCAAGGTAAAAAAACCTGCCAGTAGTATTGTTACAGTGTCATGCAAACTTTATGCTTTTTCTCCTCTTGTTTTCCTTTCAAATCACAGGGCTCTAGCATCCCCCCTTTCTTTAGTTTGATAATTGTAGCAGTAGATTTCTGTTTTGAATGAAAACAGTTTAATATATCCATCAGTTGCCAACTTAAAATACCCATTAGAAAAGGGAAAGAAAAATTCCTTTATTACCAAGAGTATTTAAGCAAAGTAGGTATTTAATCAATCTTAATCATTTGTTTTCTTGACAAGAGCAATACCAGTAGCAGCAGTTATGGCAGGCAAGATGCCATGACTATACATGCTGGTAATTTGTTGGCCGGTTCTGTTCTAATTCTTGTTGTACAATGTACTACTTAGGCTTAAGTCCAGAAGAAATGTATTCTGAAAGCGTCTTCCTTAAAACAAACTTGCTTTAAGTTCTTACTTGATTATTACTTTAAAGAACAATAATATCTGGTTGCTCTCTGAGAGCAATAATAAACTCGTGCTTTCATGTTTCTTCTATGAACTAAACACAAGTGCAGTCGGTTGAGGTTTAATGCTGACTTCTTTTGTAACACTGCTGAGCTGACACCTTCATCAGCGTTCAGACAGTGAACTATCCCTGCACTTTGGAAATGCTTCACACCAATTTTTTCTGCTTTTTTTCTTTTTTTTTTGAACTCAGTTGCCTCCAGTTGTAATCTGTGACAACATGTGTATGTTGGTGCATTTACTCACAACAATGGCACTTCTCTCACCTTCAACGGGATTTGTGTTGGAATTTGCATACCAGAAGTTGTTTCAGCCTCATGGGGAAACATTCGGATTTCAGGAAGCACTAATAGGTAATGTTATTGAGTAAACAATACTTGGAGATTGCTTTAATCAAATTCCTGAACAATGGAAAGTTTGGACAAGGAAAATAATTCACCAAGGGATGGGAGAGCTGATGCTTTGGCAACAGTTCCCTGACTCTCAGCCACTAAAACTGCGTGCTAAGGCCTTTGGTTTTCACTGCCTTATACCAGCATCGGCGGTTGTGTCAGTGAATTTCGATTTAAGAAAAAGAATAGATGTATTCTACAGTAAAACATTGTTCTAGTGGAATTTTTTAAAAATCAAAATAGTCTCGTTGCTGAAACAAATCGTGTGTCGGCATAGTCTGTAGCTGAATGGGCACCTGTCGTCATGTGCAGGGCAAGGCGATAGTTCCTCAGTTAACTCCAGGTACTGACTTTGCCCTTTGAACAACCTGGTTTATCGTAGGAAAGTTGCAGAGGAAGAAGAATCTTATGCTTGGTTTTAAACCTACGTTTTCATTGGCTCTGACTCCCTAGACAGCATATACACGTTTTAAGAGGTTCCTGTGGTCAAAGAGTTTATAATGATTTGGCCTTTCTGAAAAGTTGCAGGTTAAATTTTTAGATTATTAAAAGTCCTTGCATGACTGGTATAGTGCTTAGTCATGATGGACTTGAAATGTAATACTTAAAGAAAACAAATTAGTTTGAGGTCCTTACGCATTTGTCAAGAAGTCCTTCACCTGTTTTGCCTGTGTTTCTGTGTGCGTGCGCACTGAGAGTCCATTGCCTCCAAGTATGTCCTCAAGGTCTTCCACTTGAAACCAGCCAGCCTGTGTGCTCCAGCACATAGCTGGAAACTTCCCTTGGCAAATTTTGGTTTTGTTCTGTAAATTAAATAAGTCTGCAAGAACAAAAAATAAAAAATCCACGGCTTGGTAATGCTGCCCAATTGCAGTCTGTGCCATCTCCATGGTTTTGAGCCTTCATTATGCAGCTTGCACTCACCACACTTTTATTTAAAGCAGAGCTAAAAGTAGAACTAAATAGCTGACATTCATAGGCATTCGCTATGATGCGGAATTACTGAGGGGCGCAGGACAGGAAGAGGAACACTGCTAGTGCCAGGTGGATTAGGCTCATTTATTTGCATAGAACTATACAGGACTGTCCAAAAACTCGGAACTTATGCTTTATTGAGGAATATATACTAACTGTAATAGGAAGTTCTATTTTGTTTTACTCTGGTTTGCTTTTGTTTTGTTTTATACCCTGAGATGATGCAATTGAGTTTGCTGTGGCTGTTGCAGCAACCAGACAAACTATTGCTACTATATTATTGCAGCATCTCTGTGCCGATTGCTTTTTGTGGAGCCATCTCCATATTGCAGAGCCATCTGTTTTGCTTACTGTCCAAGCATTAGGCTCAGTAGTATAAATTACTAACTGCTCTCTGGCTTTTGATTGTTCCTGTTTGTTTAGTGTGCCAGCAGCAAGTCTTCAGCTCTTCAATGCCATTTATAAGTTTTCCTTGCTCTTCTTCTTTTTTTTTTTTTTTT